>OZ030013.1:32647500-32720000 GCA_964023405.1 Apodemus agrarius | reverse complement strand
GAAAGGTAAACATAATTTGTGGCTCTCCGTAAGAAATGTGAATAGATATTACATACTTCAGAGTTAATCAGAATAGAATTTTTTTAGTCCTTAGAAATTAATTTACTCCATAAATATTTCGTGAACTTCTGCCATACATTGTAAAAATGATGAAACTCAACATATTTGCCCTCAAGGAGTGCAAAGTCTAGAAGGAATAGACATGGAGAGCCTGAGTCATAGTTGTGGTTTTATTACTACACACTGTCCAGGACAATGAATGATTATGACAAGAATTAGCAACAAGCAGCACAGTAGAAGCAAGAGAAAAGCAGTTTAAGACAATAGAAAGGATCACAGTTGTAACCTTTGTGGTAGAAGATTTTACGAAACTAATGGGAGTGGATTGGAGAACAATTCTGTGCAAAGAATACAATAAAAATAAATAAATATAAGTCAGTGAAAGAATACAACAGGCTAGGGAAAATTTAAAATGTTGAGAAGGCTAGTAAACATGGACTGTATACGTTTGAAAAAATTAAGAAGACATAGAAACATTAGTGTGAAATTGTATGCCAAACAAAATAAGGTTTCATCTCTATGGTTATGTAGGCCCTTGTTAGGAAGTTCCCTATGGAGGTAAGTATCACTTTACTTTTCCAAGTCTTCTACTATGTTACTTCTGCATTGTGTTGAAAATCTTGATCAGTGTAGCACAATTTAACTGTTGGAAAATTTGTGGAGAATGATAAGTCAAAAAGCTTATTAACATAGCTCGTTGGGACAAGCCTTTATCTCTAATTTCCTGACTCTTATTTCCTTGCTAGTTGTCATGACTTGATTAGGCAGCTACCGTTTCCATTGGAGTGGACCACACAGTTTCTGCCTCCCATCCTTGTTCACCATCATGAACTCTCTGAGAGTAGTGAGCATCTTCACTTCCCTGATTGTGGCATGTATTTTTGATAGAGACAAGTTAAATAACAGGGCGATTTTTCCAATAGTCTGCATTCTCAATGTGTCTTACCAAATAAAATAAGTTGAAAGGGTCAGTAAAATTACTGAATATGTACATTGTGTATTCTTTAATGCTGTTCTTTTTTGTAGAAGCAATTTTAACAAAAGTCTCTTGCACATGTCCCAAACTTGTGTGACTGTTTTAAAAGTCCTTTCCAACAGTTTTTGGTGATTTAACGTCATGAATTATATTGTCCAAAAAGTATAAAAGTGGAGTAAATTATACAGACTAATGTTGATCAGGTTTCCAGGAAAAATTAGTCATCATATATGTAAATCAACTGATCAGTGCTAAGTGAATAATAATGTCAGCGATGGTGTTCTATTAGTGGTCATGGTAGAGACACTGAAGTACTGATGCAAGATTATGGGATGAGTTCAAGGCCAGCTCGGGCTATAGACTACAAAAGGATAGCAGCCTTAGTTTTTGTTGTTGTTGATGTTGTTTGTTTATTTATAAAAAGCAAAAATGTCATAATGATGTCTTAGAGTAACATCAGAAGTATTATACTACCTCAATGATAATAGCACTGTCTTCTAAATTATAAGCAAAATTTGTGAGCAAAATTCCTAATTTGGAAAAAGCACCCTCTCTGAATACTTGTCAGTATATCGTGTGATCAACAAAAAAACAGAACAATCACTAATGTTTTCATTCATCATTCTACAGAAAAAAGTCTGCACATGATCTATTTCTATCACCCTTTAATGCGATGTATATTGTTGTAGAGTAAATTCAAAACTTGTACTACTACATTATAGGGAGTCTCTTGGCAAGTTGCAGAAGAAAGGGTTTATTGAACTTACAGTTCCATATAGATGTTCCTTGCTGAAGGAAATCAAGACAGGAATTCAAGTGGGACTAGAACCTGGAGACAGGAAATGATGCAGAAGCCATGGTAGAGAGCTCCTTACTGGCTTGCTTCCCATGGCTTGCTCAAGTTTCTTTCTTATAGAACCAAGAACTACCAGCCTAAGGATGGTACAACTCACCATGGGCTGGGCCCTCCCCCACTGGCCACTAATTGAAAAATGCCTTACAGTTGAACATCGTAGATGCATTTTCTCAACTGATGCTTCCTCTAGGAAGACACTAACTTGTGCCGCATCGACACAAAAAAACAGACAGTACAGAGAGAAACCATCAGTGACTTTTAATATCTTCTGAAAGATTTTGTCAAACCCTACAGGAAACAAGTAAAGACACTTTACGTGCCTATATTAATGTGAACTTTCAGGAAACTCAGTATAAAATTCGATCTAGGCAAACGTCTTTTTGGTTACTCATGTATTTATGAGATGTCTCCATGTCTAACTTCCTGTAGGATACCAAGGCTATCCCATTCACACAGGAGCAGACATTCCCTCATTTGTCTCTCTGATTCCCCAGCAACTTTCTTACTGTGTTTCTTATGCTGACAGTCTTCTATTAGAAACAAAATTCCCTTGGTTTTAAAACAAACACTTAGAAATTGTATTTGTTACCTTGCATTGACTTTCTTGCCTGGCTTGATGAAGCAGGCCTTCAATCCCTTCTGCATGCAAGAGGCAGAAGATCTCTGTGAGCTTGAGGTCAGGCTATGACTCATCTGGTGTTTCCAACATTTTCCAAAACCTGGGGGGGGGGAGGTCACCTTGGATTCCAAGACCTGAGGTTCAGAATTTTGGAGCCTGCACAAACCAACCATGCTACAAATAATAGCAAGTTCTGGCAATGCGAGATTGAACTCAAGCCCATCACTTAGGACAAAATAAATATCAGCTCTTATTGTTATATTATCAAATGTGTTTTGGAAACTAGATTGCTCCTCTTCTGGGATGACTACGATAACGTCTTCCTTTGGCAACCCTCCAAACATCATGTGCCCACCATGCACCTTGCTTCAGCATGGGTCTTGCCTCAGCATGTGTATCTAACTAGCCCTAGTCCACAGAAGTGTCAAGAACCTGCTGTACACCATCAGAAGTTTTCTGGTGCATTTCTCTTTATGGAGTCCCAATAAAGGCAGCTCAATTACACAGTGAAAGGTGGACCAATAGCAAAGAATCCTTCATCATGTGTCCTTTCGAATGCTTGATTCAGCAGAACATCCTCTGTCCGGTGTCTGCTTCAGTTAAACCTTCCTTCACCTGTCTGTCTTAGCCTTTTGCACCTGTGCCCAGCTGAAAGAAACAATCCTTCCTCCGTGTGTTTCTGCCAGCAGAGCTCCACCTTTCCAAAGTTCTCTCAAGTTTCCTCTTCAGAACTGAAATCATGAGACTCCATAATCTGTTCTTGTGCCCCAGTGTGCAACAACAACCATATCTTCTTTTGTCTTTTATTGGTCGCCATCAATTAGGGGTTCAGTGAATAAACTGAGGACAGGTACCCAAGCACAGACTCTTGAAGATGAGGGTGACAAAGTGAAAACTCTCTAACAAGTAGAAAGCAATGTTTAATTTAAATCACAACCTAGGCTAAAAGGTACTTTTTACAGATATTTAGTAATTTAGAGATTTGTCATTGAACTTTTTGTTTTTAAATGTTATCATATGACAACCTACCTCATTGGGGTCTTATGAATATGTGATACCTTAACTCATGCCAATCACTTAGAACAAAATAAATGCCACCTAGTGCTATTATAATATTATCCAACTCTTCTCAGACCTGAGTCCATTTAAAATATTTACTTGCTTATTTTAAAGTCAATATGTTATTCTTGATTCTAAATGTATGCTGTGAAATTTTTTAGAAATTTAACACATCTGTATATTTCAAAGAGCCTCACAAATTATTTGTAAATAAACAATAAATATTTAGCAAATACTTGTACATAGAATTAATAAGATTAACTGAAAATAAACTTAATTTTTAAAGACTATTAAAAACTAAGCATGATTTTCTTTTGAATAATAATGTTTCTTTGCACCGTAGTATACTAGATTAAATGCAAAATATTAATAGACAAGAGAAAGAAATAGTGAAAATAGTTTTCTTTTTCCTTTGTATCCTAGGACAAAAGTAGAGACATCCTCAAGGTCACAGATTCAAATGCTCTTTTACACTGGGTAATGAAATTATACTTACTGATATTTGCAATGTAACAAATTTCCATCTTAAAGGAAAATGAAGTTTACATATTGCTGCAGGCATTGTGCAAATTAGAACTTCATTGAATATTAATGAATTACTCTTTGTGGCCAATTGTTATGCAAATCAGCAGAGTGTCAAAATTTATCATTTTGTTTAGTTGAGGATGAGGGGGAAATGCTTTTAGAACCAAAGTGGGCTTTTTATAGACTAACATGAATACAAGAAAGAAGATATTACATAATTCCTAAGTTTTAAGAGTTAATGTAGTTCTCGGTTATTTGTTTAAAATATTAATGTTATGCTGTTAAAAACATACTGTCTTCAAAATAATACATCTTAATATTAAGAGACTACATAGATCACAGAAAGACAAACATGTCTGCAAATGAAGTCGCAGATACATTGTCTATTGAACAAAGGAAAGTTAGAGGTTTGAAAGGATTTTACAATATATTTATTTTCTTTCCAAAAGTCCTTATCATTCCTGTCTCTATACTGTATAAAATAAAGCTTAAACTTTTGAGGGAACAAACTACAGTTTATTTAAATATCACATTTGTAAAGAATTCACCAGATTACAAATCAAGAAAATAAGGGTATCTTTACCTATGAAAACCCTAATTTTGGGTCCTGTTTACCTATCCAGTCTGTTTTTCTATGTCTTTTTGGGGGGGAATTGAGTCCATTGATGTTAAGAGATATGACCCAATCACAAAAGAACACACATGGTATGCATTCACTGATAAGCAGATATTAGCCCTTAAGCTCGAAATACCCAAGAAACAATTCACATATCAAATGATGCCCAAGAAGAAGGAAGAAGAGGCCCCTGGTCCTAGAAAGGCTCAATGCAGCAGTGCAGGGGAATACCAGGATAGGGAAGCAGGAAGGGGTTGATTGGGGAACAGGGGGAGGGAAAAGGTCTTATGGGACATTTGGGGAGGGGGGAACCAGGAAAGGGGAAATCATTTGAAATGTAATTAAAGAATGTATCTAATAAATAACAAATAAATAAATAAACAAACAAACATAAAAAAGAAAACCCTAATTTTTATGGCATGTGTGGATGATAACTAAAATATTTTTCAAATGTTTTTAAAACTATTTTTTTAACTCAGTCTGGAAAGGAATATAACATGACACAAATTCAGCTTTCTCCCAGGTAAATTATACACAGATTTCACTACTTAGGAATTGCCCTTTCTAATAATTACTCTTTCTTTTAACCTGTGAGAATTTATTCTTGTTATTCACAATTTCCAAAAAAGAACTTTATGATAAGAGACTTAAAAGAACTTTATAAGAGACTTAAAAATTAGTAATTCACCGAACTTTCTTTGAATAGCTATTCAGAAAAATAAGTTAAATTTTAAGTTCTTACAACTTTACTATAATATGTACTGTGAAATGGAATCACATTTTTAAAAAAAAACAATTTTTGAGGCTATTATGTCATAAAAAATAGAGACCAAATAATGAGGTAACCACCCACATTTTTCCTAAATACAATTTAATAGTATCTATCGACAAATCAGGGACTTGTTTTAATTTACTTCTGTTCCTGTGATAGACTCCATGAGCAAAACAACTCAAGGCATGTTTTTGGCGTAGATGTCCATATCTAAGTCGATTTTGGAGGGGAGGGAAGGCAGGAACTAGAAGCAGGAACTGAGGCAGAGGCTATGGAGGATTGCTGGCTCCTGACTTGCTTTCTCTGGCTTCTTTAGCCTGATTTCTCATATAGCCCAGACCAACTGCTCAGCGGTGTATTGTACACAGTTAACTGAGCACTCCCACATCAATCAATCATCAAGCAAGAAAATGACCCATAGAGGGGACCATAGGCATAAATGAAAATGGTAATTCTCCACTGAGGTTTCTTCTTCCCAATTGACTCTAGCACATGACATATTGACCAAAACTAACATATATATGTATATATTATATATATTTATATGCATGAGAACTTTATTTATATGAAAATAGTTTCTGTGTCATATTGTTTATTATTTAATCTAGTATTAAAATATCCATTAAAAATCATTATGAAGATTGAAGGTATTTGTTTTTCATTGACACGTGTCATGGAACCTTAAAAATCCCACCTAAATAACAAATATATGCTGTTTTATAATTTATAATACAATTCCTTTCTAGAACCATGCAAAGCAATAGAAAGCACATTTGAGGAAACAGAGCATGTAGTTTTTATGATTCTTTTTGAACTTCATGATTTCCCAGTTATTTCAAAGTTTGAGGTGATGAGGTAGGTAGGGTGGAAGTGTGAAAAGCAACCCCCTAAATCACTAACGAGTCATATAGACTGATTCTTCTGGATCCTAACAGGGTTTAGTTCCATAATCCAAATGTTAAGGAAAAGAAGACACTAATTTAACCACCAGTCTTTAGAACTGGAGTTATTAATCTGAGTGGCACAGATTTACAAATGTTACTGACTCTCTGAACTTAGTAAAGGAAAAGATTTAATTTCCTTCCTATGAAAGAAAAAAGCATAATTAATTATGATGTCAGCCTCTCTAGGGGACCTTGTCCTTTCTCTAGAGATCTACTAGTAATTTATGCAGTTTCTATCCTATGCTATAAACAAGGACTCATTTTCTATTCATTTATTTTTACAAAAAAATAAATCCACTTCCTGAAACAAACAAACAAAGAAAGAAAGAAAGAGAAAGAAAGAAAGAAAGAAAGAAAGAAAGAAAGAAAGAAAGAAAATCCTGATTTAAAAGCTAAGAAATGCAGTGTTGGTGACCACATGCTATTGCAGGTGTCGAGGAATTTATCAGTATGGTAAGGTAACACACATGAGCTAAAAAAGAACACATGAGGACTTATCCTCAGTCACAGAAGAATTCCTAATACGCAAGAGAACGAAAACTCCAGGACCCGCACTGAACAGTGAATGTGCACAGTGAGAACCAGGGAAAGCTGGCCAGCCAGCTCCGTACTGGTCACCTCACTAGGGCTCTCCGAGCCCTTCTGTTAAGACACCACACTGCTTTCTCACTGAAGATTTCCCATTCCTATGGTTGTCTTAAGAATCAGGAAAGCATGGATTTTGGCTACCCAGTTTACTCAACTCTCCATTACTCTCAGCCTTCCTGATACTGCCTGCCTGCGACCTTTTAATATGTTAAGGTGATGCCCCCACCACCATAAAATTACTTTGGTGCTACTTCATAACTGTAATTGTGCTACTATTATGAGTCATGCTGTGAATATCTATGTTTTTTTTTTTTTTTATTGTCTTAGGTGAACCCAGTGAAACTGTCATTAGACAACTCCAAGAGGGTCATAAAACCTGGGCTAAGAACCACAGTTCTAGGGTTTTGAATTACATTACAATAGTGCTTCTTTTCATATGCATATGCCAACAGGCTTAAACATCATTGTGTATAAAAATATATGGAAAATGCTACAGATAATTTGACCCATGAGAAGAAGGAACTGTCATTTATAGTCCTTTGCCTGGTTAAGCATTTTAAATAGTATCAAGGAACATGTGTGGCATAACACTGCTGGCTTGCAGAATAATCCACAAAATACCAAGGTGATTTCCAACTGGCTGAGGCAGACGTGCTGCTAGGTGATCTGTGCGATTTGCCTGGTGTAATAACCAGGCGTCTCTGGCTCACTGGGTGCCAAGGGCTGCTTCAACAAATCAGCCTTGAGCTTGACAGAGACTGCTGAGTGACCACAACATGATTATGCTATAAGCAGCCATTTGCCTGGTTTAAAAAAAAAAAGAATCAATGAGAGCCTGCTGTAATAGTAGCATTCGTGTGTGCAAACCCATTGCTGTCGATGGCTATCTAATTTACTTGCATGCATTTAATTTGCCCTTTTTTTCCCTCTCCTAGCAGGACGTCACGGTTTGCTACATTGTATTCTAAACAAACAGTGATGTGTTTCAGCTGTAACTGTTCGCTGAGCCTTCCCCCCCCCCGGCCCCCGTATTTTATTTTACTAAACATTACCAATAATTAAATGATGAGAATGCTTTTTGAGAGTCATCACACATATAAAGAGGTGAAGGAAGCAGCCATTTGACATAATCAAAAGAAATAGATGTATATTTCATGATTAGTAAATCACTTCTCTTTAAGAATAAAACAAATTACTTCAGACAAATTTTCACACATGGGTGGAAGTAACAATTGTGAAAAGAAATGGTTTTCCAGGCAACCTATAACATTTGTCAACTCTCTTTCCACTTGACCTGTGGAATTACATCAAAAATAAGTATGTGAAATAATCAAATGTGAAGACTCCTTTCTAATTACTGCTCAAAAGACACAGCATTACCAACATGAAATTACCCTCCTAAAATTCAAGTGCTTATCAGAAATTATACTCAGAAAGTTCTTATATAGAAAACTATCATCTCTTTATCAGGAACTTTAGGGATACAAGTAACACCCCCCGGGGTTTTAAGAATATATGAAGAATTACAAAGA
The DNA here is from genome assembly GCA_964023405.1 of Apodemus agrarius. Lineage (NCBI taxonomy): Eukaryota > Metazoa > Chordata > Mammalia > Rodentia > Muridae > Apodemus > Apodemus agrarius. The sequence goes on along the minus strand of OZ030013.1, from coordinate 32,711,453 downwards.
CTTTAATTCAACAGCTTTTTATGGTATAGTCACTTAATATTTGTATACTTACACTTGATATTTTTGGGATGACACATTCCACACACATTGAGATTGAAAACAGCATTATTTATCATGCTAAAAGCTTGCCAGTATGTTCCTGGGTAAACTGCTACATGCTCGACCTTACCTACTCACCATAGTTTTTAAATTTACATGACATTGCCTACACTTAGTAACCCCAAGGCCTTCAGAAAAATAATTGGGGGGGGGGAATATGAGAACGCATAGTGTTCTACCATTCATGTTCTCATAGCAGATAATCAAGTACTCTTCAAGCGCTGTTTACAATGTACCTCAGGATTTTGAATGATTCATTGCATGGATCTATGCAGCACAAAGTTTGTACAGTTCCAAATAAATTGTTCTGACTTTGTAAAACTTGATTTCGCTGTGTTTCCTAAAGTATACATATTATAGAAATCCTCCAGGATATGTAGCAAATCTCTGGAGAATATGCTTCTGCCCTAATTGCCAAACAAGGGAATTAATTCTGCATTCGGACTTATTCAAGATGCACAGCAGTGAGGTCCAAAGACAACATTTGGGGGTTTAATATATTCTTGGGAATCCAGAGACAGAAAGCCTGTTGCCTACAAAGACAGAAATTTTAAAGTAGGCAAAGGTAAAATTGTATGATGGTTTACAAAATCAGAAATAAGGATTTCACTCCTGGGCAGAGGCGAGTGGCCATGGACTATAATCTCCTTATGTTTCACAGGATGGACCCCTGGTTCCCTGAAGTTAAAAAACAGACACAAAGCCATCCAACCAGCTACTTCCTTCTGGAATTAGAACCTGACCCTCCCTCCTAGTTTGCAGTTTATAACAGAAAAAATAACTCAACAGATTTTTTCAACACAAGTACAAATCCTCTAACTAATCCATACTTTCTTCACATTGAGATGGTACCGGTGCCTTCGCGCCTACTTGTTTGCGGCAGTATTTTTATCCCGTCTGGATACAATGCAATTGCATTTGAGGTTTGGCAGGCTGCCCTTTTGGCTTAGTAGAGTTGATAAAAGGTTGCCAAATACCACAGTAGTTCATATTTATTTTCTGTTTTATGACATTTTCCCCCCAAACCCACTGTTCTTTTCCTCAGCAAACCATCAATCAATTCTAGAAAAAACACTACTTCTTCAATGGACTGCCAAATGTGTCTCTTGCTGCAGACAGCGTGTCTTTTATGCACAGAAATATATTTTCATAGGTCAAACCTAGGAAAGAAATTTCAAATAGTAGAATATGTTATTTGTTTTTGTGGACAGATTTTATATATATGTAGATAAATAGATAGATAGAGACACATACATGTATATATGTGTATATATATATATATATATGTATATATTACTCAATGAACAATTTATTATCAAAACTGGTATAATGTTTATGTTAAAATTCATTCTAAACCTCAGAAACTATTTTCTTAATTTATCTTTTTTTATAAAGTTTATTACTGTAGGTAGCTCAGTTTTTACAGAAATTTAGAACTCTAATTATAACTAAAATAACTTTGGTACTATAATCTAACGATGCCAAACTTGTAAGGTATTTGAGGTTTCGTATAACCATTGCTTTCTGAAAACATATTTCCAAGATGCTGTCCAATGCTTATGAGACAATTAGTGACTATTTTAGATCAGGTCATTCTGCTCAACACTTTGCTGCGTAAAATCCTGGCTGCTAATGATTACTTCTGCCAGAGTTGTTATGGAAGCAAAGAGCTATTTCTCCACTGTACACACAGTTTCTGCAGCCTGCATGAACTCATGAACATAATTAAATAACGACTTTAACAATTAGAAACTCTGTTTCTTGGTTTGTACTACAACTTGTGTATAAATTCTTGCCATGCATCTAGTATACATTTGTTTATTTCCTTTGCTTTTTTGCTTGTTTTTTTATCTTTGTCACTTTCTAATCTACTGCACTTTTATTTTTCTCTCATATATTATATCCCTACTGCAGTTTGCCCTCTCTCCACCCCTCTCAGTTCATCCCTTTCAATATCCCCTCTTTTCCAGACACACTCAGTTTAATCTTAATCAAGTACTTCATTTCTGGAAATTTCATATATAGTATTAAGATAATAATGTCTCCTGTTGTGTTATATTTAATGAGACAAGCAACAGTAGTGTTTTTGCACAATTTCTAAGCACATCACATATTTGTCAATTGATCCTTTTAATTTTCAAATGTTGGCAACACACATGAATGAGTAGGAGAAAAAGTTTTCTATTTTACAAGAAGAAAAGGAGCAACACTTCCTAAAATTACAGCAGTTCATAATTCTGTTTTATATTTTCTCCTTGCTTCAAATACATAAATAATAAATTAAGAGAATTATTATAGCTAACACTTTACTTTTAACTCACTAATGTCATGATAAACTCTAACAAATTAACCATACTGCAAAGATAGATCATCACTGAATCTCAGAGATGTAATGTGGTTTTTTAGCAGTTTTGAATTAGACTGGCTTCTAACTTAGAGGTATGCTAATTGACTTTCTGGGGAGAGAGATCACATCAAGAGACCCTAAATGCCAACAATGCCTGATGGGATTGGCAGTCCACTTAGAGTTCCAACTTTTGTGTGATAAGCACCAGGGATCCCTTGAGCAACCTGATTAGCTGGGTTTGGTTGAGAGCCTCTGTCTTAATAAATAAAAGTATCAAGTCCGATTTAACCACACACACAAACACACACACACACACACACACACACACACACACACAATGTATGTGTAGTATATGCATGTGTGTATTCACGCGTGTCAATGTGGACAGACATATACCATAGATCACATGTGGAAGTCAGAGGACTAATTTAGCTATTGGTGCTCTCTTTCTACTTTGTCTGGGAAGGGTTCTCTAATTCACTATGGTATACATCTGGCTAGTTGGCTTGAGATAATCTGGAGATTCTCCTGCTGCGGACTCCTATCTCATTATAGTAACCCTAGGATTATAGTCACATATTGCAACAACTAACTTGATGTAGTTCTGGGAAACTGAACTCCTTTCTTCATAATAGATCAGCCAGACCTTTTTCCCCTGAGCCATCTTCTATTGATCAAATTTCTCAACAAAGAAAAGTTTCTATACCCCAGTAGAGAAACAAAAAATTTGCTAAAACAGTGCACACCTGGATATTATGAATGCTGATTTCAATTATTCTCAGAATCACTTGGGTCCTAGATTCACCAGAGGAAACTAAATAGAAAGAGATAGTCCTGCTATTTTATAGAGAAATATTAATTGACACAAGACACAAACTCATTGACGTAAAAAAAAAAAAACTCTGCTAATGAGGCCCCCATAGCCCAATATTAAACAGTTTCCTAAGTATCTAGTGTATTATTGTCAAGATTTTATAACCACGAGGGAAATAAATAATAAAGATACTTTACAGGATGCTGTCATTTAGTTCCCATAATAATGCTAGTTTTCCTAAGCTTAATATTAAATCAAATTATAATAGCTACTACCTTGAATGTGCTTTTTTGTGCTGACAGTCAACTCTCAGGCCTATTTTACCTGCCTGTCTCTCTCTCATTTTCTTTCATACAAAGTTTGCAGCACAAAATATCTTTATAAAATGAGAGATATATAAGTATGTTGGTTATATTGAAAATAATATATGGATTTTATTTTATATGCATGTACTTTTGTGTATAGCATATGCTGGTCTGGGGTGTCAGAAAAAAAGGCATTTTATCTACTGAAACTGGAGTTGCAGTAAAGAGTCACCACGTGGGTGATCTTAATTTAACATGGGAGCACTGCAGCAGCAATAGTGCTTTTAACAACTGAGTCATCTCTCCAGCCCTTAAATATTTTGAATCAGAGGGAAAAGTATGTTAAAGTATATACAATATGACAAGTTGTGAAATGGGAGGTGAGAACAGACATTTTAAAGAATCGAGACAAGGGCATATGTCTAGGTTTGATCGCCACCGGTATACATAAATCATGACTCGGAGACAAACCTGAAATCCTGGTGTTTAAAAAGACCCAAGAGGATAAAAGTTCAAGTTCATTGTGAATACATACTGATAACGAGGAAAACCTGGGTAAGAGGAGAGTCTGTATCAATCACACAAATTCATAACATTACAAATAAAAATATTTATAAGCTGGAAATATTAAACAAGACTTAGAGAGAAACAAAGCCAAACCAAGAGCAATCATAAGCTCCCCCTAGCCCTCCTGCTAAATCCTGTTATGTCCGAAGAAATCTTATATTTATGAGATGCCATGGACACTGATAAATCACTATGTCAAACACTGGATTAAAATCCTCTAAAGATACCCAGTAAGAAATAATTTGCATATAAAATGTGTCTGATTTGTCCAGGAGCAACTAATTTTCCATTCTGATTGCATAGCCTAAGGCACTGGTGGAGCCTGGCGGGGATTTAAAATAGTACTGGAAGGAAAAGGAGCAAGTGTGTGTCATAGAGCTGGTGTGTAGATCAGAGCACAGACGTATGAAAGTCAACCAGGTTACGACACAGGACAAGACTAAACTCATGAGTTAAATGATCACAGTCCATTTACTTGGACTGAGTCAAAAGCAGTATTTCAGAAAATAATGAGGAGGAATAGGTAGGTTTATCAGTTGATTCAATTTCATTTTTCCTCAACTTTGTTTTATTCTATAGAAGTCATGTGGCAACCCAACTCCCTTTTATTCAAAATTTCAATGAGAGTCTTCAGAAATTTTTTTCTTCCTAGAGCAAACGATTAGCATAATTCTTCAAACACATAAATGGAGATGATAATTGAGAGTTACTGTTTTCTTCTTTACTGACTGTCATTGGTGAATGAGAACAGTGATGGTAGTGGAGGCTAGTTTTTCCAAAACTTCTCCTCTTTCTACTTTATCCTTCAGTCTTAACTCTTTACCATGGCCTGATCCATGTGATGGAGCTGGTGAAGATAGTCACTGGAAGGCACCCTCATGAATGGGATCTTGAAGGCCTTTCTCACTGAAAGACAAGGTGAACATAGGCGCCAGAAGGCATCCTTATGAATGGCATCTTGAAGGCCTTTCTCATTGAAAGACAAGGTAGCATCAGATTTAGCCATGCGCAAAAGAGGTATGAATGAATACAAGGTCTTATCTTGACATTTAGATAAATACTAAAAGAGATCATGACCATGGACTTTGTAGTGGAAAGGATCAGTATAAAGGTCATGATGTAATTTTCATATATAAATAAACCCTGAAAATAGATACTTGTGAATGATGAATGTGAAAATTCTCTGGTAGTTTCATAGATAGTGCTGGCAATACTTCCCCTTTCCGCATTATTTGAAAAGAATAGATTATTTTTTGTTTCCTAGGATCTCCACATGACAAATTATTTTTTAATTGTTCTTAGAAAGACAGCAAGGTAAGTACTTTGTCATACACAATATCACAAAATGGTGTTGCAAAACCAGCCTGTAATCTAAGAAATGATGTAAATAAAATCAGGTTTTGCCATCTAAGATGTTCAAACTCTTACTCTATGTCTTATTTACTTCCCATAAACTTTGATTTGAACCTGTGTGCTCAAAGCCAAATTCTTCTTAAATAGGCTCCAGCTCTGCCTTAAAAATTCTGAGTTCTAAAATAATAAATGTTTTTTTATAAGAACAAAATGGTTCAAAATATCAGCAGATGAATAGAGGAAGAGGCAAGGAAGCTACCCGCAGCTCAGTCCTATTTCTCAGGGCAATCAGATTGAAGCATCCAAAGTGCCATAAAAAGATAAAATATTTTCATAAATGACATGCCAACATGGATGAGAGAACTCTCACATTCCACAGTCCTTTGAAAAAGAATGAAAGGTAGTCAATGGGTACTAGGATGTGGGGAATGTGTCTTTCCCAATGAGGAGTCAGTCCCACTAGGTCTGGTCTAACACTTTATAGCAACACCAAATGATGTTAGCTTGATCTTGACTGTCTGTTTATGTGTGTGTATGTGTGTGTGTGTGTGTGTGTGTGTGTTTCTTCTGTGTGTGTGTATCTGTGTACTGTGTATTTTGTGTGTACTGTGTAGTATATACTATCATATATTAACATATATAATGCATATTGTATTTATGATTAGATATGTGTATTATCATATGCATAATTTATTATAATTAACTGAATTTGAGAATGAATAAGAGATGCACAGTAATTTACAGCATGAGAAGGAAGGGAAGAAAATACAGTATACACATAAGAAGTGCTCAAAATAAATTTAACACAAATGTAGAAATGTCAGTCCACAATAAAATATTTTGTTTTAACTGTCCACAAGTTAAAATAGTGTGGGAATCAGTTTCTGCTAAGTCAACATGAAACTTTTTTAGATGGAAAATTAGAAAAAAAATGTAATATTTAGAAAGTAGTGTCCTACAACTAGATGAACTTTCTCTAAGAGTAACTAACTTTTCTATGAGCAATGTCAAAAAAATCCATGAATATATGAGGCATATTTGAATTCTTAATAAGATAAAAAATTTTGCAGAAGGGAGCATATCTTTCTGTGACTAATACACACCCTCTCCAGAACACTACATCTGACACTAAGATAATGAGGGTATCCTTTAAAAACAAACTAAAACTAAATCCACCCAAGCTCAATAGGTTTTGGATCAAGTAAGTGTATAATAACTTCTAGCAAATACCACTACTTCTAGCATTAGTGTTCTTTCCATTACAACATCTGTCATTTTCAGAGAACAAATTAAAATTATCAATCAAAAGAATAACTTAAAACATCATAGTCTTTCAAGTTTCAAGCTGGCTCTTCGCATTTAGTTATCACTACAAAAATATGTCCCAGTAGAGTATTTGTGAACAAGCAAAGACAGACAGGAAGGAGATACTAATTTGTATTTACTGACCCTTTAATTTTGAAATCTTTGCTCTGTTCTATACCTATAATCCTTAGATTTGGTCTTCTAATTGTGTCCTGGATTTCCTGGACACTTTGGGTTACAAACTTTATGTATTTTATATTTTCTTTGACTATTGATTCAATGTTTTCTATGGTGTCATCAGCACCTGAGATCCTTTCTTCTATCTCTTATATTCTGTTGTTGATGCTTGCATCTATGACTTCTGAATTCTTTCCAAGGTTTTCTATCTCCAGAGATGTCTCACTTTGATTTCTTTATTGTTTCTAATTCCACTTTTAGTTCTGGATGGGTTTGTTCAGTTCCTTCACTTGATTGTGTTTTCCTGTAATTCTTTAAGGGAATTTTTGTGTTTCTTCTTTAAGGGCTTTACCTGTTGACCCATCTTCTCCTGTATTTCTTTAAGGGAGTTATTTAAGGCTTTCTTGAAGCCCTCTATCAGCATCATGAGTTAGGATTTTAAGTCCAACTCTTGCTTTTCAGGAGTGTTGGGGTATCAGGGACTTGCTGTAGTGGGAGATCTGGATTCTGATGTTGCCAAGTAGACTTGGTTTCTGTTGGTGGGGTTCTTATGCTTGCCTTTTGCCATCTGGTTATCTCTGGTGTTAGTTGGTCTTGCTGTCTCTGGCTGGAGCTTGTCCCTCCTGTGGGCCTGTACTCTTGTGTCTGTACTCCTGGGAGACCAAATATCTTCAGGCAGTGTTTATACACAGACTATGGTGTTGCTTGGCTCGCTGGTGCAAATGGTAGCCTGAAGACCTTTCTCCCAGCTGCTCCACTGATCTTAGGCCCTCTGTGCTCCTAGGTTTTCCCCTCCAGAGAGAAGGTGATCTTACCTCCATGCTCAGAAGTGAAAGCACTACTGGAAGATCACTCTCTCCTGGCAGGCCATGCACTGAAGGTGGTGGAGCTGCCGGAATCCCTGGTACAATATCCATTATTTTTCCCTTTGTCTTACTCACTAAGTATTAGAATTTCCCCTCTGATAATGTCACCCTGTTAATCAACTATGTATACCAACTTCAGATTAAAGTCTGAATTAAAATTGAAATATGATTTTACTATTTATACTGTGCAAATTTTTTAAATCTCTGGTGACCTTGAATGCTCTGCTATACAGCAGTAAGTTTTTGTGAGAAATGTTCATATTTTATACTCTGCAAACCTTTTATATCTCTAGCGACCTGGAGTTTTCTTTCACCCACTTCTCAGTTACAGGTAGACATGTTCATCACCATTTTTATGTATAGCCAAAAGCTGTGCCTTACACTAGATAAATAAATTCAATCATGTTTTCCTACTGAAATCTTTCTTAGACCTCTGGATTAGAGGGAAAAATGAAGATACTTCAGAGGATCAGAAAGTAATAGGCAACAAGAGGAAAATTGAATCATGGGAATAGAGGAGCTATTCCTTTTGAACCTTACAGAGTAATAGAGTTTATATAAACATAAGCTAAACAGACCATTTTATATCCCTCTGAGAGTTTCTCAGAAGGCAGACTCCTAAGAGCCATGCTTCACGAGCAATGGTACAACTTATATTCTACAACGACTTAGTCGGTTCTCATAGGAAAAAGACAGTGTTTAAAATGGCATCCTCAAAAGAGTATGTCAGACCATTTATATTTTGGATGAAATAAATTTGGAATGGTAATTGATGCAGAAAAAAATTCTTTTCAGAGACTCAGTCTAATTCTATACCATTTCTACAACGTTGGTGCTCAGTTTCCCAAAATTAAAAGTGGAAACTTTGCTTGTTGTTCTTATGTGGAAGTGAGCTAGCTCATTTGGTTCTCTGTGGTTTATTCCTTTCACAGGGTACCTGAATACCATTACCGAGTGACTTTAGTACCATGCTTAAAAGAATTAGCTAAGAAATCAGTTAAATTTGCCCAAAGATATATTGTTATTAAACATTTATTTTCATAGTTTTCTTACCATTTACTCATGAGATTTTTATATCAACACACCATTTTTTGGAAGAAAATATCAATGAGATGTTGAAATTTTTGTTTTATTTGTGAATTCTGTGCTTCAATCTGCATGGCAATTTTTAGGATAATTTTTAGAATAATTCAGCCTGCTTCAGCTTAATGGTTCATTGAACTAAGAGGTTTCCTGGGCATAAACACATCGTGCATATAGATAATTGTTATTATGTTTTATCTACATAGAAATAGGATAGGATTAAACAATATTTTATGTTTTTTTTTTCAGATTAGAGATCCCAGTTGTCAATCATACTTCTTTTTTTCCCATTCAAATGTACCAATGGAAATCAACTCTGCTTTTACTAATGTAAAGTTAAGTTGACCATGTTTAGAAAATTCAAAATATTCAACAATTTAAAGCATATCAAGCATAATGTTGCTTATGCTACTTCTCATGTGTGTCAGAATTCATAATAAATATTATCAACTCAATTTAAAATATCCTTATTATTTATACCATTAATTTAGAGTAATCATTATTTTTAATTAATTAATTAAGTTGGCTTTTTACACTCCATTTTCATTTCCCCCCAATCTACCCTCTGACTGTTCCACATCCTGTTACTCCTCTCCAACCCTCTCTCTCCACAAGGATGCCCCCATCCCCCACACCTCCTGACCTCTACACTCCCTGTGGCCTCCAGTCACTTGAAGGTTGGGTGCATCATCTCTGAATGAACACACAACCAGAACCAGCAGTCCTCTATGGCATTGTGTTAGGGGCCTCATATCAGCTGGTGTATGCTGCCTGTTCGGTGGTCCAGTGTTTGAGAGACCTCAGGGGTCCCGATTAAATGAGACTGCTGATCCTGCTACAGGATTGCCCTCCTCCTCAGCTTCTTTCAGCCTTTCCTAATTCAAAAACAGGGGTCAGCTTCTTCTGACCATTGGCTGGGTTCAAATATCTGCATCTGACTTTTTCACCTGCTTGTTGGGTCTTCTGTGGTGCTGTCATGCTCAGTCCCCTTTGGTGAGCTCTCCATATCCTCAGTAATAGTGTCAGGCCTTGGGACCTCCCCTTGATCTGGATCCCACTTTGATCCTGTGACTGGATCTCCTTTTCCTCAATCTCCTCTCCATTTCCATCCCTGTAATTCTTTGAGCTCTGGGTCCTGAGATTACAGATGTGAATCACATGCTTGATTAAATATAATTTTGAAAATCACATGCTTTAGCTAAAGTTTCAACAAACTTTAAATTCATTCATGCTCACTTATTAGCCATAGTTTCAGAAATGATTTTTTAAAGAAATTCTACCTTCATCTTTCATTTTAAATAATTCTATTTCCCAGTTTTAATAATATAAAAGATAAAATAGTTCCAGAATTTTCTTTTTCTGCTAGGGCTGTTAATCACTACCAGATGGAACAAAGAAGACATTGTTGGTTCCTTTGGGAATGTTGTGTAAGATTTGTAACATTAGGTTAACATTTAGGTCTGAGTGTAAAATTTTATTTTAGGGATGCTGTGTCACAAAGATAAAATGACACAAAACAACTGAAAAGAACATAATGCAAGTTACTTGGGATATCTGCTTTGTCTTTTCACAATGGTAAAGGAACTGAGACAAGTTGATGTGTTTAAAAACAAAATCAACATGATGAGATTCTAGTCCTCACACACGTTTGAGCAACTGCTCCACTTGAATGCAGTAATTCAAAAATTTGGCCAACAAACAGCTTGATATAACAATTGAAGTCAAAAATTATAAACTATGTCATTGTAGGAGAACTTCATTCCCATTTAAAAAAAACTCAAGTTTCTGCATATTGATCTCCTGATATTTAACAAAACATTACTGCTAATAATTTTTAAAAAATATATGAAAGATAATAATATGGATTGTAAGTTTAAAACCAGAGATTTTATGGTGAAAGCAGAAAAATCTATAAAAAGGACAGTAATATCATGTATTTCATAAGCATTTTTGCATGGTGTAAAGATATTTAGAATCATTTTACACTTGTGTTTATCAAGGACTTAGAACAATCACTCTCAGTTCAGATTCAATGTATTCACAGAAGGGTTTACAAAAATAGGATAATGGCAGTCAAAGAAACAGGAAACTAGCATCCCACATGAAGTTCATTCTCTAGAATCCATGAACACATGAGATGATAAGAGTTCTTGTAGATTTTGTAGGCAGATGCATAGCAATAAAGACCTTGCTTGAAACAGAATTTCATTGTTTTGGGGTGGGAAATAGACAGGAAAAGGGTGAAATTTGAGGTCAGATTAGCCTAAGTCAAACTTTCACTCCTTACCTAGCTGCAAACTTTTACAATTTGCTTAATAACTGTGAGTCAGTTTACTTATATATGGCTAAAATAATGTATTCATTCAATGTTAAAATGTATTTAGGACATTGCAGCAAGGAAAGATACAATACAAATTTAAAGACTGGATGTGATGATGGCAAGCTGTTTAAGATCCAGGTCCTTAGATCTGAAGAAATGGATTTCAAGCATACCATATAACAAAAGTGGGCTTATTGTAGGATAAGTAAACGAAATTTTCTATCCTGAAAAGGGTTGTTTAATGAGACAACTTTGGTGTCAGCATAGCCATTTACATTACCTAAATTTAATAATGACGGTTGAATACACACAAGTCTTTATGCCTATACCATGGGGATGCTGTTTTGTATGGAAAAGTGGACTTTCCAGATGTGGCTAAGAATCCTGAGGTGAGCATGTTCTCCTGGACTATCCCAGTTGCACACATGTAATCACATGATTATTTAAAACATGGAGACAGAGGGAGATTCTAACTATAAGAAACATGCAAGAGGCATGAAGGCTCGAAGCACATATATCATTGCTAAGTGTACATCAAGCAAGAAAATGTAAATAAACAGACTCATCCCGAGAATGTGTGACCTTGATCTCAGCTCTGTGAAGCTAATTTGAACTTCTAGCCTCCTAAGTTTATGCCCACTTATTACAGATTTAACTCTACATTAACTCCAAAGGAATCTCAGAAAATGATTTCAGAGATGTCACAGAGATGGACTTTTGAGGCAGTGTAGAAGAAAACTACTAAAAAAATTATCAGAGACTGTCAGATCATCTACTAATATTCTGAGCCTGCAATAATGGTGAGATTCAGATAATGGTGGTGTTGAAGCAAGGGTGAATTTCCAATCTTAGTTATTGTTCTAACATAGAGGCACAGGTTTTGCTGATGCTTAGGGCTCAGGAGTGTGAAGCAGAAAACTTCTCTACATCTGTCTCAGCTGGATGACTGCACCATCCATGTCAAGTAGCTCACTTCAGATTATTAAGGCATGGTGAGTACAAAGGGAGAAAATAGCTGGAATTTGTTGTGTCCAAGTATAAGCAGAAATACTGAGTAGACTGTGAACTGTCTAAATAAGACATACTAATACCCCGGCACAGTAATGGTCACTATCCTACACATCTCTAATCCCTCATTGATAGTTAGAGCATATAATAAAAAAGAAGACTCTGAAAAATTGCAAATCTTCATAAAATATGCTATTTAACAAGGAATTTTATATTTTTCACTTTATTACTGAATGTCAAAGTAGTTCTAATCTTTTCTGTTTAGTGATTTTATAGATTAAAAAATGGCCAACATACAATTTAAGTTCAAATAGCCATTTTAATGATACCTGAGGAAAACATAGCAGATACGAGGAATAATACGAGGAAGTTGGCAGAAGTTGACCCAATCAGTATATTACTTGTATATCAAGTATAAAGACAGGACTTTGTTTCTTAGCACCCATGGTAAAATGCCAGATACAGTAGTAGACAGCTAGAATTGCAGCACTGGTGAAGGGGAGCCAAAGGAATCTCCAGGATTCTCTTTGCAGTCTACCTAGTTGAATTTATAAGATTCGGGTTCACTGAGGCACCTTATGTCAAAATAAGTTGCACATTAACTGAGGAAGATGTTTAACTTTTAACTATGGCTTCCACATAGTTCATGTACACATAGTTCATGTACTCCAGGAATGCACTTATGAATATGCACACATATGCACACACATATCATAAAGATAGCAAAAGAAAATCAAACCATACTAGATTAAAACCTGAGACTATCAATCGCTTGCAGAAGTAATGTGACAGTAACATAAGGATGTGTAGTATATTCAGCAGGAACCTCACCCAGCAAGGTGGTGCATTAATCAAGGCACAAGTTTTTACTTTAAAATTTCAATGTGGTAACCGGTTTTATACCAGAAGCAAAATAATATATGGGTTTCACTGGTGTAAGTACATCAGAAAAGTGACATAAACATAAAAATGCAAAAGAAACTGCCTAAAACCCATAATGACAAAAATATTTCTGACAACAGAATCGTCGCTTATGTTTTCTTCAAATGTTCAAAAACATGTAGACAGTGAATATATATATATATATATGTGTGTATGTGTGTATACATATACAGTGTATATATATATATATATATATATATATATATATATATCACAAATTGTGTTCACTCTATTGACTTTCACGGTATAACCATGAGCAACTATAAACAATATTGCATATCATAAATCATCTTATAAAAGCAAGGCTTCTTAAAAATCTATCAGCTAGTACACAATGTTTTAGAAGAGTAGAACAAAGCTAAAGTAATTTAAATGCCCATAAATCACTGACATGTCTCAGGAAAAATTAATACGATATATTAAGAAAAAAAGTGATGAAAAGTGTAGGGCGTCAGGTTGAAGATAAAGAATAACAAAAGCATTTTTTTAAAGGAAAATTGAACAACATATTAACCATAGCGTAAATGTCTACAGGGATTTCTCGCTGCGTGTTCAGGTAGCACAGACATCAGTAATAAGAATAGTGATATGTTAATTGAAAATAAAGCTGAAAATTGTACTGAATGTTGGAGATATATATATATATATATATATATATATATTATATGTATTATTATAATATATAATAAATGAGCCTTTCACATCCATGCTCAATACAGATGCTTATCTCAGGCTTCATGTGTAGCCATATAAAGAAATTGATTTTAGCACCATGAAAGGTAACAAGAAAGTGCAAAACTGAAGGTTACATGTCATAGGACTCTTTCCATGATATGCAGAAATGTACACACTTGTAAAGACTAATGTGCTTAGTCATTATAGGCTAAGACTAAGGATGGATTTAACCATAAAAGAAATAAGGAAATTATAAGGGGATAATAGACACTTTAGTAGCTTTAGTAGGGTTTACATGAATCATTTTCTTTTGCAGAACTAAATTGTATACTAAAAAGAGTAAGTTTTACTCAATGAAAATTATACTTTAAGTAAAACAATTAGGTAAGAAAATTGAAGATAACTATTGAAGAAATAGTGAAAATGTTAATTTTGTTTTATAAATCTTAAGTTTGGTGACTTATTTTAAAATCACAAGTCTTGGTCTATTTTTAGCATGCCAAATATTTATTGGAAAATTCATATTTTACGTTTTCAACCAAAGGAAATATACAGAATTATATAAGATAAAGAATACTTGTTTCAAATTTATAATATGTATATTTTTGAGTTTATGAAGAAGAAAGCAAAATAAAAATAAACACATATCAACTTGTACTTTCAATCTTGTGACAATTGTAGAAACTGCAATAAAACCCTGTCACAATGACTCATTCATTCTTGACTATTCAAAATGAGAAAAAACTACACAAAGTAAATAATTTGGAACTCAAGATTTTGAAGTAAATTGTTATATATAAGAATATAATTATACAGCACAAACAAATATAATAATAACATGCATTCATAAGTCATTAGCACATATGTGATTGAATGCATTTATATTCTCACTAGGAAGAAAGATGAAGATACTGAATAATGAGTTGCAATCCAGTGGATGCCTGGTCTTGGAGCTGGAGAGATGGCTCAGTGGTTAAGAGCACGAATTGCTCTTCCAAAGGTCCTGAGTTCAAATCCCATCAACTACATGGTGGCTCACAACCATCCGTAATGAGATCTGACACCCTCTTCTGGAGTGTCTGAGGACAGCTACAGTGTACTTACATATAATAAATAAATAAATCTTTTTAAAAAAGACCTGGTCTACTTGTCTATGTTCAGGTAATTAATAGTTGGACTGCTTCTGTCATAGTTTAGATATGACAAACTACTCATTTCTAAGAACTGTATAAACCCACACAGATGTATCTGTAATGGGCAGTCAAATAGTTAGCTTAATGATAAAATTGGACACACTATTTAAATTTTAGAGAGGAAATCTCTCGGGAGTAGGAAAGAATGGATAAAGGATATTTTAATATATTTTTGAGCTGGGGACTATTTAGTATTTATTACATTTCAACTTTAGAAATTATAGCAACCATCTATTTTGTCTCTGTTGCACATGTGTCAAAGAAAAATCCTTAATAGAAAATAAAATAATAACAGCTACAGATACTCGCTACGAAAAGGTGCTTATTATATACCAATACACCGAGCCATCCTTTTGTCATATGATTCCTCACAAACAAACTCAAGGAGGGTAAAGAACATGAATTTAACAGCTCAGAACACCAGATAGGTTGACACTCTAAAACAGTATTAATTTGGAGATACAATGTTTCTTTGTTTTTGTTGTTGTATTGTTTTGCATTTGCGGGTCTTTAAGAAATGACAGGTTATTGAAATAAAAGAGTACTGGTTTTGCTTTTGGATTGTGTGCAGATTGTTGCATTAAAATTAATTTATCTATGACCTTTTTCTGAAGTTAATAACTCTTCTTGCAAAGGAACTGTGACTTCTGGACAGCAGCCTTTCCTCCATATAAAGCCGCCCTGGGCAGACATTGTTTTTAATATATTACATATTATAAGTTTTTACAAGGAATTTCCTAAATAATACAAGGCTGAGAAAAGCATTCTAATTCCTTCCTCCTTGATTTTGTCTGTAGCTGGCACAAGGAAATCATCTGTGAGACAAGAAGATAGAAGAGACAGAAACACCAAAATTAAATGAGACTGTCACTGAGGTGTCATGTCAGAGCTGAGGAGCTTTAAACAGCTGTGTCTACAGTCTAATCCCCAATTAGCCTCTGATTTTCAGGAATGGAGGAATTTCATCCGTAGCACCAAATTGAAGCCAAGACTAAACAATAAGCCTGTTTGTTAAGATGTACACACATCAACTGTCCTGTTATTGCCTTTCAACCTTGGATTTACAGTATGAGTCACTTGGATTGAAATTATGGAATGTAAGGATGGATTCTACAGCATAAGAGTATGACCCTCATCATCTGGCACAACCAGTCAGAAAATGGATCCTTGGCAGGGGAGTAGAATAATAGAATCTTCAGTGATAGAGAAATAAAAAATAGCAATGTGACTTTTTTTTATAAGCCACTTTAAATTTTAGGGCGCGTGGCATTGTGGGAAAAAAATGAACAATTCCACAGCTTTCAATACAGAGCTCTGTATTTGCACTGAGTTCAGACCAAAACACTGAGGTTCAGTACAGTTCTCAGGATTTAAGGATGACAGTAACTGTTGAATTACTTTAAATCCATGTGTTTGAAAGAATGACAAAAGACAAAGAGAGTAAAAGAGGCTGAGGAACAAATTTAATTCAAGATACAAATATACTCTCTAAAGATTCTTAGTAATATTTGTCTGATTATTTTCAAGAAACAAGAACTACATTAATGACAAAATGTAAAGTGTGTTTCAATTTTAGTTTCATGTGTTCAAAATTATTATTGAAAAAATATAAGATGTCAGGGAACAATGAAGTATTTAAATAATGTTCAAGAAATCTAAATATTATTATTTATTTTTTAATCTCACATTTCCCCTACATTTTGATTTTACTAATGATAAATTACAATTGCTAGTATCTTTCAGATATTAATGGAAAAATAATATGTCTTTTCACGTATGCCTGGATCTGTGTGTATGTGATGATACAGGGTGTGTATACAAATGCAATTTCCTCTGTGGTAATCAGAGGACTTCTTCAGTGTCCGTTCTCATGTTCCTTACCCTTAGCTTGAGCCAAGGAGGTTTCTTCACCACTGTGTATGATAGGATAGCTGCACTTTAAGCTTCTAAGAATTCTTCTGCTTCCTCCCTCCTTGCATGGTGGCATACTGAGATTGTAGATACACACTGCTACATCTGACTTTTTGTTGGCTTTGAGGATCTAAATTCCAGATGATCTTCCTGAAGGGAAGCACCTCCTCACACAATGGGTGATCTCCCAAGAAGTATACCCCAATGTACGAATAGTGAGTGTATATAGTGCCTTAATGTATACAGGTAGTAAACTTATCTATTAGTCAGATGCCTTCTGCATTTTAGGATTTGCCAAGTACATATAATATAATAGATAAAATGGACAAGTTCTTATTTCTTAATCCATTTTAAATCTTGTCTTAATACCAATATGTAAGCATAGCTCCCATCACCTGTTCAAAAATTTTATCTTCAGAAAATGGGGATCATCACAGAAAACTCATACTGGAAACAATGTGGAGATGAAGAGATCACGGGAGCCCAGCTCCAAAGGATTCATATGCATATACATCAGAGACTGTATTTGTCATAACATGTGTTAACTGAAAATCTGCCAAGGAGATGACAGATATCTGCATTTAATCCACCCGCTGTCAAAATATTTATCTCTTGAATCATAAAACAAACAGAAACTTTTATAAAGTAAGAAGCTCAAATCTTATAAATATCCATTTTTTTGGTAATAATCATGTGGCTGTATTTCATTTATTTTTCATTTTTTGTATTTTTCCTTTTTATTAAAAGTAGATTCTATTCTCATACAATTTTATACCCTGATTGCAGTCTCTCCTCTCTTTCCTTCTCCCAGCTTCTCCATACACCCTGTCTTCCTCTGAAGCTACTCCCTTTCATCTCTCGTTTGAAAAGGACAGGCTTCTAAGAGATAGCTCCCAAACAGAATAAAGCATAATGCAATAAAGCTAAAGCTGATGTTGGTCATGGCAGCTTAACAGGGGAAAGAGTCCCAAGAGCATGCATAAGAATCAGAGACTTAAGTGACCAATGCAGAGGCGGATGCTTGAAGCCAACCATTGGCTGAATTTGGGGAACTTGGTGAGGGAGCTGGCAGAAGACCGGAGGAGCGGAGGACTGCAACTCCATTGGAAGAACAGCATAGCCTGGTCTAACTACCAAGTTCTCCCAGAGACTAGACCACGAATGAAGGAGTATACCTAAAGGGATCCTTAGCTCTAGATACATATGGCCTTGCCTGAAAGCAACAGGAAGGGAGACCCTTGGTTCTAGAGAGGTTTGATGCCCCAAAGTAGGGGATGCTGGAGCAGTGGGGGCAGGAGAATGTGGGTGGGTGGGGAAACACTTTCATAACACTCAAAAGGAGCAAGGCAGATGTGGAATGGGGACTGTTGGCATGGGAGTAATGGGGAAGTGGGATATTATGGGATGGGGAATGTTGGAGGGGGTAACTGGGAAATAGGATACCATTTGAGATGTAAATAAATGGAATGATAAATATTAATTAAAGGAAAATAAAAATCAGAGACTTATTGCTCTCACAACTGTGAGTTTCATAGCAATGCTAAGCCAGGAGCTATAATATATATAGAGAGGACATTTGTAGACTCACATGGCCCTGTACCTGATGCTTCAGTTACTGTGAGCTCATAGGAACCTTGCTTTGAATGAGGTGCTTGTTTCCTGTCACCCCATGGGTCTTAGCTCTCATACTCTTTCTGCCTCCTCTTCTGTGACATTCTCTGAGCGGTGAGAGAGAGAGATTTGATGGAGACCTACCATTCAGACTTTATCTCCATAGCCTGAATGCATTGGTATTTCTCCAACATTTATTTGACAATTTGTTGAGCAGAATTTCCATATGCTTAATGGTATCCCTATGTAAAATTAATGCAAAAAGGCTATACTTTACAGTTATTCATAAGTTCTGGAAAAGTCCATAAGAACACTGGTATCTTCTCAAATCCTTTCGTTGCAAGTAGGAAAGCATTGTTATATACTGTGAAACTCATAGGGTTTCATAAAATGTCAATTCATTGCCCATTGAGGGAATCTATAAGATAACCTTCTGCCTAGTCTTGGGCTAAGGTATTTTGTCAAGTGGGATATAGCAAAGAGCTTGTCAGAAATGTATCACCCATATTTAAATGCCACTAAAATTTAAATACACCTGTAAGTGAGGCTTCCTACAGTTCCACTTAACACTTTTGAAAAAAGGCTAATGAGCTGCAGAGAGCCTTACTCTTCTCTCCTTAACTCGAGTGCAATATTTAATAGAATACCCTTTTAAACTACGATGGTCCCCTTCTGTAAGATGAGGTCAAAACTACATGCTTAGCTTCTAACTTTTAAACTTAAAAATGATCTCTTAAATAGTGATCATTTAATCCATACACATTAGGTAGGAGCCCTGGCAAGAGCAGAGCTAATTTAGCTTGGTTCTGCAGAGACTTGGAACACAAGGGTTAGCCGTACTGTGTCCCCGGATCTGCGTAAAATGACACAGTTATAAAAGACAAGCGCCCGTGATGCTTATTTCCAATGGGAAACAATTTCCTCTGGCAGTGTCTGAAGTCTGTTTTTGTAAGAAATTGCCTCTTGGAGCATATAAAGCTAATTCATGGCGGTTCCCAGAACTCCACATACGGGGGCTTGAGCTCCCCTGTGGAGGAGGCAGCCTTGTTGACATAATCAGGCTGGGCTCTTGGCAAAGCTCCAGCTGTTTGTGTGGAACCAGTCAGATTAGGCTGAAAGCCTCTAAATCTTCCAAAGTGTCCCTGGGAAGGGAAAATAAAATGGGGATGGCGATATGGCAAGACCCAGGGACCACAGTAAAGTCATGACATTTGTATTTGGCTCTGTCATTGTGATTCAATAACACAGAATCTGCTAGTCGATTCGGCAGAGGTCACAACACAGAAGTGATGGATGATCTGCAGATCTATTTTATTTTTGCCACTGAATCTGTGTTATGTGCTGACTTAACTTTCCTTTGGAGCTTCTTCTGGTGCTACAAAACATGTCCTTTACCTAACAACACAGCCCTCCCCGTGGCTTCATTTTCACAGGAGATGCCTATAAATATTTGAGTTATCGCATTTAAAAATCAATGCAGTTTATTCCTTTTGCTCTGAAAATATTTGAAGACAGTTATGTTATAAAATTAAAGAAAGGGTCAGTTCTTGGTATGACAAACACTGATCCATATCTAATACATATTTATCGAAGGAGATTTTTGAAGGACAATACTCAGTCAAATGCTAAAAGTGCAAGGAGAAAGAGGCTAGAGGTAACCTTCAGCCTGCTAGCTCAAAATCAAAAGCATTTTACTCTAAACTATGAGAGGAACAGCATTCCTTTGTCAGATGTGAGAAATACTGGGACTTAAACATGAAAGTAATGCTAAATGAAACATCAGAGACAAAACATCAGTTGAGCACAGGCTAGATAGAAATAAAAGCGAGAAAACATCTAGTCATGTGAAGAAACAAAGTCACAATGACCGTGTGTTTATTTGAATTTCATATCATCCAGACTCCATTCACAGAAGTTCAAAATGAAAAACTGTTCCTCTTATGACCTCTGACTTGGCTCCATTTCTTGAGCCCTAGCAAATAAAAAGTCACTCTGCTGAAACTTGAAACTTTGCTCTTTTAAGTCATGTATATAAGCTCCTTGATATTTTCACACAAGTATAAAATGCATTTGATCACTCTCACCACCCAACTCTCTTATCTCCCTTTCAGCCCTCTCAAATGCCCTCCCCACTGCAGATCCCTTTTTATACATTCAAGTTCGTGTGTTTCTTTTGCTTTATAACCCATTGTTAAGCCAGCACCATCTATGTGTTTGTAAAAGGCCACCCCACATAATGGAATAGAGTTGCAAAGTGTTCTTGTAGGAAAATTCCTCACAGAGTACCTAGCACCTGTCACTATTCAACATTGGCATCATCCTCACCAAGCCTGCTTTAGATCAGAGGACCACCTGTGTGGTAACGGTGAAAATTCCCATGACATCTGCACTAATGGACTAATGGATAGTGTTGTTGGATTATAGAGTATGGGAAGGCTGTGGAAGACAAATGCCCTTCATAAAAGTCATCTTCTGTTTTGTTTTGTTTTGTTTTGTTTTGTTTTGTTTTGTTTTGTTTTGTTTTGTTTTGTTTTGTTTTGTTTTTTGAGGATCAGTTAGATCCTATCACTGCCCTCATGTGTGAATAATGTGTATTGATATGCTTGTGTAGACTATCTGTGAGTATCTCATATGGGTATACATTCTTATTGAGTGCAAGAACACAGGGGTTCAGAAAATAACCCAAGTGTTCTGTGTTTGCCTTGTATTTTGTTTCCTGATCACTTTATTATTAACTAGGCATACACTCGACTGCTTCCAAGATTTCTCCTGTTTATTTCTGCATTTCTCAGTAGGCGTCCTGGGATTGCAGAAGTGTTCCGTACCATTTCATACTTACCTGCAATCATTCCTGGAACCAAGAAACTATGGCTAGACCTGTCACAGACTCTAGCAGAGAACCTACTGCTATTGTTCTACCTAGTGGACCTGATGTTAAACTAACTCCTTGAGGTGGTATTGAAACAGAATGGCTCCATGGCTTTAGATGTTCCCTATTGGGTAGCATTATTTGGGAAGCAAATAGTTGCGACACTTTGCAACTCTATTTCCGTTGTGTGGGGTGGACTTTTAAAAACACGTAGATGGTGCTAGTTTAAAAACACATAGAGGGAGCAACAAGTTTGGCATATTGGGGAAGATGAGTCGCTGAATGGCGCTTCAGTGGTTTCAGCAGCACAAGGCAGACCCTGTCTCTGTTTTGCTTTACATATTTTAGATGAGATATAAGCTATTAGCTATTTGTCTAGCACTATGTCTGACTGTTACCATGCCCCCTGCCAGGATGATTAAGGGCTGAAAATATAATCAAGCCCTCAATTAAACACTTCCTTATATAAGTTGCTTTGGTTATGGTATCTTCTTATAGCTATAGAACAATAACTAAGAGATTCCTAATGATTTCTTAGGATATGCATAGATAATTCACCCCTTAACCATTATCAGAGAAACCCCGCTTAGCAATAGATGATGATTAACATATAGACCTACATTGGCCAAGGTACAGATAATAACAAATTACAGACAACTTAGGTGCAAATAAGATGTCTCAGTGGTTAAACACAGTTGTGTTTAAGCCTGACCATCTTAAATTAAGCCCCAGAAACTTACATGGAAAAATAAAGCTGACTGTCCCAAAGTGTTCTCTGAGTTTTATACATTTGCTATGGTGTCACGTTCCCATACACATAAAGTTTAAAAATAAAGTAAAAAGTACACTCAGTCCTAAATGTAATAAAATATCCTACCCCTCTTCCTGCAACTTGGGGAATCATTGTAGAAAATATGTCCCAAAGATTTTAGGATCCAGAGGCAGTACATGGCTATGGGAAACACTGTGTCCTGGACACAGCTAGAAAGCTAAACACCCAAGCTTTCAATGGTTATGACATACACACAAGAGTTGTGCAAACCCAGACTCTAACAAATCCCAGGATGGAGAGCAAGGTTAGGTATGAAATTCCACCTCTCACAAAGGAGTTGTTTTCAATCTCAGCTGCTTGGTGGTGGACGCTGATTTTTCTCTAAAAATGTAGCCCCTGGTAAGTCGCCCATGCTCTGGTGGCCACAGACAAAATAGCACTTGAGCAGGGTAAATAGACTTTGATTACAGAAAAAAGAAAAACCGAACAGAGATCAGTAGACAAAGAGTAGAGGGGTGGACTCTGGGAAAATTTGGTACATAAAAGGTAAATATGATCAATATGGACTGGACACGTTCTCAAATATTTAATAAACATACACATACTAGGTACTTT
Source organism: Apodemus agrarius (assembly GCA_964023405.1). Classification (NCBI taxonomy): domain Eukaryota; kingdom Metazoa; phylum Chordata; class Mammalia; order Rodentia; family Muridae; genus Apodemus; species Apodemus agrarius. The sequence continues at coordinate 32,688,621 of OZ030013.1, read as the reverse complement.
TATAAATTATTTTTAAGTATTAATTTAATGAAGCCACTAACTTCTTTAAAAATCTCTTACTTGATGTATAGGCATTTGGTAGATTATATATGCAGAAGATGAAAGACAAACAAAACAAAAACGGAGCAATTAATTGACCTACACATATGATACAAAAATACATAAGGGAACCAGAGCAGTCAGGCTCAATGGACCACGCTCTCATCAAGGAGTTGCCCCGGCGTCTTTATATTGTGCGTCACTATGTATTCTTTTCTTCGCAAATATTCTGTGCCCCCTTCTTCCCTCTCCGCATCAACCTCTCTGCTTTCTAGATATTTCTTTAACTCTGTCATTTTCTATCTCATTTATCTCAGCACATTTCTGTTTTCTTCTTCAGGCCAACAATACAGGCAAAGCAAAACTGAGCGGGGATTCGGGAGTGGAAAGTGGCCCTTTCTCCTTCGGCATCAGCCTCTAGACATCGGGAGAAAACGTTGCATCTTTCAATCTCCTTATGCTCAAACAGCCCCGGCTGGTCACCTTGTGTTTCTCCGAGCTTTGGCAATATTTCGTCGAATAGGCTTCAGGAGATGAGGAGCAATTCCCAAGCCATTGATTTAGCTTCACAACATGGCTGCCAGGAAGTCTCCTGGGGGAATCAACACCAAGAGTATTTTCCTCTCCCATTATTATCAATGAGGGACAGAAAAAGCCAAGAGTGAGAAGTGCACAGGAAATTGAATGTTGCATTTATAAGAAAACAAAGAAAATGTGTAAGTCAAAGTATGAAAGACTTTAAGGGAAATTATTCTACACCATCACTTTTTCAAAGTTTAATACCAATATACCATCATGTCTAGATATGATATGAACAGACTTAAATTTATCCCGAATTATCTTTTCTTTATCTTTCAGTCCTTCACAAATGGAAAATGACTAGAAGTCAAGTGGAAAGCCATGCCTCTGAAGGTGTCTCTGGTTGTATTTGTGATCTTTAGGAAATGTACATTGGTATAATAACATGTCATATCAGTTCCGGTCAAGTCTTGTATTACCAGAAATAATTTTATTTTATTGAATTTTAAAAAAGATTTTTATTTTTAAAAAGATTATGCTTTGTGCACATGTAATTATTTCCTAATTTATCAAAGGAAATGTACTTTATATATCTCTACACAGTTTTAAAAGAATATGAGGGGCTAGAGCCGGGTGTCGTGGCGCACACCTGTAATCCCAGCACTTGGGAGGCAGAGGCAGGTGGATTTCTTAGTTCGAGGCCAGCCTGGTCTACAGAGTGAGTTCCAGGACAGCCAGGGCTATACAGAGAAACCCTGTCTCAAACAAACAAACAAACAACAACAACAACAAAAGAATGTGAGGGGCTTGGAGGCAGCTCATCGTGTAAAATCGCTTTCTGTGCAAGCGTGGGGCTGAGTTTGGAGCCCCAGCGCCCACACCCCTATATGTGTTTGAGCTCACCTATAACCACCTCACCATAGGAGACAGAGAAATTGTGTTGCTGGGACTGGCTGACTTACAGATAGCTCTAGGTTCATTAAAATGCCCGTCTCAAGGAAACAGGGAAGAAGATAGAGCAAGACGCCAAAAATGATTTTGTGACTTTTGTATAACCAGAGTCACCTACACACACACAGTGACATACATTATAAGCAGATACACCAAGCTTACGTACACAGACACATTCACAGACATACAGAATAAAATTAAAAGAAAATTGTTAAATGTGGCCATGGTTTCAGCAATGGAAATATACTATGATATTAATAGTTAAAATGTTCTTGATGTATGTTTCAATCTTTTGTTTTGCCTCATTAAAATTAAGCTAATATTATTGTGATTTTTCATGCTAGTATGAAAAACCTCAGGACATAAAAACTTATGTGACTATTTGCATTTTCATATTACAAATGAAATAGAATGTGTGTTTGAGGACATGTATTATTACAAACATAGCTAAATATAAATGTCATGTTTATGTTCATATTTTTACTTAAAGGAAAAATATGATGTAGTAGAATATTCAGAGCAACCCATTTTTCTCTTCTTTTTATAATGCATGATGCACCAATCTCTAGAAACAGACTTTTATTCCAAAGGGAGAAATGATCCCTTTAAAAATAATGTCACTTACTTGAATAATTCAGAAGAGGAAAAAGCACTACAAATACATTTTGAACTAGAACAGCAAAACTTTTTCAAATGATTTTACAATATCGACTGTTGTAAAGTGGAAAATATGAAATTTCAATCATTTTCAAAATATATTTTTAAAATATTATTTTCCATAGGATCGTGTTTTAAAATTGTCTATAATATTATAGAACAGTTAAAATATATAACTTTAGGTTCTATCTTATAGAGAACTCTAAAGTACAAGTAAATTTAGTGTATTAATATAAAACAATCTTTTTTCATTGTGTATACACTAGAATTTTTCTTAGACTCAAAAATTATATTTCTAAATAATTCTTTTACCTAAATATGTGAACTAATTACCAATCATATTAAAGCTGATGCTTTTTAACATATTATCCAAATCTATTTTTGTATTTTCTCTTCCAATTTATATTTTCATTAATCTTAAAATTGTTTCTAGTTTGCGGTATTCACCTTTAATTCTAGCATTTAGGAAGCTGATACAGAAGAATCATTCAAAATTTGAGGCCAGATCATACCGAAGAATAAGATCTGTTCCAATATAATTGGTGGAAAGGAGGAGGAGAAAGGAAGGTAGAGGAAGAACCAAAGCAGGAGAGAACACAGATGTCTAGAGGAATTTTAAGCCATCATCATGACTGCTTTGGCAAGGGATCACATGCAAAGACCATATGACACACACACACACACACACACACACACACACACACACACGGTCAAGCTGCAATGCTGGAATGCAGAAACTCTCTGGGTTACAGTATGATCTGGGCAGAACACAGACACGCCCTTTAACATGCACCTTTAATTCCAAATAATGTAAGGGTAAGTTTAGTTTGTAGATGCAGCTATGTTTAAAAGTGGTGTCTGATTGCAGGACAAAGTGACACATCAGGGAAAGATCTGACAGAATGAGTCAAAAATAAGATACGTTTCACAAGGACAGAAGGTATCTATTTAAGGTCAGGGCAAAGAGACTGAGGGCAGCTCGAGCAGTGCTGTCCAGGTAGTTGAGGTCAGTCAGTGTAGTCAGGTGGGAGTCGGTGCAGTGTGGTAGAGTTGAGACCATTAGTGAGTTCGCATCACTCAGGGCAGAACAGAAGAAGCAATTGAAGCCAGAGAGAGAGAAGGAGCCTGAGGAGGAGTAGGCAAACTCGCCAGACTTAGTGTGAAGCCAAGCAGAGCAATTCAGCAAGAAGCCCAGAAGAGTCAGGTTGGATCAATCAGCATGGAGAGGCGTTTAGGCTAGAACAGCTGAGTTTAACCAGTCAGGCAGTGTTCAGAAAGAACTAGGCAGGGTGATTATTCAGCAGCAGGTCTCTGTTTTAACAACTACATATGGTGAATAAAAGATACTTTTACACAGGCTAGCTGGAGATACCTGGGCCCTTTTTTTCCTTTAGTTCTTCATATTTCACAGTGCTCAGGGGCAAGTAGAGACACTTGATCTCTGACGAGTCTCCCATGCAATAGGTACTACTGGGCACACTTGATCTTAACATGTACATTCTGATATAATATCTAAATGTTTCAAAAGAATATAGCTCGTTTTTCTACCTTTATTTCTGCATTTTCATATGTATGGAAATATACTTTCACACATTTTTTTTCCTAAAGCATTATCTAGATAAAAGTCACTTGGTCCCAGGATTGGGCTCTCAGGGCTCTAATTTAAATCATAAAATCTTATACTTTTTCTGTCACATCTCCACTCACTAATTATTGCCTCCTTATACTATAGTCTTTATATTCTTTGACATTGCCCTAATGGAAGCCGAAGAGAATTCTGAGAACTCCATGAATTGTGCTACTTTATGAGGAGGGTGAAGTACAGCCCAAGTTAGTTATGAACTTACATATACTGGTTGTCCTTAAACTGAATTTTCTCTCGACTGCGCAGGAGGCTGTGTGTAGCTGGTTACCAGGCATGAATCATTGTGCTCAGTTTACATATTCTGATTCATAACATCCAAGATGTGGTCCTTTCCCTTTGACTTTCTGGAGTCTTAACTGCTATAAATACTAGAGTTAACTCATTTTTCCTGGTAAGTGACGATCGATCTTTAGTACAGTTAGTTTCTCAAGCTCTGTCTTACTTACTCTAGCCATGGGCTCTTTTTACTCCAGTCTACCCTCTGTGAGGCCAACACACTTTACATGGATCAAAAAATTCTATAAACACATTCAATAGTATCTGTTGAATAGTATATACATGTGTTTAATGACATAAGAGAACTATTTATAGAAAATGCAATGGAAAATGTCTGTAATCTGCCCCCCCATTATATGCCTGTTTTTCATATGTTATCTATATATCATCTACCTAAACATTTATCATCTATCATTCATGCGCATAATGGGCTTAAATGTTCAAAACTCCTTTATATCATATTATTATTTCTTTTTGGTGGAAAGTCTGAGGTTTCAGAATGCAAACAAGATTATACTGGAGTATAACTATAGATGATATAGATAGATAGGTAAAGTGTTCATATAAACAAGTTTAATTAAAACTTGTATCACTGACAAAATAAGTATGTAAAGAACAATTTTACTTTGTGTCTAACCTACTTTATGCTACAAAGTCCGTGCTTCAGAGACCATTTTATATAATGCTTTATTTGATATATATGTGTGTGTTCACGTGTGTGCAATATGATCAATAATCTAATAAATTTTTCCCTATAAACCAATGAAACTTTAAAGGAGAAGAGAAAGATAAGTTGATATCTAAATGTGAGTTTGAAGCAGGATCTGATCTGGCCTAGTTTTTCTTTAGTAAGGCATTTTTTTTTTCCATAAGCAGCATTTGAGTGTTGCTATTGAACATCTGTTGCATGACAAACATAAAATGGTTGGGTTCACTATCAATTACAGGCTGGAACAAGTAAGATTTCAATTACAACAGGAGAGCAAAACAGCTGGGAAATCCCCAAGGGGCGGTGCAGGAACCAAGAGGGTGAAGCAGGCATCATAATGGTACATTGCACACTACTAATTAGGGAGAAATGAAGTCAAGTTAAAAGGAAATATACCCCTAGATGCTCTGTTTCATAGAGACCACTTGGGCAATGAAAGCCGTACCTGTGTGGTTTACCTCAGTCAGACTTGTAATGTAACTGTTGCCTCATTGGATGCTTAAATGATAGATCAAGGATAAAAAGCAGGTTATTTTTAAAATCTTCTTTTTAAATTAAATCTGAGCATAATTAAATATAGGTATTTAAATCATATTCAAATATTTTTTAAAGGAAGAGTAGCAAAATGTAAAAAAAGAAAAAAGGAATTATGATAATGAGCTTCACAATAGCCTGCAGCTCCCTAAATAACGAATGCATAAATATAGGCACACATAAAAGTCTTCTTTCAAATGTCTTACAGTTAGGAACAAAATAAAGATATCATATGCTATGTACTCTGCATCACAACGATGTGATTTCTCCCCTTTATATGCCTGTTTTTCATATGTTTAATTAAATGAACTACAAGCAGTGCAAATTAAAACAGCATAATGCTATTGGAAATAACACAGAATCTAGCAATAGAGTTAAAAATTAGCCACAGGTTATGCAATGTTAGATATTTAAATAGCAAAATTTCTCTGAGGATTTTAGATTCAGCATTCTCTATGATGATAAAAAATTATACAGTAGAAATGTGCTGTATGGCTGGTACCTAATTTATAACCTATTTTATCAACACTGTCTTAGAAACTAGCATATTTGTGTTTAAGCATAGCACAACAATAAAATTCTCACTATTTTAATAGGCCATAGCAGAAACACAACTACTTATCCTGTATCACTACATAATATAGTAGGTTATTATAGATTTGAATTTTTATCTAGAGTCACCTCCAATACAGTCATTTAGATTTTTTTTATTTTACTTATTGAAAAATACTTGAAGGAATATGAAATTTCCACTAATATTGATAAAAGATGGTTAGGAACTTAATTGTTATGGAAAGTGTACATATTTTATAAGAGGAGTAGTAATAGATAGATATGGGGAAACAGTTTGAATGAGTGCAAAGAATAGGAGCATATAGAAAAACTTCTGAAATTCCAAACTTGGGAGCAAACCCAAAAAACGTTACAGAAGAATACTGGCATAAACTCTTAATAACACATAGTATAATAAGCCCCTGATGTCACCTGTAACTTGTCTTAACTTTTTTTTAATAACCACATGAAAACTTATAAAACCTTATATATTCACAATCATGGCTAAGGAAATTATGTCTGGTATCTATATAAAATAACGTATCAATGTTCTATGTGTTATTTTAAAATTTGCAACAGAAAACTGTAGATTAAGTTCCCACTGATGTAGAACAATGTCGTCAATTAATATTAATGTGGTTCAATGCTTAGCTCTTTGTTTCAATTCAAGGCTAATTGAATTCAACAGGAAAGGAAAATTTCTGTCCAGTCTTATACTATCCATTCTATTCTCCAGGAACTTTAAGGTTTTATGAGATACTCCTTAAATAATTACCATGAGTTTCATTGAGGGTTTGCTGTCTTATACATCCCAAGGGTGTATATTACTTTTTTGCAGATACTTTCTTGGTTATAAAAGTAAAATTTCTATGTCTTTTCTGAGCTGAAGCTACCTAAAAATAACCTGAACATGATAAAAAGACCAACAGTATACATGGTGAGGATATTAGTGAATTGTTGATCATTTTACAAAAAATAAGATTTCCTCTTAATGATTCAATATTTCAAATGAAATATTATGACCATATTATAAACAAATCCAAAAGATATGTAAATTTTGTATCATAAAGGAGCAGCTTTTATTTTCCACCTGGTGTGGTACAGGATGTCTCCCTAACTCTAACATAAATGGGCCTCTCAGTCAGCATCTCACAATTAAGTTGAGAATTATTTGCAGCCAATATAGAAACCATAGAAGGATTCCGTATAACAGGCAACAGCAAAACTGCAGCTGCTGAGATTGTGTGTGGAGCCAAGTGCCACTTCACTCTTGATCTATGTTATGTTGACTGAAAGAAAAAAAATCAATTACTATCGGCAGTGAACTTCAGGTAGATGCAGGTTTGAGATGCCAACTACATGCAGGTGTGTGCCCTCAGCAAAGATGATTCTGACTAAGCCTTCATTAAGTAGGGGAGAGGCTGCATTCATTGCTTTGAGGTTTAAGAGAGTCTTTTCCCTTTTATATGTACACAGAAACAGATGGATAAATCCAAATATTATAAGCCCCCTAACATCTCCAGCAAAAATGTCTGCTTGAAGCTGTTGAACCTTTTAAGAAGATCAAATCTAAGAGCACGCATTTCCTATCCCTGCCCCACCCCCACCCCCACGCCCCCAGCGCTGCAATATTCATTAGTGAACAAACTCCAGGCTGCACATCCATAACTCTCAGTAGAACACAAAGTAAAATTATATTGTGGGATTCAGGCTGGAATCCACTTCCATTTAATTTAGCAGCGGTTCCACAAATACGCATTGGTTGTACGTTTGCACGCTCAATTCCAGAATGTAAAGAAAGAATCAAAACATACTTCATATAGAATCTGCAATCCTCCCAGACTTTGACAGAGGTGCAGGGAAAGGCATGTGGCTTATTTTTATACAGAAATTGGATGACAGTCCTGTGTTATGAGCAAACCCCTTAGTGATTACTCTGTGCAAAGGCTGAGTGAGCTCTACATTCTCCTGGCCTCAAAGCAGAATATGTCCCTGGAAAAACACAGGGACAAACTGAGAGCTGGGACATGCGGATGCTGTGTGGATCTCAAATTATTTTGCTTCAGAATATTAAACAAAAGCCTTTCTGTGAACTTTCCGTACCAAGGTGAAGTTGAGACTTAAATCACACAATCCTCAGTAACTTCAATACATGCCAGGAAAAATAGACTCTAACCTAAAATTTAACAATTATCTGCTTTCCAACAGATGATTTCAAAAGTACCTGAACGTTTCAACTGACAGCTCTATAGTCTTCACAAAGAGTTAGTGCATGGAAATCAGTAACAGGCCATAAGATTTATGTAAATATATATAACTTTTATTAAAATGGTACATCCACATAAAAAATTTTATTTTCATGCTTTACAAATTTGTAACATTCCATGTGAAAGAGTAGTGGGCAATTTGAGCCTGTGGATGATACTGTATAAATTTTAGGTATAGATAAAATACTGTAAGGGGAATAAAAGTTCTTGTAAGATTACAAAACTTAAATGGCATCTTAGCCATAAACATGACATGCCTAAAAATAGAATGTAATATTCTGAATATCCTCTTATACCAGTGGTCATTTTGGTTAAGGAAAGAAGATGTTTTTCCCAGCCATGTAGATCCATACATTTACGGGAAAAAATTCATTTTAATTATGGATATATAAACAGCATTTCTAAGTTTTAGGGTCATAGGCAGTGTGATGATAGATTCTCAGACCTAGAACAGTTGTGAAATAAAATGTTAAAAGTCTGTGGTGTTTGTGCTGACACCCATCTCAAAAGCCCAACAATCAGGCATCTGTGTAATATCACCCTGAATGGCTGACATAAACAAACAAACAAACAAACAGCACTAAGTCCGTTGACCTCCTTTTGCCATAGATTGTAGGAAACTTTTTACAAAATAGAACATTTGACATCTGAAACTCAGAATGTACTTTAAATGTATCTTAAAGTTTTCTGTTACTTTTATTAATAGTTATAGCTGTGGTAAAATGCCCCTATTAGCTTCTGCTACAGTCCCTAAATATAAGATATATTTCCAACTCAGAGACAAACCACAGGTCTCAATGTGCAGAAAGTGTTTTAAGCATTGATGCTTATCACAGAAATGTAAACTAATCATGCCCTCTTTTAGATTTTACCTGTATCAATTATTAGAGCAAAAGTATCCATGCACGAGAAGAATGATTTTTCCAAGAATTCCATCAATCTCTATGTCTCTGCTCACACACACACACACACACACACACACACACACACACACCCCTCACTGCTTCAGTTGTATTTTCATAAAGTCATAAATAAGATAATTCAATAAAAGTGACATTCAAATTTCAAGGGAATGTTTCTGCCATTTTATTGAACGGATAAAGAAGTAAATATTAGAAGTCGTAAATACAAAAATTAAAAGTATGTTTACATGACTCACTTTTTACTCTTGAGTCATATATTTCTTTAAATGTTCTTCATCTGTAAAAAAAGATTTGCAATGTAGTAGCAAATATATGCAAAAGTATTATCATGCTCCCAAGTATTCATGTGAAACACTCAAATCATTTAAATAATAAAACATATTCTCTAATAGTTTACTTTCCAGTATGATTATAAACAATTTTAAGTAAGGAAGGTATTTTTCTCATATGACACATTTTTAAAACCTTATAATTCTATATATGTGTCCATTATTTGTTTTGTTTTTTTCACTTGTGACTCTTCTTGTTCCGTTGTTTATCCTGTTCCAGCAGTTCTCATACCTTCCCTCTAACTTGCAAGAAACCACAATTCACTGTAAATAAAGAGGAATAGCTAAAAAGCAGGTAGTATTAGAATGAAAAGATGCCTTGCTTTTAATATAGTATTTTCTCAGGCCATTTTTATTGTAAAAATTGGTATTAGAAATTATCACACTTAATGAATGCATAATTCTGAAAATTATGCGACGTCTATTGTGTAAAACTAGCTAATGGACTTTTAAAATTCTGTTGAAGTGATTTACATGTTTCTGCCAGGACCTGGCAGGATAGCATCAGGCGGACTATCACTTTTTATGTTTCCTTATATTACCAAAGGGGGAAAATCCCATTTTAATTTTTTTAAACATCATTAATCAAATACTTGCCCTTGAAAAGCAATAACAGCATATCTTGGGAAGCATAATTTAATTATTTTAATGTGAAAATATTAATGAATATTCATGCTCTGTCACTAGCCTCTAAATATAAAGTGCAATTTTATGACTTAAGTCCTCTCATAAGTATGGGGCTTAGATAATTCCACATGTCTTGACACATGATTTCTAGAAGACATATAAAGCATATTAATGTTTCCTTTCATGTTTTATAAACAGTGCTAAATAACTTCACTTTTGAACATTTTTATTCAATGTTTAACTTTTCAATATATTAGAATTTTAATGTCTTTTGCAACTACTTTCAAATTTTCTCAAGCTACAGTAATTGGCTATGTAAGTGTTTCTATTATGAATGTTTCCATCAGAGTGGTGTGTTAACCTATTTCGTTATGAACAATACCACTCTTGCCTTACGACTAGTTTGACCCCACAGTGACATTCACCTGTTCAGAACAATGTACCACATATCGAGCCTATGCCAGGGAATGCCAATGATAGCAGTCTACTGAGACATGCTATTCAACACAAAATTCCTCTGAGTGTTCTTAAACCTATAGATATTCTTGAAGTATTTATATAGACACACATTAAAATGAATGTGCATGAATCTTTCTGAGAGAGAAAGAAGCAAACATTGGGGTTATGAAGTAATGGCCATGCCTCACTGACAGTGAGAAATGTGATTAGCAGCTTGGGATACAGTAAGAATCCCCTAGATGATTCTGGTATTAATATCCCCAGGGCTCTTTGAGTCAAAATTATCAGAAACTCCTGAAGCCTGGACCTGACCATGTGTTGCTCTTTTTTTGTAAAACAGGAAGCAAGACCAAGCTACTAGATGCCCAGTAGGAGCTGAAGAATCCCACCGGGAATAGAAGCTTGGTCCCTTTAGGCCACACAACATCACGTGTCATTCCACACTATGTGATATAAGGAGGGAACTGGTGAGATACTGCAACTGGTAAAGTGCTTGCTTTGTAAGCGAGTGAACTTGAGCTGGATCTCTGAGGCATGTAAAGAGATGACAGTGACACTTTGTGCTTTTCATCCCAGCATCCAGGACACTGAGAGCGGCCAGTTAGCATAGCATGCTTGGAGATAATGAGACCCAGGATAAACCATAACCCAACTTAATGCTGAATGGTTTCTGAAGAACAGGCCAGGCAGTTCTCCAAACACACACACACACACACACACACACACACACACACACACACACATATATATGATAGTGAATCTTCCCTTGGGGACATACCAGCAGTTTAAGAATTGCAAAGTTGTCACCTGGGAGGCTCTGCCACTGCATGACAAATACAGAGGGGGACACTCTCAGCCAACCATTGAACTGAGCACAGGGCTCCCAATGGTGGAGCTAGAGAAAGGACCCAAGGAGCTGAAGGGGTTTGTAGTGCCATAGGAGGAACAACAATATGAACCAACCAGTAACCCCAGAGCTCTCAGGGACTAAACCACCAACCAAGGAGTACACATGGCGTTACCTATGGCTCAAATGCATATGCAACAGAGGATGGCCTTGTTGGATATCAAAGGGCGGAGAGGCCCTTGATCCTAAGAAGGCTAGATACCCCAGTATAGGGGAGTGCAAGGACAGGGAAGCTGGAGTGGGTGGATTGGTGGGCAGGGGAAGGGGGGATGGGATAAGGAATTTTGGGGAGGGGGTAAACCAGGAAAAGGGACAAGATTTGAAATGTAAAAAAAAAAAAGAATATATCTAATTTTTAAAAAATAGAATTATAAAGTGCCTTCTTTAGAGAAACTGACTTTTTAAAGGTAAGGTATAGGCTATTAGAAAATAATTCTAGAAGTGCGCAAATGCAATCACTGATAAGTGGATATTAATGAGCCCAGAAGCCCTAAATACTCAAGGCACAATTAGCAAGTCAAATGATTCCCAAGAAGAAGAAAGGAGAGGACCCTGGGCCTGTAAAGATTGCATCCAGTATTGTAGACCCAGAACAGAGAAATCATGGGGGAGGGGTAATGATTGGGGAATAGTTGGGGGGGAGAGGAATTATGGGACGTATGGTGGGGGGGGAACTGGGAAAAGGGAAAGCCTTTGGAATGTAAACATAGAATATAGAAAATAAAAATTAAAAAAAAAGAAAGATGACATCAATATCAAGAGATTGTTATTAATTTGGTTGTATTAAGGATGTCTAAAATAAATTAAGGCACACTAATTTAAATCTGACAAATGTTTATTTAAAAAAATAATAAGTATACCTCTGTCTCTTAGTATAACTGTAGGCCAGCAATAGCATCTCAAATTTTTTAAGTTGTCTCTTCATCTGCAATGATTGCGAATTCTACATGATTGAACATTTGTTGAAATACTAGAAACTTTAGTTCAAACAACAGGGTCAAGTTTTACGGGAAATACTGTTTGAAATGTACCCAGCTGATCTTTCCGATGTCTTATGTGGGGCCCCATGTTCTTCTCAAGTTACATCCGAGTGCAGGATGCTTTGATATACTGTGTCTATAGACAAACCAGAGCTTTCTGAACTGAAATTTTGGACCTCCTTGAGGAAATTCTGTCTCTGCCAACTTGCACGTTTTCAAAGAAGTGTCAAATTAAACCAGTAAAAATCGAGTTAGGGTTCATTGAACATCTTTTGAATATGAGGAACTGCACGTACCTTCAAAGAATTTAAAAATACAAAGTGCAACAAAGGACAGGAAAGCATTTGAGAAACTTCTAAAACATATTCTGCCCTTAGACAGCTTTCCTTTTAAATTTTTACAAAGGCATCTGTATCTAGAAATTTTTCAGCCTGTTAAGGGGGGGGGGGAAACACTCTTCTATGGGTATGTTGTCAAATATCTTGCTGTAATATAGAGATCTGCGAGACCTTGGAAAGGAAAATAGGACAACTATTTTGACAGATAGTTTCAACAAGTAGCCGTCAGTTTGCACACCAGAGAGTTATTAAATGTCTCAAATAAATGCAATATAGTTGAATGTGGTGTTAAAGGAAAGGTTAAATATTTTAGTCACATAACTTCAATAATTGTTTTTAAAGTCAGACTGGAGGTGTGGTGGAAATGCATGGTTTCTATAGTAATTTATGTCCTAGAGCTAAATTGTCTTGCTTGAATTCAGGTTGCTGCGTGCTACCCCCTTTATTTTACCTGTCTTTGGACAAATTATTCAGTTCACAGGAGAAATCTTAAGGAATAATCACAGAAATTAGTCTTATTATTCTCAGAATGACAAAAACAGGTTGATATTATAGTCAATTGTTTGATTTAGTTGCTAGACTTTGTTTGAATAGTCATAATAACACAGGTTCTGGCTTCCTAAGACCTGAGTTCCAGAACTCCCACAGATAGACAAATCCTCAGAAGCTCAAATCCAGTCTAGAAAATGTTCTAAGACATGATATGTATGTGTACACACACACACACACACACACACACACACACACACACACACACGCATGCAGACACACACACACGCACATATATATGTATATATGTATATATATATATATATATGTGTGTGTATGTATATATGATATTTGTTACCCTGTTATATGCTTTAGGCCATTCCCAGATTGCTTTAAAACACCCATGCATTATAAACATTATATAAATAGCTGTTATATTATTTAGACTACAATGAATGTATACATGTTAACATGCTATTTTATAAAAAGTTTTTGACAGAATAAACATTAGAAATTTCTTTTAAATGCTTTTCTCCATTATTTTGTACTAAATACAACAGGGATACTTCACTTATGTGTAGATTTTCTATTTTAGTTGAAACTGTTACATTAAATGAAAATGGAAAATTATCATCTTCAGTAATGGACAAAGAAGGACAGATGTCTAAAAACCATGTAATCACTGAGAATATGAAATCAAGAACAGTGAACCTAAACACCAGTGGGAAGATACCGCGCCCAAGGAGGAGCCCCTTTATAAAGATTCGAAAGCAGTAGATGATCAGTCTTCCCTTTATTGCCAAACAATGTCACTGCCCTTTCCTTTAGTCTCAATCTGCTTCCTTCTTTCCACCATCCAGCCAAAACTATAGAATTCTCCCCTTTCCTATTGTAGATCATTAGCCACACCTTCATGTTGGAGAAGTTGCCATATTGCTACCACAATTCACTAAGTCACTGCAGTCCTCTAATAAACTGGTATAATGTATATATTAATACAAAGCCATCCCACATACTACTCTCATCCGCCTTACTTGAGATGGTCCTAGAAGTCATGCCATTTTCTTTTTAGTTCATGTTCTCTATAGAATAAACAGGTTTAGAGGGCATGCTTCCAAATGACCCGTCTTCAATTCACCCTTGGGAGCATAGCTTGATCCCATTTTGGTGGGAATAAAAATTGAGAAATACAAAATTTATATCAATTGTCAAAATATTTTTGTTAAAAATAGGAAAAAATACTATTTCACATATCAATATAATTTTCCTAAATTATGTGCAATGTTTTGGAAAAAAAAGGGTAGGAAGATGGAATCCATGGTTCTGTTAGGCTTTTTACCTATGACTACCTGGATATTATATTGCTTAAAAACAAGAAGTTAACATCATGTGTAAAGGTGTGGATTCTTTAAACACAAACAAAATTTGATTTGAACCTTGGAAGATCTACTTTCACCTGTAGATCCCAGCTTATCTGATTAAGCCTTTATTTATTAATCTATAAAAGACAATGCATCTGTGGTTGCCCAAGGAGCGTGTAGTCCAAAGTATGATATGACACAGAGTTATTTGGCTATTTCTGCCATGACATGATTATTGTTATTATTATAAGTTGTATTTGTACAATTTTTATCAAGGTGCAGGAATCCGAACAACTGAAATGTAGATTATTTTGTAGAGAGAATTGATCATCACAATTTTTCAAGTACATATTTTAAATTGCCTTCATTGCTAAAATTTAATTCCATTATGAGTGCCCATGGTTGTAGTCATTTTTAGGATGTGATCAGAGTACTGAAAGGTGTATCATGTGTTTTGTGTTCATGAAGAATTTCAACTAGGCAATGCTCTGCCTGTATGCATCCACTTTTAGACTGTGCATTAAAGTGTCCCGATGCACTCATTATTTATAGCTGATTTTTTTTTTGCAGTTTTGTTGATTCCTGATCGCTATAATGTCTCTGCTGTATCAAAGCATGGTGGCGAAGTGTTAGATAATGCTGTCGAATACAAAGTATTTATAATACGCGATACAGGAAAAAGTCTTTGTGTCAGATTATCTTTATTTAGTTTATTAACTCATGGCATTTTTGGCCATGAGTTAAATTTAAAAAAAAAACAACACTCTGTGTGAAACCAAAGGTCTTCAATCAGAAACACTGATGACATGGATAATGTATTGATCACTACACAAATATGGCATGGCCAGAGGCTTAGAAGAAACCAATCCTGTGTATTCCTTAGGAACAAAGGTTCACTATACAAGCATTCTGTGTTCAACGTGACTTCTTAAGAGTGTTACTTTGTGTTCCCAAACCAGACTTATTTTGAAAACGAAAATCTAGAGCTTAAAAACTCACTGTGTCAAATTAATCACCTCTCTCCTTTATAGGCGACAAAATATACAGACGTTTTAAAAGAGAAACCGTGGCTTTGGTGTTGAACAATCAATGCTAATTGAAAAAAAAAATGACTCGTCTGTGCCTGGGAAAGCGCTCTCTGATTCTGTTTCATTCAACAAATATATCGAATTGGTCCATGAGATAAAGGATGTCACTGATTCCACTCACCCACAAATAATAACATGCCAAAAAATGTGAAATCAACTCCAAAAGATAGACTTTTGCCTTACAGTTAGTATTTCTAAAATGAATAATGGATTAGGAATTGTTATGATGTGTTGATTGGCTGTTGCCTTGATGTGCACATTGCTGACAAAGTGCAGCTCTCGCAATCTGCTCTGATAGGATCACTGCTATTGAGGCGCACAGAGATGCTCTTGTAGCACAGACCCACTCGCTGCCAAGTTGCTATTAGACTTCTTTTTCAGAGAAATAAGAACAGATCTTTTAATTAAACAGAAAAGGAAACAAAGGCAGCATTTATTACACAACCGTCCAGATATTTTACTCTCACTCTCTTCTCTCTTGATCCTTAACTCATCTTCTCTCTGTGTGTGTGCTCATGTCTACCTGTATATACATATGCATTTTAACTTTCAAGCAAGTCCATCATAAATGTATCATAGTCTTATCTGAATTTACTGAGAAAGGATAAAGGAGAGATAATAAGAAAGGAAGCAAAGAAACAAAGGAACAGAGGAACAAAGGAACTGGAAAGTTATGTATTTTGAACAAAATGAAACCTTGTTAGCACTGACAACACCCAACAGTGGATAATACATTCGTTTTTGATATCTCTGTAAGCTTGATGGGATATCATACTTTATGTATCTTTTTCTGTGTATTAGCATAAATCACACCTGCTTACCTATCTATGTAAAATAATAGTTATCATGAATGAGACCTATCAAAATAATGAAGCATATATTCCATAATTTTGAAAAAAAGCAATAAGATGACAGAAATCTATCATTCCTAAACTGTGGATGATTCTCCCTCAAATTCCTTCAAAAAGAGCTGAATGTGGGAGTGGTAAACCACATAAGTAAATTATAATCATGGATTTTACTTTTCTAAGCATTGGGCTACTTTCAGATTAAAGAACAGAGAATTTTAAGTTTAAGATCGTTCACAGTAAATAAAAAAAAATGTATGAATGTTTAAAGTGGGTGTAAGTAGAAACATGTAGTGTTATAATTTTTATAATTCCTAGCACTGGATCCATACTTAACAAGTAACAGATTAAATTAAAGGATTTTTATCACCACTTTAGATTTGTAAAAGAAAAAAAGGAAAATACACTATATATCAGGGGAAATGTGTGAATGCTGAAGATATTCTCTAATGCACACGAGGATCTTCACTCTGTATAATCTAGCTTTTCAGACTAAACATGAAAGGGACCAATTCACTTCTGCGATCACGTGAGAATAAGTTAGCAGCCACGTGGACAGTGACTTTCAAAGTTAAGAATTCTGAGCTTGTGGAGACTTTTTCTGGAATGTGCCTCAGCGGTGACCCAAGGCCCTTTTTCTCATTTCTTTGGAGCTAAGAAGTGTGCTTTGTCAGCACCTTCCCTCTGGAAAACCAGAAAAGATCTTAGCGGTTTTCATTTTAGATCCATTCCATGCCTCTCCTTGGTTCGCCACGACTTAAGCTGACCCACAAATGACCGGTCATTGTACAGTGAGATGGACTTATGGTTCTTCATCTTAAGTATGAGGATTCACTTAGAAATACGCACAAGTCTGCTGCTAGGCAACTTGTGTCCTAAAACACATCAACGCCTTACCAAAACTCTAAGTCTTCAATAGTCTCTCACGATCAGGCACCCACACCCTTATCTTGACAAAGGCTAAGCTTACCTGTGTGGTACATATGTGCTGTTGAAGTCTATGCCTTTATTGTTTTACATTACTGAACATTTCATGAAACCCTTTACTTTTTTAAACAGGGCATAATTTGGTCTGGAGAGATGGTTGAGTTGATGGTTGAGTTGATGTGAATGATGAGTTCATTCACATCCCTAGAAAAGAGTGGTGGTCCAGTCATGTGGTCGTCCAGTGTAGTTCCAGTCATGGGGTAAGAGGGACAGGAGGATTCCAGGAGCTAGTGAGCCAAGCAGACTAGTGAAATGTTCAGTCCCCTGTTCAGTAAGAAGCCCTGCCTCAAATAAAAGGAGTGGAGAACAGCAGCATATGCCTCATCCCGACCTCTGGATTCTACCTCCTCAGTCCCATACACAGGCACACACCATACCATTTCACATGCAGAAAGCGATAAATATCAATTAATTGGCCAAATGAAATTTTAAACCTTATAATTATGAATGAACGAGAAGTGCCAGGCAAATATTGGAACCCTTAAAATGTCCCTTTCACTCTGCCCATCCCAGTAACATTTTAAGAATTTAACTAGTTTGAACCAGTCATTTTCAACAGTTTTAAAAAACACCATCCTGGATGTAAAGTTCATATCTGCTTTAAGTTTCATGTCTAAAGGATGTATCTCAGTATCCTGTGAATGGCTCAGGTGGTACTCAGACACTTGTGGTTTGCCATAAACATACTATATATGTTTAACTCTTGATGCTCAAGATCTGCTTTGTCATACAACACGTGAGTTTTACATCAAGCATAGATTCCTTGCTGACTTCGGGGACAATAAAGGATCACATTGCCCCACCCGGGGCATCCATCCCATATTTAGTCACCAAACCCAGACACGATTGTGGATGCCAAGAAGTCCTTGCTGACAGGAGCCTGATAGAGCTGTCTCCTGAGAGGAGGATCTGCTGGAGCCTGACAGCCAAACCGTGGACTGAGCACGGGGTCCCTAATGGAGGAGCTAGAGAAAGGACTGAAGGAGCTGAAGGTATTTGCAACCTCACAGGAAGAACAACAATATCAACTCCCAGACCTCCCAGAGCTCCCAGGGACTAAGCCACCAACCAAAGAGTACACTTGGAGAGATCCATGGCTCCAGGTGCATGTGTAGCGAGGATGTTGGGTTGGGCATCAGTGGGAGGAGAGACCCTTGTTCCTGTGAAGGCTGGTTGCCCCAGTGTAGGAGTAGGCAAAGGCAGGGAGGGAGGGGTGAGTGGCTGGGTGGGGGAAACAAGCTCTTAGAAGCAGAGGGAGGGGGGATGGGATAGGGGATTTCACAGGGGGGGGGGGGTGCGGGGGAAGGGGATAACATAAATAAATAAAATATCCAATAAAAAAGGAAAATAACTTTTTCTTTATTTTGCCAATTTGATATAAGTTGTGAGTGAGGAGGAGGCAGTTATGGTAAGGAAGCTCATGGCTTTATGGAGCAGTCTGTGAGAAAGCAGCTGCTTCTCTGCATACTGTAGAAAATAATTCAACAACTCCTCAGTGTGACTGGAGAACAAATAAACACTATATTGCTCTGTTGTAACACAGAAACCTGTATGTCTGTAAGAACTTTAATCCATTTTTCCCCGTTTAGCCTATCTGTTCTTATCTTTCTGTTTTTAAAATTTTCTTTTTTTTCTCTTTTATTACTTATAACGTCCCAGTTCCAACTCGCAAAGTGATCCGAGATTAGATAGTATTATTTGATAGGGAGAAAAACATCTATCAAATGGGAGAGCCTGATACATCTTGTTGTTTTCCAGTCATTTCTTTTGGAGGTATATATAATCCACATACGGGAAATACTGCTGATTTCTCTAAACTCGCAGATACTGATTTTATTTTCCCTGTTCTTAATGTTGACCTGAAAGCATGAAAGCTGAATCAAATAATCTGGAGCTCTTCCGTCCCTAAGCTGCCCATCCTGGTACCCAACAGCCCTGAGCCACATCCTGAGCAACTGTAAATATATAATAAGTACACACTTACTGCTTACCGGAATAAGCAATAGTTTTTAAAAAGTAGTTCTTTAAAGTATCTATATTCTTCTTTTCCTGGATAGGATGAATGAAGAGTTAAATTGACGCCTGACATTTTCCAAACAAACAAGCAAACAAACAAACACACGTGGAAAAAAACGTATTGTTTTCAATTCAAGTACTTCTTTATTTTCTTTTGAATTCTAAGAACTATGCTTGGGAGGACATGTCATATACTGCCCAGCTATATATTTCCAACACAAAACTGGAATCTAGGGGACAACCCGTAACTGGAAAGTTCTCTTTAACTGCTTGCTAAGGTATTTTCATTTTTGTTTGTCTTCAGTCTATTTAAATATAACTCTTAACAGGTTTGGTTGCAAAACGTTTTATTCACTCCTGTTGCACAGATTAAAATATCAAAATTCTTTAACATGATGGACAAGGTTACGTTCTGACCCTTCCACGTCTCACTCTGCCAGGCTGACCGATCGATGGTCCCATTGGGTACAGCTACGTTGACCTACATTAGCCCAGCAAACACAGCCATCCACTTGCCCTCCTTGTGGATTCAGCTCCCCTTCCCTCTCTCCTCATCCCCCTGAGCCTTCTTCTCCTCACCCTTTACTGCTTTACTCTTTTATGTGTTTCCTCTTTAATAAGAATTTGATTTCAAACTGACTACGACCTTTTATGTTCCCTGATACTTGTAGCTCATGAACCTCCAGGAGACGGAGCCCATCATGTCTTCTGGATATTTTCGGAGCCATCTATTGTCTTCTGTTTTAATAATTGCCCGCGCTGTAATTGCTTGTTTACACGTCTGCCTTCCTGATTAGGTAACAGCTTTCCGTACCTCTATTGATTTCTGTTTGGTAGCGCTTAGGAGGTTGTCTGGCTGAGAGGACACACTTAATGCCTCATCAAAGCCTGCTGTCTCCCGACTTCTGCTATCAAACTTTTTATGTCTAGATACTCACTGCGGACCTGCTCTTTATTTCACATTTTATGCTAATCATGGGTAAACTCGGGCTTTGAAGAGTGGACTAGGCAGTCTCGTGAATATCAGGTAAATGGAAAGCAACCTTCCCCAAACAGACATGATTCACGCATCGACAGCTCAGTCACTTTTATGAGTATGTGACTTGATGAAGGACAGATATTTTTTTTTTCTGAAAATTTGAAAAGAGCTACCATCATGTTTACAAGTACGATCCTTTCCTAGCCAAATTAATCATTAAATTTAAAAGTTTAACTACACAAATCTCATAAGCCATTTTAGGGTACCCAGAACTGTCTTCTCCCACTGCTAAGATGTTCATTTTGATGTGTAAAAGAGTACATTTAGTCCGGCATCTTTTGCTGTTATTTCTTTACCTTCATTTCTGATAATGTTCGCACTTGAACTAGAAGGTGACTTTAAAAGTCAATGCTTAAGTAACACTGAGCTCAAAGAAGTTTAAATCCACAAGCCTTATGTAACATCTCACAAAACTGGGTTCCTGTTTTACAATCACTATGTGATTGCTCAACAGATAAAACACCTAGTATTTTTAGACATGAACACAAATCACTTAAGGATAAGTTAATGAAAAGAAGAATGATAACTATGGCATTATGTAACACTGTCTCTGGTGAAATAATATGAAATAAAAAAACATGTGAAGAGGTACTTTCTTTTGGTAGTATTAAAACTAGAAAATTGGTATAATATTTTAAAAGCAATAGCTTTAATATTATTTACAGAAAATTCAATAGAAGGAAAATGATCAGGGTAGGCTTAACTACTCAATAATCTAGTATTTACATAGCATTCTGGGGGCCCTGGGTTTGCTCTTTAACACAAAACATTAGCATACAATCAAAACTGGATATATTTTTGAGTCTAATAGCTATAGTCACAAAAGCACTGATACACTATAGAGAATTACACTCCTTTAGTAAAAACCGTTGACTTTTATAATCTGTGAGCCCCAAACCATTTGAATGTAATAGATGTTATGCTTATAGCTTAAAATAATGACCTATGTATTTTAGACTCTCTTCTGGATATACTAAATTACAAATATATACATGAAAATCATGCAGTATGTCAATCACTAAATGTTATGCAAATGCAAAGAAAAAAATGTTAAGCTCAGTGTAAATAATATAGATTCTGAACAATGCTAAATGTAAACTAATCTATCAATACCCATTTTAAATATCTTGACAAGGTACTGAGTGTTTACTCCCTCTCCTTCAGGTAGATGAGGGGACTCAGCGTTCATAAAAACTCACTATCAAATGATAATGAGCATAGTTCAAACCACTTGCTTGCCTCCTAGGCTGGGAAAGGCTGCTATCTTTATCCTGGGGTCTGGCTAGCTGGTAAGTAGAGCTGACACCAGGCTCTAACTCGAGTTTTACAGAAAACTATCACAAGCCAGTGTGGGAAGCTCCTGTCAATGCCACCGTGCTTGATCTGAAAAGACACGGAAAAATTCAAATTCCAAAGCTGTCAGCCTGAAAACTTCCAGCAGGAAGAAATGCTTCACTTTCAGAATGTAAACAAGGGCAGTGAAGGTCTTGCTATCTGAAGATATCAGCATGCACGGAGCGCTCTGGCAGCTTGAACGCAGGGAAGTAGTGGCAAACCCCAGTCGCCCTTGTGAGCCTCGGCCTACCTTGGAGACTACTAGCTCTGTCTTCTTCCTACTAAGCACTTTACCTGTGATAGCAATGGTAGACTCTTCAAACGCCTCAAACAGAGCGCTGTCTCTTTAGAAGCAACAGGACTCTCTCTGAAAGAAGCCGTTTGGCATTTGCAGGGGAAAGGTCATTTCTTTACACCTCTGAAGAGGATAGATAACAATAATGGGGAAAATATCAGGCAAGGAAGAGCTACATTTTCCTAGACCCCCGAAGGAAACCGTGACACAGCTGCAAGACGAGTTGTGTGAGCCGGTGCGCTAATTTATCCGCCTCAGAGCACCAGCTCTCCTCTTGCCTGAACTGGAAGCCCAGCTGGGAAGAGAAATGTTTACTGAGACTTGCTGAATTTTATTTACGGATACAGTGGCTTCCTTCTCTGTTGAAAAGAAGAAATTCCTCCAGGACTGGTGAGATGCACGGTGGCATGGAATCCAACCCAATGCTATTGGAAGATGGGAATCCTGTGACCGAAGGAAGGATAGTACTGTATGAGGTGTGGCTTGCTAAGGAAATCTAGACTCTCTCTGTGCAACAAGCACACAGAAGACACTTGGGAGGCGAGGGTGGTAAATCAGAGCTTTGAAAACTGCCTCCAAAAATTACCGAGATCACACTACCCTCCCCCCCGTCATCAGAAAACAGAAATATTGTCTTACACATTATCCAAAAGAGTTGCATTGCTACAGACAGGCCTACTTAATTATTTATATATCCTCTTTCTGGTAAATCTCATCTGATTCTCTCTCCTTTCTAAATGTCACGGGTTTTACTCTAGCACTGGCACTGATGTTAACATTTGAAGGGGGGAAAGGTTGTACTTAAGTTTAATAGATTTCATATTTAATAATGTAGTCAATAAAGTCTGCCCACTTAATCAGTCAAAGGCTATTCTGTTCTAGACATTAAATGTTTCTAAGGGCCAGGCTGTTTCCATTACCTACCGTTCACCTATTATTTTCAATTCTCAGAAAAGTAGCTTAATAGGTCTGGAGTCTTATGTATCTATAAGTAAATAAAATAGCCTCTCTTTTAAATGAGTGAATTAGTGTATCAGGTTTTAATGGCATCGTGGACAAAGGACCTGGAACAGAGCTAGAAGTAATTTTAAATTGTTGAAATCTGAGGGACTGAAGCCCTTATGGGGAAAATAATCCTGATGCTTCTCTCATTTCTTCTTCTTCTTCTTTTTATTTTCTTTTATTCTTATCTCATAAAAAAAGGTTTGAGAAAGTAGAGAAAAGTAAATTCTATAGACATTCACAGAAGCGAGCATTATGGTCCCCGATTTACAAAAAGATCTCACCTTTAGTGGTGGAAATTTCATGCTCAATTTTATTTACATTGTGACAGTCTTGCTTTTACATGACCATTTCAATATATTTCCTGACTTCAAATAATATAATGAGAAAATCTTTAGTGAAGGGGATTAGATAGGTCTAAGTATTTCTTTTTCATATATTCTGACTATTAGCTAAAAAAATAATACTGTTGAAAGGTATTACTTAAGGCAGGATAGCATTGCTTCTGGGGCGTGTGTTGTTGGGTGAGCAGGTAGACCATTATAAAGTATACTATATCTAGCAATTTTAATGATGAAACCTCTACCCTTTGACTTAATATATGTTTCCTGCTACACAAAAATTAATATTTAAGGTCTGGAAAGATGGTTCAGAGAGTAAGAGCACTAACTGCTCTTCCAGAAGTCCCGAGTTCAATTTCCAGCAACCACATGGTGGCTCACAACCATCTGTAATGGGATCTAATGCCCTCTTCTGATGTGTCTGAAGACAGTGGCAGCATAACCATATACATAAAAATCAATAAATAATTCTTTTAAAAATGAATATTTAAGTTCACTGCATCACTGCCTATAAAAGAGTGGTCTTACTCGCCTGTTTTTTAAAAGGCTTAAAGTACTTGGCAGTTAACTTGACATATCTTCCTTAAATTTGGTCACCTTGGTATCTTTAACTTTTTGTTGGATCTGAATAAAGACGGGCAAAGTTCGTTGTTTATTTGTGCTTTTTAGCTAGTATAAAAGTGTAAAGCTATAGAAATGAAGTCGTATTTTCAATTTCCTAAGGTATACACTGTGGTCGGGGCTCTCTCACAAACGTTCTGGATACTTCAGCATGGATAATCCTGTGATTCCCAAGATGTTAACCTTCTGTCCTAAGCTTCCATTCATTTGTGACTAATTTTTTTTTTTTTACCAAGGAAACCCCATAGGTTGTTTTCTTATTATTACGCAAATCACTTATAATCAGCAACTTTTAGTATAAAACATATAACTTAGTGCACAATGTTTTACCTCACAAGGTGGCAGAAGTATCTAAATTCATGAGGTGAGCAGAGTCAATCAGCAAACACACCATTGTGACTCTCAGAATTGCAGTGTCCAGAACTTTCAACCCATATACTTTTGCTGTTTTCTATTCTGTTTTGCTTTAATTTAGATCACATTCCAGGAAGGAATGGATGCATATAGTTAAATACGGACACGGTTTGTTTAGCATTACATTTACCACCTTTTCTTTGCTCCCCCTCCAAATGTCTCACACATACTTTTATCCCAAGAACCATGTAGCTTATATATCTATTTGCAGATATCTGGCCTGCATCACATATGTTTGACTTAGAAATGAGACAAGAAAATAATATGAAACACATCTAAATTTGTTTATTTCTGTAGCGTTTTTTAAAAAATGTAAATAAGCTAGAAAGCTGATCAGCTACTTAAAAAGTGACAACAATGTTGGGCATTATGGCTAAGATCACCCCCCACTGAGTCTTGATAGTTTCTTCTAGTGTCTCTCACCTCCCACCCTCTGATACTGCATATTTCTTTTCATTCTCTTGACTCTCTGGACTTCTCTCCTGTCCCCCCTTCTAAGTGGGATTGAAGCATCTTCACCTTCTGCTTGTTACATTTCTTATGGTATGTGGGTTGTATGCTGGGTATTCTGTCCTTTTTGGCTAATATCAACTTACCAGTGAATATATACCATACATGTCCTTTTGAGTCCAAGTTACCTCACGCAGGATAATTTTTTTTCTAGTTCCACGCATTTGCCTGCAAAATTCACTGTGTCCTCATTTTTAATAGCTGAGTAGTAGTATTCCATTGTGTGAATGAACCACATTTTCTGAGCCCACCTACAGTAGACAGACAGGGAGTGTCTTACTAACACACAGTCAACATTTCTGACCCAAATTGTTCCTGTCTAAAAGAACGACTGGGACAAAAGTGGAGAAGAGACTGAAGGAAAAATGGTCCAATGACCAGCCCAACTTGGTACCCATTTCTTGGGGGGGCGGGGGAGCACCAAGGCTGGGCACAATTCCTGATGCTGTGGCATACTTACAGACGGGAGCCTGTCATGGCTGTCCTCTAGGAGGCCCTACCAGCAGCTGACTGAAACCTACAGAAGCTCATACCTACAGCCAACCATTGGACTGAAGTCGGGGACCACTATGGTTGAATTGGGGGAAGGATTGAAGAAGCAGTAGGGGAGCGCAAACCCATGGGAAGAGCAGCAGTCTTAACTCACCCAGACCCCAGGGAGCTCCAAGAGACTGAGCCACCAATCACAAGCATACTGTCTGGTCCAAGATGCCTAACATATACATATAGGCAAGGACTGTCTGGTCTGGCTTTATTGTGAGACAATGCACTTAATACTGGAGAGACTTGAGGCCCCACAGAAGGAAGACTTCTGGTAGGGGAGCATCCTGTTAGAGGCAAAGGGGAGGAAGATTGGGATAAGAAACAGTGTGTGTGTGTGTGTGTGTGTGTGTGTGTGTGTGTGTAAATAGGGGGACAACAGCTAGAATGTAAATAAAAAATATACTAACAAATAATGATACCATACCAAGTTTTAAGGAAAAACAAGAACATGTTCTTATTCGCTTTGCCATGGAAAGGTTGGAAGACAAAACTCAAAAGATGTGGCATGTAGAGAATTAAAGTGAAACGGCCTTGGGAGGTCCCAAGAGTATATCCTGCTCACTAAACTTTGCTGTGATACTAAATTCCTGTGTCACTTACACAGGATACTTTTATGACCTGCTTACTTTTCCTCTTTTTGAAAAGAAATCATTATCCAGATGTTTCACATATGCTGAAGAACTTTACAATGGATTTTGGGTTCAGACCATGAAAGCCTGAGGTGGTCACTGATAGATACTTCAAGCTTCACGGCTCATTTGGCTCAGAAGAGATTATTAGTAATGTATTGACAGATACTTAATCCCTACAGGGTACACTACTCTTGATCACTAGTCGCCTTTACTTTAAGGGCCACTTTGGATGCTCTGACTGTTCTCCAATCAGGATCATTAGACAATATGGGAGGATGAGCCCATTTCTTTCTCAATATGCTCTTAAAGGACTCATCTGCTCTCTTACTCTCTTGTCTGTCTTTGCTCTTGCCCTCTCAGGCTCTTCCCTTCCCCCTCCCTTCCCCCCTCTCTCCATGCAGCAGTCATGGCCATCCTATACTTTTCTACTCTCTCCTTCTCTCTGCCTTTCTCTGCCTCTACTACCCCCTTAATTCTCCTCCCCATGCCCTAAACAAACTCTATTCTATACATAAAATTTTTTTCTCATACATTCTTCTATAACAAGAACTATGCAGTTTATGTATTTATTTGCAGGTGTCTGGGCTGCATCACATTTATGTTTGTCTTAGAAGTTAAACAAGAAAGGGCATGTGGGACCTTTGGGGGTGGGGAACCAGAAAAAGGGAAATGAATTGTAAATATAGAATATATCCAATAAAAAAAAGTAAAAAAAAAAAGAAAATAATATGAATCACATATAAGTTTGTTTATTTCTCTGGATTTTTAAAAATGTAAAAAATTATATAATTGTAAAAACATTGTCAAATTTCTGAATCTTTTCAAAATCTACTTTAAAATTAATAAAATCTAAAGAAAAACACAATTATATTTAGTCCATAGATTTTTATCTGTGGAAATAAACAAACAAAATGCACTAGAACTGGGCATGCTGCAAACAGTTGACCCTAATGCTTGTCAATTTCTATCCAGTGCTCCTTTCTTTTATTCACCATTTAACCGAGCTGGATTCCCACTTGACTTGCCTCTTGAGTCTGCTGCTTTCAAACTCATGCAGAAAGAAAGACTAATCCAAGAGATGATGTTATTGTTTTATTATTTTTTATAATTTTAAATATTAATTAATTAATGCATTTTTTGTTAGTGGAAAACTACTGGTAATTTCTCAGTCCCCGAGGAAACCTCACAGAGCTAGCATTGCTCATGGTTGGTGTTCATTTACATTAGAAATCCTACTAAATTATTTTCTAGTTTATGTGGATGCACATACCTAATGATTATTAATGCTCTCTCTGGTGATGTGTATGAATGCAGAACCAGGGAACAATTTGTCTCAATAAGATAGGCTAAGACTTCAAATGATATTTGGGTATCTAAACACCTAATTGCTTATCTTCAAGTAGATTTCTTTTTTTTTCTCCCTTTTGTAAGGAGGCTTCAAGGAACAATGATGAGTTGTTGAATAGTATATGACTTTAAATTTATTATGAATTATAAAATAAAATGACAAGGTAGGTATATGTAATATCATTTATTTAATAGAACTACAAAACTGGAGAGTTAAGGCCCTGGAAGAAAAACAAGTTAATTCACCCAGGAGGAGTAGAAGACAAGAAATCATCAAACTCAGGGCTGAAATCAATCAAATAGAAACAAAGAGAACCATACAAAGAATCAACAAGACCAGGAGCTGGTTCTTTGAGAAAATCAACAAGATAGATAAACCCTTAGCCAGACTAACCAAAGGACACAGAGACAGTATACAAATTAACAAAATTAGAAATGAAAAGGGAGACATAACAACAGAAACTGAGGAAATTCAAAAGATCATCAGATCCTACTACAAAGGTCTATACTCAAAACAACTGGAGAATCTGGAGGAAATGGACAATTTCCTAGACAGATATCAAATACCAAAACTAAATCAGCATCAAGTAGATCAGCTAAATAGTCCCATAACCCCTAAAGAAATAGAAGGGGTTATAGAAAGCCTCCCAACCAAAAAAAGTACGGGACCAGATGGTTTTAGTGCAGAATTCTACCAGACCTTCAAAGAAGACTTAACACCAATACTTTTCAAACTATTCCACAAAATAGAGACAGAAGGGACACTGCCCAACTCATTCTTCGAAGCCACAATTACGCTAATACCTAAACCACAAAAAGATCCAACAAAGAAAGAGAACTACAGGCCAATTTCTCTTATGAATATAGATGCAAAAATACTAAATAAAATTCTTGCTAACCGAATCCAAGAGCACATTAAAACGATCATCCACCATGATCAAGTAGGCTTCATCCCAGGGATGCAGGGATGGTTCAATATACGGAAATCCATCAATGTAATCCACTACATAAACAAACTGAAAGAAAAAAACCACATGGTCATCTCATTAGATGCTGAAAAAGCATTCGACAAAGTTCAGCATCCTTTCATGCTAAAAGTCTTGGAAAGAGCAGGAATTCAAGGCCCATACCTAAACATAGTAAAAGCAATCTACAGCAAACCAGTAGCCAACATCAAAATAAATGGAGAGAAACTTGAAGCATTCCCACTAAAATCAGGGACTAGACAAGGCTGCCCTCTCTCTCCATATCTTTTCAATATAGTACTTGAAGTTATAGCAAGAGCAATTAGACAACATAAGGAAGTCAAAGGGATACAAATTGGAAAGGAAGAAGTGAAACTATCATTATTTGCAGATGATATGATAGTTTACCTAAGCGACCCAAAAAACTCCAGCAGAGAACTTCTACAGCTGATAAACAGCTTCAGCAAAGTGGCAGGTTATAAAATTAACTCAAGCAAGTCAGTGGCCTTCCTGTACTCAAAGGACAAGCAGGCTGAGAAAGAAATTAGGGAAATAACATCCTTCACAATAGCCACAAACAACATAAAGTACCTTGGCATAACTCTAACCAAACAAGCGAAAGATCTGTACAACAGGAACTTCAAGTCCTTGAAGAAAGAAATTGAAGAAGACCTCAGAAGATGGAAAAATATCTCTTGCTCCTGGATTGGCAGAATCAATATAGTAAAAATGGCCATCTTGCCAAAAGCAATATACAGATTCAATGGGATCCCCATCAAAATCCCAACTCAATTCTTCATAGATCTAGAAAGAGCAATTCTCAAATTCATCTGGAGCAACAAAAAACCCAGGATAGCTAAAACTATTCTCAACAATAAAAGGACTTCTGGGGGAATCAATATCCCTGACCTCAAGCAGTACTACAGAGCAATTGTGTTAAAAACTGCATGGTATTGGTATAGCAACAGGCAAGCAGATCAATGGAACAGGATTGAAGACCCAGAAATTAACCCACAGACTTATGGTCACTTGATCTTTGATAAAGGAGCCACAACCATCCGGTGGAATAAAGATAGCCTTTTCAACAAATGGTGCTGGTTCAACTGGAGGTCAACATGCAGAAGAATGCGAATTGACCCACTCTTATCTCTTTGCACTAAGATCAACTCCAAGTGGATCAAGGACCTCCACATAAAACCAGACACACTGAAACTACTAGAAAAGAAACTTGGGAAGACCCTGGAGGACTTGGGCACAGGGGAAAAGTTCCTGAACAGAACACCAACAGCTTATGCTCTAAGATCAAGAATCAACAAATGGGACCTCATAAAATTACAAAGTTTCTGCAAAGCAAAGGACACTGTCAGAAGGACAAAACGGCAACCAACAAAGTGGGAAAAGATCTTCACCAACTCCACATCCGACAGAGGGCTAATATCCAATATATACAAAGAACTCAAGAAGTTAGACCGCAAAGAACCAAATAACCCTATCAAAAAATGGGGCACAGAGCTAAACAAAGAATTTTCACCAGAAGAAATTCGGATGGCCGAGAAACACCTTAAAAGATGTTCAACATCATTAGTCATCAGGGAAATGCAAATCAAAACAACCCTGAGATTCCACCTCACACCAGTCAGAATGGCTAAGATTAAAAACTCAAGAGACAACAAGTGCTGGCGAGGATGTGGAGAAAGAGGAACACTCCTCCACTGTTGGTGGGATTGCAAAATGGTAAAACCACTCTGGAAATCAGTTTGGCGGTTCCTCAGAAAATTGGGCATGCCACTTCCAGAGGACCCTGGCATACCACTCCTGGGCATATACCCAGAGGATTCCCCTGCATGCAATAAGGACACATGCTCCACTATGTTTATAGCAGCCTTGTTTATAATAGCCAGAAATTGGAAGGAGCCCAAATATCCCTCAAAGGAGGAATGGATACAGAAAATGTGGTATATTTATACAATGGAATACTACTCAGCAATTAAAAATAATGAATTCATGCAATTTGTAGGTAAATGGTTAGACCTGGAAAATATCATCCTGAGTGAATTAACCCAATCACAAAAGAATGCACATGAAATGCAATCACTGATAAGTGGATATTAATGAGCCCAGAAGCACTAAATACTCAAGACACAAATAGCAAGTCAAATGATTCCCAAGAAGAAGAAAGGAGAGGACCCTGGGCCTGTAAAGATTGCATCCAGTTTAGTAAAGAAACCGAGGGGGGAGGGGGAATGATTGGGGAACAGTTGGGGGGGAGAGGAACTATGGGAACTATGGTGGGTGGGAACTGGGAAAGGGGAAAGCCTTTTGAATGTAAACATAGAACATAGAAAATAAAAATTAAAAAAAAAAATGAGGTAATTTCTTTAAATCCAAGTTAAATAATATTTTATCAAACCATGCTACTAAATAATAAATATAACACATCATATAAAATTATTATATATAATATATTGGGAAAATAGATAGTGAATAGATGATAGATAGATAGATAGATAGATAGGGAAATATGGACTTTTTAAGGGGAAATCAATTAACAACACATATATGTATATCATTACATAATTGAAAAATGTGCTCATTGTCTAAAAATTTCAAAATCTAATATTAATAAAATCTAAGGAAACAATTATTCTTAGGTCATAGATTTTTAATAGTGAAAACAAATACTTTCAGAAGTCAATATGTTGCAAATGGTTGATATTAAGGATAGGTTTGACATATATATATATATATATATACATATATATATATATATACATGTGTGTGTATGTATATACATACATATTTATATATATAAGATATATATGAATCTATCATCCTTACATGAACTGGTTTTGATATTTTTAATAAGTAACTTTAAAGTAACAATTCTAAGGGAGTAACTTACAGAATGATGAGTTTAAGCTTTTCTTATTTTGTTGACTATTAACAATTTATTATCTCATTTTGTATGAACCAGATGATCATGTGTTTGCAGCAAGCAATGTACTATGAATCTGAGTTTCTAGTTGCTTAACCGTTTTAGTAACTTTTGTATTTATTGTTTAATTTTTTTATGCATGCACACAATGTATCATGATTATATCTATATCCAGTTACCCCCATATGACTCTAACTATACACTACTAACCATCACCATTCTGTCTAATGTCCTGTCCTTTTATGTAAATTATTCACGGAGTCTAAATAGTGCTGCCTAAATAATTATGGTCATGGTGTCATCAGCTGAAGCATGGACAACCTTCCGCGAGGAACAAATACCTCAGACTACAAAAAGAAAAAGACTGTTTTGTTTTATCAGTAGCTATGAACTGCTGGTAAATCTTTGAAGGGGGACAGAACCTCAGTCATCCCTTCCAAATCAGTGGTGGAATGTTTATCTAGCCTGACTTTTGCACTGGTGAACAAGTCATCACAGTTTCTGTGGGCTCATCTATGCAGCATGTTAGCGGCAAATTCTGAAATCAGTCTGTCAAGCTGGGTTTCATAGCGAAACATAATCTTAGGAGACTGAGGTAGAAGGTTTGAGAGTTCAAATCGGTCTGGCAATACAGGGAACACTGCCTAAAAAATAAATCTGAAGTTCAAATGTAAGTCTCTTAAAAGTAAAGTGTCTGATATTCCCTTGGCAATTTATTGAATAAATACAATTAAGAATTGATTTTATGCTCATTTACTAGAACTGTATAATATCCACATAAATATAATTGATAGATTCATACTATAATATTAAATAATAATCTAGCAAGCATCAAATCCACTAAATAGGGTTTTCTAGACATAATTATTGTCATAATATAAATGCTAAAACATAAGGAATGGTTTAAATTTCACTGACACAATATTATATCTGACACTTAATATTGAGGTCCTGAAACTGCTTCTCAAACATACTATAAAGGAAAGACTTATCATGCTTAAATTCAATACTAGCCTATGAAAGTAACAGCGCACTAGGAAAGCCAGATATTTTAACCATGATAAAATACTATAATTATTTTATAGCAATATTTATTAACGATTAATTTAGATAATCATGACAGATTCATTTTAGAGTTGTCAATATACAGATGTATAAATGATAACAAACATTTAAGTAGAAGACAAGTTTATCTTATAACTATGGTTTGTGTTTCCCCATCATCGAATATATGCATTATACTGATATACAAAGATATTTCTATATCTATTTGTATTCTATATGTATTTCCTAACAGCATTAAGAAGTCCCATGAGACAAAGAATAATGATTGATGTTTTGATGTTGGCTGTATGAAATTTTCTAGACATTTAGGTAAGCAAGCGAATAAGTGGGAGAAGACAGAAAAGGATAACAGAATTTGTATGAAATCTGGTGGGCTATCTCTGTCACATCAAGGGAAAGTTGTGAAAACTGTTGGATATCTAATTTAATGAACACACTTTGGCTAGATTTCTCACCAGGAGTTGTACAGATTCTAAGCATAAGCAAAATATGGTTCTCCTTCAGGAGACTTAACTAGTATATCAAGTGCAACATTAAGAACATAGTATGGCCACAGAACCTAATATATACACTGAAGTTGTATCAAACACATGAGTAAATACTCCTGATTCAACTAACTTTGTGCTTGACTTTGAAACAATTGCACCACACAAGGCATTTATCCATGGACTCACTCAGTAAAAAATAATCCTAATTTCTGTGCCTTTTATGAGATGAATCACAATCATTGGTCATGGTTCAAGGTTGTTTTGAGTACATAGCCCTCACTACAGTTCCTGGTCTCTTCCTGCAGGCAGAATATTTGAAGAGGACATTATAAGAACACAGATTTCATGCTGAGTCCAATAATTGACAGAAGCAACATAATGAGAAGTTCTCAAAGTGTCCTTGGATGAACTGTGCTGTATACATCATCACAAAGCTAACACTGATTAAAAGTGTACAATGGGACAGATGCTACCCACATTGTTGACATTATTTTGACAGCCCTCCTCAGGAAAGAAAATAAGCACCTTTGTCTTACTGCTTTAAAGAGAGGTCAAATAAATTACCTACGGTTTTGCTGTTAGGAAACAAGGAAGATTGGCCTTGAACACAGATTTCTTGTACTGTAAGCACTGGATCCACTGATTCCTTTCCTGCTTGCCTCCCAATATATTTCGATCACTTTCTGTGCTCCAACTAGAATATTTTAAATGATATTATTGGTGCACAAAATAGTTCACTCTGTATATATGTACCTGATGTTTTACATAAAACCCAACAAATGCCTATCAAATATACATGTCATATTTGGTTTCTTTAATTAAAAAAAAAAATCTTGTCAGCAGTCCCCTATTCTCCCAGCCCATGAACACTATATATAACCATTCCTACTTATATATGAATCTTCAATATGTGACAAGACTGGTGACAATATTAAGAGATACAAAACAACTTTGTATGGAAAGAAGGAAAAGAGAGGAAGGTAAGAACGAGTCAACAGAATATAACTATTGTACACTTAACTAAGTCCTGTCCCTGTCCCTGTGCCCTTACATCTGTCAGCATGTTTTTTATCATATATATATTCCAAGGTCATCAACAAGTGGACTATGTCATTACCTTGATGACATATGACATATTTTGGTCAGCCATTGTGTAACTTTGCAGACATCCTTTTTGGACTCATACTTAACCAAACCCATTTTTTGTGTTTCATTTCTCACTTACACATTCCTCATCCCTTCACGGGAAGTAACTACTCTCTTTTTGTCCACATAAAAAATACTTCTGCCCATCTTTCAAATATACATTAGAATTAATTTTTACTTTGCTTCTCCTCTATTTTAAACATAAAGTCTTAAGCTTCAAATGGCAAAAATAGTGAATGTCAAAGTGTAATTTATCTTTGAATATGAGAAGTGTATTTCCCAGAGAAGCAGCTCACACCTTATGGAGCCCCACTGTTTTACTGAGGAAACTATTCCTTGTTCTAAAGACTTTTCTCCTAAGGAGTCAGGCTTACTGATTCAGCACTGGTACTGAGTGACAGATCAGTTTACTCTACTTCCCCTAGGTAATCTTTTTACCTGAAGATATAAAGGGAAAAAAAACTAAGGACACCTACACCTTCTCTTCAAGGTTTCCTGAATATCTGATATTCTACATGCTGCTCCTTTTGACAGGATGCACTATCAAATACTGTTGTGTGTTTCCCAACAATGCCAATGCATCCTTGAAGGTTTTCTTTCTTTCTTTCTTTCTTTCTTTCTTTCTTTCTTTCTTTCTTTCTTTTTTCTTTCTTTCTTCCTTTCTTTCTTTCTTTTTCTCTCTCTCTCCTTCCTTCCTTCCTTCCTTCCTTCCTTCCTTTCTTTCTTTCTTTTTCTTTCTTTCCTAGATATTTTCTTTTGTACATTTCAAATGTTATTCCCTTTCCTCATTCCCCCTCCTAAAACCCCCAATCCCATCCCTGCCCCCTGCTCACTAACCCACTCCCTCCCCCTTACAGTTGTTTATCTAGTCATCCCCACGTTCATATAAATAGTCATTCAGTTAAATTTCTTAGAATTGAGACTGAAAGTTTCTTCCCATACTAAAGAGAATATTATTTTGGACCAATCTAAATATCATCAGTTATATTATAATAAACTAAACTCCCAAAATTTTACTATCCTTTTTATCTAAAAAGCTGAGTGAAATACATTTTCTAATATATTCTCCCTGGTATTAACACACATGTAAGCTATTTTTTTATTTTGTTTTATTCATTTGTTTCTTTTTAGAAATCTTATTCACTCATACTGTTAATCCGGATTCTGTCCTGTAGCCTACATAATTTATTTCATGATTCACGCAGATGTCATAAACATGCTTTGTGGATCTTCCTTAAAGTGACTAATGAAAAATAGAAGCAAATTAAAAGAAAGAATAATCTGTTGTTGGCACCTGCAATTTAGCGTCCCTGCGTACCACTGTCCTGGCTGCGCACATGACTATGGCACAAAATGGAGCACTCCCCTTATCAGCCAGGGCTTCTCCCTTTCTGACTTTGTCTGTGGAATTCGGAAACCCCCATACCCTCTAACTGTGGAATGCCACATTGCCTGGTTGAGATTACAGGTTCACCGTCCTTTCTCCAGATAAGAACTTGTCCAGCAAGCTTCTGGGATTCCTGGACTTCCTTTCCATGCAAACTAAGCATAGTCTGGTACTAAACTATAGCCAATACTAACAACTCAACCTAAAAACTTATACACCCCTCCCCCAAAAAACTATAAAGCCCTGAATTCACCCCAGTTAATGAGGCGCCTCCCCCAAGCTGATATTGGAGATAAATGTTTCATAGCACTCTTGCCCATCAGAACCCTGCACCCCTACTTTCCTCCCTCCTTCCTCTTAGAGGTGGGTAAAGGCTCTGGGGAAAAGGAAGGACAGTTGTCTAGCACCTGTATCCTTTCCTTCTCCCCCTCTCTCTCCCTCTCTCTCTCCCTCTTCTTCTCCCTCCCCTTCTCCCTCCTCCCCTTCTCCCTCACTCCTTCTCTCCCCCTCTCTCTCTTCCCCTTCCCCCCTCTCTCTTCAATTCTTTTCCTTTAACAAAGCCATAGCATCATAATAATTGTCCTCTAAGGCTATGAGAAGTAAATGAACAAACAAATAAACAAATAAATACATAAATGAGACAATATTGGAAACATTAGGATTAGGACAGATGATATAAAATATGTACTTGCAGTGGCTGGACTATTGCAGTAAATAAGAATTACAACAAGATTATATTTCTTACAGTGTAGTTTTCTAAATTCTATTTTTTTACATTTTTTTTTAAATTTTTATTTTCTATATTCTATGTTTACATTCCAAAGGCTTTCCCCTTTCCCAACCCTTCTTATGAAAAATTGCCCATTTAAAATAGGCAAAATATGCCAAAAGGTTGAAGTCTGTGAATGAAAGGTGCTTTAGGAAAATTAGCCATCATGGAATTTTACATACAAATAATATAGCTAGAACTTCCATGGTGGTCTATAATTTGGAATGTTACAGGTCCAAAGTTGCCTTACAATTTATAATGGTCTATCTTTAGTCCTTTAAAAATTAATGTATTGGGTTCAGAGTCATCTTTCAATTTATACTGGTCTATTTTTAGTCCTTTAAACAATGTATTCTTCATCTTTGTATGTAGTTCAACATCTTCACAGACTTTGGATAGCTTTTTTAAATATACAAATCAGGAAATCACCAGCCTGCCTGTGCTAAAAGGCTGTGAGTGACATCAAGTTGCTGCTCAGGCCTATGGCTGAGAGTTCCTTATTATTTTGAGAATCTACTACATATTTAATGTTCCCACCCATTTATCTCAAAAACCGCCTTGATTTATGGTGTCCTTTGTTCTGTAATTATTAAAATTTCATGAAACTACTTAGCACCTTGGAACATAGAATTTAGGGTAATTGGATTTGTGTTCCTGGTCACTGTATTTTTTGTGTTGACACATTTTTTGACTTTTTTTCCCCAGCATTTTCTTTCTGCTAGGGAGGAGGGTAGTAGATTATAAGAACACCCAACTGTGTTTGTAGGAGTTTTGAGGGTGAGTGGTGTACAGTGAGAGCGTAGGATGAGGATTCATCAGAATTAATGGGTCTTTTGAGTACCCAATCCTTCATAGTTATTCACTATAAAACAATAGCTCCGAGCCACTAACTAACATCTATTGTACCACATACAGGGCAATATCAACATTTTCCCTAAAGGAAACAAATATGATTATAGTTTTATTTTGTTTTGTTTTTTCTTCAAATACAATGCCAGTGGCATTCAAGCTGCCAGATCACTTTGATAATTCAACTACCATAATTCTAACACACGGCTCATGAATGAGGGATTACAATATTGCAACCCACTGTGAAAAAAAAATCTGGTTACAGAAATCTCTGGGTGTGTGTGTGTGAATCTATAAAAAAAATAACTTCATATTAGATGTAGAACCACATGAATCTTCCAGCAAATTACTGGGAATATTCAAGCGTAAGCTACGCTTGTGTCCCTGTGCACTGCGGTAGGACACAGGGCACCCCACTGTTCAGTAAACATCAACATGTAAGACGTCTCACTCCGTGCACATCACGCCAGATATGCAAAGCTTAGAAAGCACAGGGTAAGAGGCTGCTTTCAGCATTTGCCTTCTTTTCTACATGAACGAGTTTGGGCAGTTTCCATTCCAGTGTCTATTTCAGTGAAGAGAACAGCACTATGTATTTTTAAATGTCAACGAGGGAAAAGTTCCCACTTACCATAAGAATCACGTTTTACCCTGCCTTTTCCATATAATCACATATGCTTGTTATCTAGATTCCAAAATGTAATCTGTCCTGAACTTATTTATAGTTTACTGCTTTCAATTTGTAGCTGTTCCTTGATCCTAAGGGGGCCAATGATCCCTTCAAATGTTTTGTACTGAATTTATAGGTTAAGTCAGTGAGATAGTTTGGACAGCAGAGACTATACACTTCCAATCAGCCTAATATTCTACTGTAAACCTGTTCTCCACTGGGCATCATGCCAGCCCCTAAAGTTCTACTATTCTTTTGAAAGACATCCAATTCTAATATGGATATTTGTTACAAAAGATTGAGCTGGGCTTTTAAATTTAGATAGTCCTAACCACCAAAACAATTCAGGGCACTATTTTTTTTTCATTGTGAACTCTTTTCCTGTCCCACAATCTTTTGAATGATAACGAATCAATACATGCCTAGTGGGAGTTATCACGGTATTTGCCGGTTGAGAAAATTATTCATGAATATGCTACCAGAACTTAAAAAGTCAAGGACCAGAACTGATCAGGCTTTGTACTGTGAATTAAGGAAAATTCTATGCACTATGAATCAGAAAAGGGAGTGGGGAAAGTGGTCAGTGTGCAATTACTGTGAATCTACTTTCATCAGTGGGAAGATACAAGTGTAACTAGGAATCTTGTTCAGTTATTAATCATCACTCATGGAATCAATGCACAATAGACAGGGGAAAGAAGGCACAAACATCCACCTAAACACAATGAATTTCAATGCTATTTCTTGACTTGAAGCTAAGACACATTTCTTTGCTCACTAGCATGTCAAAAAATGCAATTGAATTTTAAAGACAGTGAATTTTGTTTCTATAAATCCATAGTCATTATTGATGTTTTAAGTTAACCGTTGTATCTGCTGCTCTGTCAGGAACCAAATACAAATGATACATACATGTGAATCTTTAATAAGTACAATGGTTTCTCAGAAAATTATTTTGACATTAAGAGTTAGGGGCCGGAGAGATGGCTCAGCGGTTAAAAGCACTGACTGCTCTTCCAGAGTTCCTGAGTTCAATTCCCAGCCACCAGATGGTGGCTCGTAACCGTCTGTAATGGGATCCAATGCCCTATTCTGCTGTGTCTGAAGACAGATACACTGTACACATATAAATAAAAATTAATTTAAAAAAACTTAAAAAAGTAATTAAGAGATAAAATCTTTTAAAGGTAAGGTTGGTTAAAACACCATCAAAGTAAGCAACATATTTGGGAAAACTTAATTTGCTTCAAGTTTCTTTATTGGTATCTGGATATTTTCTAACTTTTTAGGGTTTGTATCTTTAAAAAACTCCTATAATTCAGAAACTTCTCATCATTTAATAATAGGTCTGTTTCCTTCACACTGTGATAGATATGCAACCTAAATACAAACCCAGTAACACCGACCTCCCAGTTTCAAAGGCATGGTTTAAGTAAGACTCTGAAGATGGGGTTTCTTCACAGTACTTGATGTTCAATTCATCTTAGCCAAATTTGAAACTTAAAGTGCATCTATTGAAAGGCAGGAAAGTCAGTTATGTGACCTTTGGTCCATTAAAAATGCATGTCTCTTTAAAATGACAAAAGGGCACTTTAGCTATTAAGTAGATAATAATAGAATTGCTAGGAAGAGAGAGAGAAAAAAAATAACGTGGTAAATCTGAGTCCCTTGGATGACTTTCTCTCCTGGATGCATCTGTTGATCACCTCAGCTGCTTAGACTCCCTAGAGTGTAAATTCAAGGAAAACCCTGAGTTTGAAATAACCAAAGAAGTAGAGAGTGCTTGGAGGTCACAGGCTTTAGTTAGCAGGCATTTGCGAGGGAGCCTCGGGGAAAATGTGTGTTCATGCAGCCTCCAGAGTTCAGGAAGCTTACAAAAGCAATCTTCAATTTAGTTCTACCTTTCCCTGTTGGCATCTCAGTTAGTTTAATGTTTAAACACTCCCTTTAGTCCAAACACGTTTTCCGTGAAGTGTATCTTTCAAGTATTCAGTGTTTACTGTTCATAGAGAGTCGGGGGATAGTTCTCCAATTCCTTATAATCTGATTTCTTTCCTTTTCCTTCTTTTAATAGTGGGTGGCCGCGATGAATCAAAATACCTTATCTGGCACTATGTTCTTCTGAACTCAGTAAAGAACGCAGTAACACTTCGATATTTCAGTGACTCCCACCAGCCCTCTCACGTTAACTGGTACTTAAATTAACTTTGCTAAACATGGATCAAAAATGAGGGAAGGAAAACTATTCATCACATAGTCTCTTTTCTTTGATGAACATTTGACAGTAGTCTTCAATCTAAAAGATTCTTCGAAACTGTCAGTAATATTTTCTGAAATACAAAGTAGAAAACTAAAGAGACAGGGGAGTCTTGCATGAATGAGATAAAGAGAACCATATTCAGTGATGCTGAATAGAAGAACCATGACACTATTTTTAAAATAACCGTTCCGATTTGGGCTTTGAGAGGCTAATTTTATCTTTATTGAGTGTGATGTTAGGCATAATACTGGAGATAAAAAAATTAGTAACTGATTCTAAATTAACAACTGACTCAAGCACATACTAAGGAAGAATTGGCAAATGTAAATAAGAAGGCTTTCAAAGAACAAGTGCAGAAAATACATAGCTGTGTACAAAAATATTTGCAAAGAAATGATGGAGAATTTGAGATTAAAAAGGAATTTTGGGGGTTTAATTTATAGTAAAAAGAGAACAGAGGTTGTCTAATAGAATATAATGAAAAAAACATGGAAGGAACAGCTTCGGTTTGTTGTTCTTATTGTTCTCGAAGCCGCTTTTCAATCGAATAGGACATCAAATGCATTAAGAGCAGTTAAGACAAGAATGAATGCATCTACGACTGAGATACTGTCACTGGACTGATCATGGAGTAGGCACCAGAGTAGAATCTATAGAGTTCTTTTTTGTTTTTTGTTTTTTTGTTTTATTTATTTATTTATTTATTTAGTGAGCAACATCTCTTTCATGGAGACGAAGATGATTTTTTTTTCAATGTCTATAACCAGGTTCCTATACAAGACATGAGAAATCCCTGTGTTCTGTGAATTGAGTTTTTAATTCTCAGAATGATTTTACAATATGTTCTGCAATAAATTCTATGCACACTTGATTTGAAGAACAGATATGAAGAAAAAGAGAAAATAGGTTCTTTTGTTTAAGAAAATGAGAAGAAAACAGTTTTCGATATAGGTGAAAAGCAAGGTGATTTGTAGGACTTTCTAAGACAGCTGCACGTGGTGGTTTAA
>OZ030013.1:32387500-32642500 GCA_964023405.1 Apodemus agrarius | reverse complement strand
CATCCCAATAAAGCTGAGCAGCTCCAGTGTCATTAATGGGATGACGGCATTTTGGTCGCCTGCCTTTCATTCCTCTTTACTATCACAGCCACAAGGATTAAAGAACCAAAGTACCTGCTCATTGAAATCTGAGGAGAGCACTCCGTCTCATAAAATAAATAAAATAAAATATGACCTTTTTTGCAATAATGAAATATAAAATAAAAATTCACTTTGAACCTTTAAAAAAAGAATGTACAGACTTAAAGGATAAAGCACTCTATAAATAACATGTCCTCATAATCATAATAAATCCCCAAAAACATCTATCTGAAGCTGTTGCTATACATAAATGCTACCTATAGTCCCACTATTACATCAATATTCCGTCTCAAGTAACAATTACAAAAGGTTTTTCTTATAAAGAATACCTCAGTCTTGAATTCATTTCTTTATTTCATAACATTTCTTATGAATAAACTAGGTACTGATGTAGAGATGAAAGTATGCTCAGGGTTCTAAAGCTACTAAAATAACTTCATTGCAAAATGTGAATGTCAGTTTCTGTATAAAAATAATATCTGGAGATCTACATTAGCAGACCTAAGCATTGCGATATCACTTTTTAGTTAGGGATAATTTTCTGTGGTTTGTGAATCACACTGATTCATTAGGAAACAGGCGATGTTCTGACGTGCTATCCCCGTATTTTGTGTTCTTTTGAGCAGTCAATTTAACATATCAAACCACCATGGCATGGGTTTCCTGCATTCAGCTCGCAGACTCCACAGGCTGTTAAAACTGAATTATTTCACTCAAGAGCATCACAGTGAAAAGGAGGCAGGAGAGAAGGCAGTCAAAACTGTCAGGTCCAGCCACTACATATTCACCTAACTTAGCTTAGCTGTGCACTTTGAAAATGCACATGGAATTCAGAAGAGTATTTTGAAGAGAAAGGCAGGCTTGAGGAGAGAGGGTGTTTTAAAGCAGCCAAGCATGAGGAAAGGGAGAAGGTAGGAAAGGGGACATTAAAGTGAAACTATCCTGCAAATCTGCTTCATTTGTACAGCAAACAGATTTTTATCTGCCCCTGTACATGGAGAAGTGCATTGAGAAAGGTTTGTGGGTTTTTTTTTTTCAACATTATAAATCTCCTAACAGCAGACAAAGCTCCTCCTTATGGAAGCTGTGTTTTTTTTTTCCCTACGACAATTTTCCATACTTGTGCCAAAGAACTAAAAATAAAGATGACATGGGAAGTTTTTTTGCACAGTGCGAATCACACGCTCCATTGTAAAACTGAGTCATCACGTTCAAGTTTCAAGAAAACACATCCAGGTTAGGGAGCACACTGCTCTGATTGCTTTCCTCCTGCCTGGGCTGGCTGAGATAGAAAGCCTGTGCTGTGGTTATCAATAACTGCTAGGAACTCTGGCCATAATCGAGTAGATAGCTGTAATGTAGCATCGTGTTGAGAAAGTAAATGTGTTAAGAACTGTTAGAGGCTGAGGTTTATTGAGGCAGCCATGATTACTTTGCAGACTGAGTATGTCTTTGCCCGGCTAAGGCTGCAAGGAGCACTTATAGAAGTTATCGGGTTTATTTAAACTAAACATATATCTAGCTCTCCTCGTTTTATTTTATTTTATTGTCACGCAGTAGAATATAACTTGGGAGTTTATCACAGGATGTCTTCCTGTTCCATCCTTTAACTCATGGCTTATACTTCTCAAGGTCAAAGAGAGCCTCCAAGAGGACGCAGATGTATTGATTGATCGGGTCTGCAGTGTTTCTGCCTACAGGGGCTGGTAAGGGAGCCTGTTGTGTTTTCAATACCGTGACTGAAGAAGAGCAGAGTTGAGTCTGTTAACAAGACAAGTAAAGCTAGATATTCCC
The DNA here is from genome assembly GCA_964023405.1 of Apodemus agrarius. Classification (NCBI taxonomy): domain Eukaryota; kingdom Metazoa; phylum Chordata; class Mammalia; order Rodentia; family Muridae; genus Apodemus; species Apodemus agrarius. Next base: position 32,640,625 of record OZ030013.1, on the reverse strand, counting down.
TGGAGATTTTGGTCCATTGTAACTCAAGCCCCTTGTCCTTTATTTCATGCTGTAGTTGAGGACTTTGCCCTCTGAATCACTGCCACTATCACTAGGAGAATGAATGCTTCCTGGTTGGGGAATTAAATAGAGCATTCAGCAGTATAGGAGTCAACATACAGAACAGTTCTTTTCTCTTTGTGCGGCTGTATTGGTGCATCCTGAGAAAAAGGCTAACTCTGTAAAGCAAAGATCACTCCTGCTGTGATGTCTTTCACCTAAGTATGTATATCAGTTGCTGCTGAAAAGAAGTCAGACAAAAAAAAAAAAAAAAGAAAAGAAAAGAAAAAGAAAACCCATTGCACAAAGCAACAGGGGCAGTGAGTTTGCAAATGTCTGCTTATTGATTTTAAACATTACATCCTTCAGAGTCACTGTATCTTTATTTTCTGAAGAAATCATTATACACAGATATATAAGGAAAAACATATTATAAATATAAAAGATTTGGTCTCTCATAATTCTTGGGATCTCCTGGGATAATTAGGTATGCGAACTACGGAGTTACCAATGAAATAAAACATTTGTTCCATACATGGAAGAAAAGCAGGTACATTTATAATGGGGTCATATTCTTGCTTTTCCCTTTTCTCTGTGGCATCCTGATTTTATTGCTGTCACTCTAACGTCAGTGATGACATTTTTCCTGGCTACATTTTTAAAATGTCAGGTTTCTTGAATTGTGATTTGCATACAGTAAGATTCTCTCTTTTAGGAATGGAATTCTGAACACTGAAAAACACACAGTCATAGATAATGACTAAGACATCAATTATTATTCTGTTTTGTTTAACTAAACTTCTTCCTTCCTGAATTTTGAGTCAGACGTCATCTTGACTCTAGACTTAACTCACAGCATTACTCTACTTCAGTAAATACTTTTAAAAGGGAAAGTACATTAAACATTGTGATGACAGAGTATCTATCATCTTATTTAAGATGTGTATGAAAATTGGTGTGTTTGTGTTTGTTTCTGTCTGGGTTTTTTTTTTTTTCAGTTTTACAGCATTGAGACACCTTGCTGAAGAACACAGAAGCCATCTCTTTGAGATATACTTATCAAAGTGATTTTCTCCATGCTCAAGTCTTAGTGATAGGCCAAGAGGCTAGCTTTAGTTAATGGCAATTAGCAAATTCAGTTGCTTAAAACACATTGACTAATTTCCTACTTAACTTTACCCACGTGTTTCCAACAGTTCATCTATCTTCCTGCCTTCCTTGTTTTTCAAGAGAAATGATTTCTACTTATTAAATGTAAGAATATCTTTAATAATGTCTTGTTTACATATTCAACTCTAATGGTACCTACCATTCTTTCACAAGAACCATTACAATCAAATTATAAAATACCTTCTCACTCCAAAGCTCTAATGCATTATTCTTTAAAGTGAATGTGTTCACTCTATTCCAAGCCCAACTAATGGTTGATATTATTGTTTGCATCACCTTCCTTTTAAAGGATCATGATGGAATTGTACATGCAGTATAAAGGTTTTTTTTTTTTTTGTGTGTGTGTGTGTGTGTGTGTGTGTGTGTCTGTAGCAATGTCTTAGCATTACCTTGTATCCTACCACAATTTATTCTCAATCCATAGAATTGTGGATTGAGATCTCTATATTGCATTAATATTAGTCCTATAAAACTCCTCACCATCTTGCTTTTTAGATACAGTTTGAACCAAGATTAATTATGCATCTGTGCACGTGTAAATCAGTACAGACACATAGGCATGCATACAGTCACACACATACAAATAAAACAGGTTTTGCTTTCTTCTATCCGAGTGAGTTGAAAATTTCATGGCCTTAACTAGAAGACTTCTTTTGTAATGAGCTCTGTAAATGTATACACAAAAGAGCCACAACTTTGACAGCAGTGCTATAGCCCATCTGATATTTAACAGGGAAAACTCATATTGATAAAATGCTCAGAATTATCCAGAAATATGACATTTGCTAAATTTTTATGGTATCTATTCATTTTCCATGGATGCTATGTTCTAAATATAAATTAGTCAGGGTTGAGATGATAAATAGTAAAGATTTTTTAAAGAAAACTAAAGAATTATTTACCACAAGAATATTAATATTAAGGAATAAAATTGGAAAAGCATAAATTTCTTCTACCAAGCTCCTAAGATAACAAAACTGTTTATATATTTAGTAAAGAGTCATGTAGCATATTATTTTATGTATGATACATGTACTGATTTTCTCTCTGCTGCTTTTATTTTACTGATTAATGGTGTAGCAAGAATTTCATGGTCATTACAGAGAATCATATGGCAATCATTAGACCTCTTCCAGTTTCTTTTTTTCAGTATGAAAATAAATTTTCAGCTGATGTAGAGGAAGTTTAAAGCAGCAGGGTGGCTGTTCTGGCCAGAATATAGACATGCATTCAGTGTAAACCTTTAATCCCAAACAATGTAAGTAAGGTTAGTTTGTAGAAGGAAGCAGCCATGTTTGAAAGTGATGTCTAATTGAGAAGCAGACAAAATGAATTTGGGGAAAGATTCGACAGAATAGATCAGGGATCCGATATGTCCCAACTCTCAGGAGAATAGGAAAGAGGTTAATTAAGAACAGCATAGGGAGAAAGAGTTGTGTCAGCTCTGTTCAGGGAGCACAGTAGAGTCAGTGCAGGAAGGTCGAGTTCACTTCCATTCCTTCATGCCTTAGAGGCAAAGACAGAGAATAAGGAGAACCCACAAGATTACAACAGATTTCCAGAGTTAGTTTGAGGCCAAGAAGAGCAATTCAGTGAGAAGCTGAGAGACATCGGATTGAATCAATCAGTTTGGTGAAGAGTTTGAGCCAGAACAGCTGAGTTTGACCAGCCAGCCAGAATTCAGAGAGAACTTGAAAGGGTAAGCCTCAGAATTGACAACTGTATCAGACAAATAAAAATGACTTTTACAAGTTGAACATTTGAAAAAGGGGTAGGTTTTAGGGGAAAGCAAGCAGGAGAAACATGGCATGAAAACATAAGAGGAAAACATATCCCTCCAGTAAATGCTTATGGAACAGTAATAATGACATTTTAGCAATTTTGTGTCATCTCCTTTGACCATTTTCAATGTGAAGATTCCAGCTTTGAGTTTTAAACATCTGAGATATTGATACATGTAATAAAATTATAGTGATACTGTTAATCTCCTATTATCCTACAAATCTATGCATGTATTCCCTAACATCACGGCCTATCTAGATCTTCGTTCCCACATACAAACAGTACACCATTACACTGTAAGGTATACAATTTGTCAATTTTATAGTTCCAATTCCAAATTAATTAAATACCCATCGTTTGTAGAATTTTAGCTTTTGAACAATATCTGATCAAAATGCTAAAATGTCTTTCCCCTCAAATTTATCTCTGTGTCTATAGTATTTTTTGATATGAGATGATTTGTATAATTATTTCATTAGGCTACTTTGATTAAAATTTAATATAGTATAAATTGGGAAATACTAGAAAAACTAAGTCTACTTTAATCTTTTTTTTTTAATTTTTATTTTCTATATTCTATGTTTACATTCCAAAGGCTTTCCCCTTTCCCAGTTCCCACACACCATAGTTCCCATAGTTCCTCTCCCCCCCAACTATTCCCCAATCATTCCCCCTCCCACCTCAGTTTCTTTACTAAACTGGATGCAATCTTTACAGGCCCAGGGTCCTCTCCTTTCTTCTTCTTGGGAATCATTTGACTTGCTATTTGTGTCTTGAGTATTTAGGGCTTCTGGGCTCATTAATATCCACTTATCAGTGATTGCATTTCATGTGCATTCTTTTGTGATTGGGTTAATTCACTCAGGATGATATTTTCCAGGTCTAACCATTTACTTACAAATTGCATGAATTCATTATTTTTAATTGCTGAGTAGTATTCCATTGTATAAATATACCACATTTTCTGTATCCATTCCTCCTTTGAGGGATATTTGGGCTCCTTCCAACTTCTGACTATTATAAACAAGGCTGCTATAAACATAGTGGAGCATGTGTCTTTATTGCATGCAGGGGAATCCTCTGGGTATATGCCCAGGAGTGGTATGTTTTGGCCAATCATTATTCCAGTGAAGGCTCAATTCCCCTGAATAGGGAAATGCAAGTCAGGGGGATTAGTGGGGGGGGAGGGAGAATGGGATGGGGGTTTTTGGTAGGGTAATGTGGAAAGGCGTTAACATTTGAAATGTAAATAAAGCAAATATCTAATAAAAAAAAAATTCTGGCCAATGAAAAATGTAACTTTTCCTGTGTGATGAAACCTATAATTCTTTAAACAAAGTAAATGAAGACAAAAATAACAAAGAGGTGCCAAAGATATAAGACTTTTGTGTCAGGAAGTTCTTTGAGTTTTGCTTTCTTGTGTGTTTTTTGACAGAGTATGTATTTTATTAGTTAGCTAAGTTTTCCTGACTCACAAACTTTCTGCTTTTCCTGGGATTAGATATATGTGCAATTCATTTGTAGGTAAATGGTTAGACCTGGAAAATATCATCCTGAGTGAATTAACCCAATCACAAAAGAATGCACATGAAATGCAATCACTGATAAGTGGATATTAATGAGCCCAGAAGCACTAAATACTCAAGACACAAATAGCAAGTCAAATGATTCCCAAGAAGAAGGAAAGAGAGGACCCTGGGCCTGTAAAGATTGCATCCAGTTTAGTAAAGAAACCGAGGGGGGGAGGGGGAATGATTGGGGAACAGTTGGGGGGGAGAGAGGAACTATGGGAACTATGGTGTGTGGGAACTGGGAAAGGGGAAAGCCTTTGGAATGTAAACATAGAACATAGAAAATAAAAATTAAAAAAAAGATATATGTGCAATTCTGCTTCTTATTAGGTTCTTGTTTGTGTAGAAATATTGCTATTTGAAAAACATTAAAATTGAAGAAATATGTGTATTATTTAATATTCAATACATGGCACAAGGCACGGTTACATTCATGGGCTTTTGAACAGAAGAATATTTTTATAAGCTATGGACTTTTCACACACGCACACATGCCTACCTCTGTCATTATAAACCTTTTGTATTTTATAAGGTTCGTTTTAAAATGTTTCTTTATTTATTCACAACTATTTCAGATGGTTGTGAGCCATTATTTGGTTGCTGAGAATTGAACACAGTACTTCTGGAATAGCAATCAGTGCTCTTAACCACTGAGCCATCTCTCCAGCCCAATAAGGATCTCCTCAAGGAATGATTCTATTAACATTTCAAGAATATTGATTACAATTTAAGAAAATCCTGTTGTCATGTGGTATCTTTCATGATTTAGGGTAGAGATTAGCAAAATAAACTACATGTTAATTGGTCCTCTTTAAATATTCTTGCAGTCAAATAAATTTATATGAAATTAATGTCAACCAATGTACATGGATACATTTAGTTCAAATTTGTTAAATGTACTTTGTGTTCCTGTGTGTTTATAAGCTATCAACAGAAAATATTGAGAAGAGTTTCGTTTGTTTATTTTGTTTTGTTTTGTTTTGTTTTTACAGACCGGGGATTGAACCCGTGCCACAGTGAGTCTTGGAGGACTGCCCTAATACTGAGCCACAAAGTCAAATATCTAACTCCTGTGAAAAGAAATGTGTGACCTCATTCAGACTAGACAAATGATCCATAAGGGAACGGGGAAAGGGGAAAGCCTTCGGAATGAAAACAAAGAATATAGAAAATTAAAAAAAAATTGTAAAAAAAAAAAAGTCAGCAAATTCTGACCCAATACTGGAATTTAGCCTAAAAAGAGGGAGACACTGATGAAGTAGAATTATAGTGTTTCATACTGAAAGTCACGCAACCAGCATCTACCCTGAACTCTCTGTCCTCTTTGTCAAAATCCTTAGATCGTGGGCTCAGCAAACAGCTATTATTTTGTTTAAAATCTTTTCAACAGTTTATTTGTTGAGTGATGGTTTCTATCACTATTGGTTGTAATCAGGAGCCGTAGAAGACGTCATCCCATGGCGTTGTTAGTTCAGTTAATATAATCAAAGTGTTTTTGAAGCGTGCCTGATGCATGGTAAATGGAAATGTGCATTATTTGTTTGTCCTAGTGGCTCGCAAACCATAGAAATTGACCCGTGGTATCATACCGAGAAATCCAGCAAATTCACCTAAACATAAAAACAAATATCCCTAAGATAAAAATTAAGTAGAATGACTCAGCTTCACTGCATGCAATAAGGTCCATTATATTTTATTTCCGCTTTCAGTCTTCCCATTTTAATCCTATTCTAACTAATTGTCTTTTATAGGACATGGTTTATTCTATTCTACTTCAGAATTTTATATTAAATAATTACATCAAAAACATGAATCCGCTCTTTAGGTTCAGATTGCTATGTGCACTACTTATTCTCACTAAAACTCCATTTTCAGCTTCTCTCTCATGTTACCAACACTACCTCTCCTGGATTTGAGATTTTCAGATACAGACTCAAGCATTTGCTACATGGGGCTATCTTTGTGGATTAATACAAAAAATCTGTCTTGCATAGATAGATACCCAGGTATTTTCTAGACTTTTTCTAAACACATGGTCACAGGCTAGAATGACACTTAAGGAAGAAGTGGTTCATTCAATATACAGAAATATACTCCATTATATATCCAAACTGTTCTAGAAATATGATACAAGTAGACACTTGGTCAAGCATCTTTCTGAGCAACAACTGCAGTATTTTAAGTCAATGTTGTATTTTTTGAAGAATTGAAATGATTCTAAGTAAACTTATCTATCCATAAGCCTTCACATTTTAAACTAAGGATTTTTTTTTTAGTTTAACATATAGACTAAAATGAATTCCAAATGGAATTTGTTGCTCTTGATGTTTGCATTATATACATTTTGAAGATTGATTTATTTTTTATGTACATTGTCTGTTTATCTATGGGTATATTTGTTTATTGATACAGATGCCTTGAGAAGCAAGAAGGGGGTTCAGATCATCATACGCTTGAACTACAGGCAATTGTGAGTTGTAGATGAGGGAATGGAATTCAGGTCTACTGCAAGGGCTATATTCCTTAGCACTTTTTTGGCACTCCCTTATTTATGTTACTGCCACAAATGCGTATTTTAAATATAAAAGAGAATAATCATCTTCTACTGAAACACTGGATTTTATGGTGACATTTCACTGAGGAAAAGAACAATATAGCATCTACACAGTGTATATTCAATCATACTTTTAGATCTGAGGCAAAGATATGTATGAACTATGAGGGGACTTTCATTTTACCGAAGGACTTAATGACATTTAAACTTAAGGTGTCAAGCCAACTTAAAGAGTCATGACATGTAACTACAGAATAGGACACTTAGTTTTATATGATTATGAATGCTATCTTAAATATTCAAAACCTAATAAAAGTTTAAAGTATCTTTCATAATTACAGTTTCATGAGTGTATATGGTAATATACAAATATCATAGGTGAGTATTTTGAAACTGTTCATATTATAAAGCTGCAACGACATGGATATATATATATATATATATATATATATATATATATATATGAAAATAAGTTCATTTAAATTTTTAGGAATATGTATTTAAATTGTGGTCAAAGAGATAATCCCACACTTCACATGAATGGAAAAGAATGTCATTGATTATTAAGTCAATGCACATACACTTCTTAAAATATACATTACCACTATCCTTTTCTCATTTCTCTACTCTCCTAATATACTGGTTGGTGATTTCGACTCCTCTCTGAGATATTACACAATACATTGTTTTCCAGCTGTATACTCTCCAGGTGTTCAAATATAAATGTTTCTGGCGAGATTTCCAGTCACTCTCAAAGTACATGCATTGAATTTTCTGAGAACTCTGCACATCAGAGTTAATTCCAAAACCATATGCTTGGGCTGCATTAATCACAACAGCATGCAACTTCATTCAATTTATAAGTATTCATGAAGCAGCAAGAGTTACATTTCATTTTCACATCATGGTAATATTTATATTCATTTTGATGAGTGGTTTCTATGTTCGCCCAAAAGATATGGGTTTAGATCTTTATTTATGTTTTGGAAAAGTCTGTTTTGGTTGTTTCGTTCCATCTTCGGGGTGCTTCAGTAAAAGACACCATGGTTGTCACCTTCTTGAAAGGTTCTTTGTGTACTCCAAACTCCCTACGAGCAGCTGTGTCACTGCTGTCATTTTGACTGGTAAAGATGTCTTTAGCTGATAAGTCTCTGCCTGTGGCACACAGAGTGACTTCAAACAACTAATTAGCAGGAACTAGGCCACCTCAAGGTTTGATGCTGTCCATCAAGACTGTGACCACTGCTGACACCATCAGGAGATCTGTCAAAGATGGCTCTTCCTAAAAAACACTACCAAGTCCACTCATCCTGTGGTGAAACAAGAAGTGGCACGCTGTGTTGAATAGGAAGTGAGAGAAGATGACGGCCAATCTATACAGACTTGAACGATTGGAAAAACACTGAACTCGTGGGAAATCAAGATGCCCATTTATTTAAATGTGTTTGTGGTTTATAAGGGTGTCACATGAAAAAAATTCATGATATACTATTGAATAAATCCCTAAAGCTACATAATATTTGGAGAACTCATATTTAGCACTGAAAAAAATATTCCCTTTTAAAAGGCACCATTAGTTATCATATATACGGAATATTGCAAAGATATAACTATATAACAGATGAATAGTGGATCAAATTAATCAGTTCTTTCAATGAACCAAATCTGTTTGCAGAAACATATGCATGCACACGAATACTTAAATTCCCAGTTACGTGTTTAGACATTGCTAAGCCAATTATTCTAAATTCACATTGAAAACAAATAAGGTCATAATTCTTTATAATTGAAGTTTTTGTGCTCATATTCATAATATACAGTTAAATTTCACATACATTTATATAACTAAAAATAGTTAGTTTAATAGTGATATATTGTGTATTTTTAACCAGACTGAAGTTTTGTGATATAAGTCATGATAGAAATCTGAGCTAAAATTTGTGTATTTTCTCAAAAAGAAGAATAAAAACAATGTGTTCTCTACCTACTGTGCTAAAATTTCTGTTTTTGGTTTTATTTAGCATCTTGAGCCCCTAACCTTTCAACACTGCTTACACAGGAATGCACAGCTGTCTATTTTCTTGTTAAATTAATGAGAAGTGAGAACATAAAAATCAAAGGAACAAAAAGGAGTAATTTATGAATCATCATTTGTTGAGAGCATGATTATAGAAAAAGACAAAAAGGAGACAACGGATAATCTGTTATTCATCCACTAAAGAAATAATTCAACATCTCTCCATGGGTAAGAAATACAAAAAGGAAAATTTATGGCTAATAAATATATTTATATACCAAAAGAGAAAACAACATGATATGCTGAGCCTTATTTGTATATGTGCATTTTTATAAAACAATTAGAAAGTCCAAACAAAACCAGTGAATATTTCTCACTATAGTTGTGGAGTTTACCTTTCATTTTTTAAAAAAAATACATTTGAAAGCTCAAGTGGCAAACATATTCCTTTATTGCCACTTGCCCTATTACAGAATTCTTCAAGCATCGCTGTGTCATTTGCTTGTGACCTGGGCACAAGGTATCGCCGTAGAGTAATTTAAATTAAGAAAAATTATACATTGCACATTACATCACTTCTACAGTGATTTAAAAGTATATGGCGCTTATTATGAGTAGTAGTTTAATATAGTTCACTTTTTCTTTCCAATGCTCCTTTTACTCACTATATGACACATTGATTTACTCTATTAAATGTTTCTATCACAATATTTTACAAAGTTAGTAACTCCTCAATAGTGATAATTCTTTTATAAATCCATTTATAAATCCACCAAAAATCTGTGTTATGGATGTAAATAAAAGGTCAACATTTTCCCTTATCAAAATGTTTTGTCTGTTTGCTGTGGACATTTGCTGCAGTTGCCCACCCTAGGATATCTTAACCAACCATCTGCACCTACGAATTTCTCACTCGCACATATCCGCCACATTTCCAAGGTCTGGCAGCTAAAATTCACACTAATTTATAAGCCTTTACACCAGTCTCACAAACTTCTAAAGCTAAAATTCCCATCTAACATTGATGTTTAGAATTTTTATCCCTACAAAGTAAGACTTAGCTGAAAATTTCATGTATTGAATATTAGAGCCTTTTTAAAAAAATATTTTGAAAACATTATCTGAAGTACAATAAACAGTAACAGTGAACAGTTACTGATAGGAATTCCCGTGTCCTTGTGTGTGTTTGCATGTCTATGTGTGTGAGAATTCCTATAACTATGAGACATTTCCCTGCCAGCTGAAGAATATAAAACTTGAAAGTTCTGTCTGTATCCTGTGCAGTTTCATGGCTCTGGGAAATGAGGTATCAGAGAAGAGAAATGGCAGATAAATTTATAGATCAAAGATGTTTAGTAAGGTGATAGGCATAAATGGTATAAAATAATGCATGCTTTTCCAATTCTGTGTTTCTATTTTTAACCACTGCGGTGCTTTGTCTAGGCTGTGACAGAGGATATGGTAGGAAGAGGTAAAAACAAAAAGCTTTAACATGACAGTTTCACTTCTGCACCTCGTTTGAACTCTAATTTAAGAAAGAACTTCAAGTATGAAGCTTTTTGACATTTGCTTGGAAAACCACTTTTTATGCACTTTTAAGGTGAAATCATCATATTATTCCAAGGTCAGAAATCCTAAGTGACAAGTCCGTTTTATTCTACCATTTCCTAGCATCATGACCTAGGCTAGGCTAGACCACCTCTTCTTTCCTCGGGTTATGACTATGAAATCACGTAGTTGTGTCACATTTTAATAATATTTGCCCATGGAGAGTAAAACAGTCCACGAAGCTTTTGTTTGATTATTGGTATTCAAGCATTTCCCAACAGCTAACTGTATAGTTTCTGAATATGAACATGGCTGTGTTTTACTAAGCATGACAACGTGTGGCTAAAAACAAATCACCTCACACCGTTGTTGTCGCAGTTCTCCCTTCCACAACGTGAATAGAATTGTAAGAATTAAAAATCAATATTTCAACAATATCAAAAAATTCTTTTCCTCACATACCTGAATTCAGGAGGAATATTAAAAAATTGTAAATAAGTGTTTATCAGAGTTTAAATGTCTGCAGTTTTAAGCCAGCAATGAATGTAATTATAACATGTTTTATATTCAGTGATAGATCAGAAGAATTAATGTAATGAATACAAAATGCTTAGAGTAGTGTCAGAGACTAAAATATCTCAATACCTGATATTAGCATTTCTTCATGAGTAAGTAATAATTACTTCTAGGTAAGATATGATAGTGAAGGATGCTACTGGATGATGCTCAAAGCCTAACTGTTCACACCAGTCTTGGTTTTACCTTGTATCAAATGCCATAATATAAATTTAAAAACTTAATTTAGATTAATTACGGGCTGGAGAGATGGCTCAGTGGTTAAGAGCACTGACTGCTCTTCCAAAGGTCCTGAGTTCAAATCCCAGCAACCACCTGGTGGCTCACAACCATCCGTAATGAGATCTGATGCCCTCTTCTGGAGTGCTGAAGACAAAATACAGTGTACTTACATACAATAAATAAATAAATCTTTAAAAAAAATTAGGTTAATTTCCATTAATTACCCAGAAAGGGACATGAGCAAGTTAATCCTGTAAGTTATATATCATTCTATTAAAACAAGATAATTCTTTTAAATTTATTAATGTAAGTAGAGAAAACACTGGTTCTGAAAATTTAATATTTAAAATGTACACTCACAAGATTTTACATATATTAAAAATAAATAGCATATTGTAGAGAATTAAAATAGCATATTCTAGAAATTATGTTATAGGTTATCATCAACTTCCTTTATAGATCTTAAAAATTATAAATACTTAATTATTTTTCAGGAACCATTTTATTAATTGATCTATATATAATGAATATTTAAACTAAACATGTTTTACCCATATATCTTTCTAGATATAGCATAATTATTGCCTTATTTTTCATAATAAATAAGACCTTAAACTTTTGTTTTTAATAAAACAAAAAGTTTTGCATTTAAGGAATTAAATGTAGATGTACTACAATTTTATATATTATTATAGTTCCTTAGTGATTATGTACAATGCATTTTATTCAAAATCATACCTCTCCCTCCAACTACTTCCAGATACTCATAATTTTCTACCCCCGTAAATTCATGTCTTTTATTTTATAGGACAATTGCATCCAATTTGCATTAAGAAATAAATTTAAACTTGTAGACAAATAGAAATAATAACAGAATATAGATATAACATGCTAGAGTCAGCCTGTGACTCAGCACGTAAACTACAAAAGCTTACATACATTGTAGATTTTTATCAGTATTTAGTATCATAGAATCAACTGAAAATAACTGGAAATAATATTTTGAGTAACACTATCTTTGGTACCATTATTTGAAAAATGTAACTCTTTTGGTAAATTCATATACATGTTCTTGTGTTCAAATAAGAAAAATGAATCGAGAAATAGCATATTTCTCCAAAACTCCAAAACAAAGTCATTGATTATTTTTTCCAAAGCTATATAAAAATGAAGTTATGTTTAGTGCTATAAGCATGATAAATTCACTGTGATACTATTATAAATGGGGGATATACTCCATGAACGTTATTTCTCTAATCTCATTTACTTTCAGTTATACTAAAGCCCTAAAAGAAAAATCCCATCAAAAAAGAAAGAAAGAAAGAAAGAAAGAAAGAAAGAAAGAAAGAAAGAAATCAGAAACCCAAAAACATCTGTAATAGTCAGCACAGTATATTTAAAATCTGGAGAAGATAACAATGTCCCGTACTAAAAGTGACTCTACAGACGAAATCATACCTCAGAATGACTTTCTTCATTCTCTCGAATGTGGAAACCAGTAGAGCCAGGGCATTTCTGATGTATGACAGGAATATTGTCATTTTTGCTGTGTGAGTTACACTGAAAGAGATTACCAAATATTTGTGACAAACTACTCTACATGTCAAGTGTCCATTGAGAGACAAAGCTGTTTTCTCTGAGCCTATGGATGGAGTGGACTTTGAACTAAGCAGGCTCCAGACTCAGGTAGCATGCGTAGATAGATGGGAAAGCAGTAATGCAGGAATAATACTGGTATTTAGTGATTTAAAGGTATTTGTTCACGTTTCCTAACAAAGAAGGTGTTATTTAAACAATAACCTGTAATATTGTTATAAACTGATCAATTTATAGAGCTTCAGATATTACATTATATGTTTCTCACTATAACAATATTTAAGATGACTGTTTCCACATTCCTCACAGGAGCTGTTCATGTAAACAGAGGACATCATTCTTTTCCTGTTCTTTTCTTTGTTCTGCTTTTAAGTTTCTTCTTAGTTAGGGCAATGCTACCTGTGAATATTGCTATTGGGCCAGTGGTGAAGGCTAGCATTAAAGTTTTTATAGTCTTTAACTTAATGAAACACATCATGTACCATTGGGAGTGACTCATCATTCACTCTCAAACCTAAAACAGTCTCATCTTTAAAAATATTTTTATGATTTGAATTGAATTCTGCAGATAACAATTATCTTATTTGACTTTGTTGTAAATAGAAATATCTATATGATATTAAGAAATATTCTAAACACAATTAGACATATGATGGGCTTTTCAGTATAGAAAAACTTATTTCATGACTGATATCTATATCTATATCTCTATATATCTATATCTATATATCTATATATCTATATCTATATATCTATATATATCTATATCTATCTATATCTATCTATCTATCTATCTATCTATCTATCTATATATATATATATACATATATATATATATATATCAGCTGTTTTTTCATACTTCAACCCTATGAGAATTCTAGTTCTACATGGGTAATTGAAACAAATACTGATTGATATTTTGAACTTCTGTTGAGAACCCAGCTAACTATATTTTATGTATAATACCTAAAATGCCATCTTGTCCAAATCAATTCACTGAATACTCTTCTTTTTATATTGGATATATTCTATATTTACAATTCATTTCCCTTTTTCTGGTTCCCTACCCCCAAAGGTCCCACGTGCCCTTTTCCCTCCCCCTGCTCTCTCATCCACCCTCTCCCACCTCCCTGTTCTTGTACTCCTCCACAATGATGCTTTGGTCCATTCTAGCACCAGTGTCCACTCCTTTCTTCTTGTCAGACATCACTTGGTATGTGATTTATGTCTTTGGTGTTCCAAGACTCTAGGCTAATATCCACTTATCAGTGACTGCATACCATGGGTATTCTTTTGAGACTGGGTCACCTCACTTAGTATGACGTTCTCCAGCTCCATCCATTTCTCTAAGAATTTCATGAATTCATTGTTTCTAATGGCTGAATAGTACTCCATTGTGTATATATACCACATTTTTTGTATCCATTCCTCTGTTGAGGGACATCTGGGTTCTTTCCAGCTTCTGGCTATTATATATAAGGCTGCTATGAACATAGTGGAGCATGTATCCTTATTGCATGCTGGGTACTCTTAAGTAGACTGAACAGCTTCATCCTTAACTGTGAAGACCGTTCTTTACAAAAGATTCTTTTGTTTTGTAAAACAATAAAAATAAAATACATCTTTAAGCATGTTTTGATAAACTGTAATCATCCTAGTCATTTTAATCAGTTTCTATACCTAGCCTTCTTCCATATATTCATGTTGATTAATCTAGTTTAAACATCTCATGTTTTATTCAATTTTCCCCAAAGAAATATTTCATAAATCTCTGTGTCTCACCAGTTGTTCTTAACTTAAATAATTCTTGAGAAATTCTTTTACAAAGCACCAATGACCTAGTTATGTTTATAGCAGTTAATTCCGAACTCACATTGCACACAGAGGTTGGATGTCCTGAGTTAATAACTTTGAGGAGACGATGTTGAATTATGGCACACACCTATATTGCTCTGGTCATTTGTTAATTTATTTAGTAGAAAGTCATTTACTATGTGCATGGTATCTCAAGACTTAGAGAGTATGTGTAAACATATGCCCAATGACTTGCTTAAAGATGCATTGTCTGGAGGACATTTCTCAGTTAAGGGTCTCTCTTCTCGCATGACCTAGTTTGAATCAAGTTGATGTAATACTAATCAGCACAAGACCAAAACCAAACATATCCATGACTCTATAGGGAAAGCAATAAGGACCATACAGATGAGAGTGACTACATTAGTTTGCATTAAAGGTATAAGAAGCTACAGAAAATGTTTGGAAGAGATCTATTTTGTCAATTCATGAGATATTATAGAAAATTACGTATAAGGAATGTGGAGATTAATTTGAAGATGAACATAAGTACATTGAATTCAACAGTAGAATCAATAATTAAAAGTTACAGAGCTGAGTACAGTATAAAATATGATAGCCCAGGAACATAATGGCCTTTGGGTTTGAACTTCTGCACCTAACTACACACCATACAAACATGCAAACTATAAGCAACATGAGTTCAGTTGCAACTGGCTAATTATACTCCGATAAATTCTTTCATGCCAATAGGTTTGTGCCCATAAATTTGTTTGGTAATTGATTAAGGAATAGCCTCCTTTTGTAAAATAGTAAAAACCTCAGGAGAAATTTTCAACCATAGTTACTTCCTCATTATTTTTAATTTGTCGTTTTCAGGGCAAAAAATTCCTTTGAAAATTAAATACAGGGATGAGGCCAATGAAGAAAAGCAGCAATATGATGAACAATATTTTGAAATAAAATGTGACAAACAGCCAAACATAGGAAAAAAATTTGGGGGGATGGGAATGATTTTATCAATGAGTGTCTCACATATTTCTCCCTCAAAAGTTGCACCTGAAAACAGAAACATATTTCAAATCTTTCTAGTTTTATTCTACCAAAATATTCTATTTATCACATCCAATATGAATTACTATATTAAAACTGTGGCTGATATTCATGTTTTAAATCAGATTTACTCTTATAAAATACATATGGAAATAAAATGCTTGATGTGAACTCAATAACAACAATCTTATTCAATGTAAATTACTGCAACTACATTTGTTCCATACCTTCAATTCTTATGATTGATAGCCTGTATTTAAATATGAGGATTAAACCTTCTTTCCCCAAACACCCATTGTACTTCCTGAGAAAATGGCTATTCACCGCCTCTAGAAAAGCCTACTCAAACTTGCTTCAGTACTTGCAAAAGCAGGTACTTTAGCTCTTTCAATTTGGGTACAAATCTTAAGAAAGCACTTCACAGTCATGATATCAAGAGAGAGAAAAAAATCAATAGTTGAAAAGCAACAAAAGGTTTATGAAAAGTCACCTAACCATAAATAATAAAAAAAAAGGTTACTTGGTTTGCTAAAAGGGAGTTTGTTACTTTTACACTTCATTCTAGTGCAGCGGGTATGTGCTCTCTATTATTGTGTCCCTCCTCCTACCTTCTTACAAAATCAAGGTTCTTTGATGAAAATCAATGGCACTGTAAGAATCCCCTCACAAGCACCGCAGAGGAACGAGCTTTAGGTTTTGTGCCATAGTTTCCTCAAATAACATGTTTATTTGTTAAAACCTTTCAGGGAGGATGGCATGTCTACCCATTGTAACAACCCAAAGACTGCTGCCAGAGGAAACTATAATGCCTTCTTGAAAGTTTTTGATGTAAAACTTCTAGAAGTTGATAAAAAGTATTAAGTTCATGTACACATACACCCAAAACATCAACATTATAAAGTATTGATATTTGGTGACTTTATCTATATATAATGTGATATTTCTCCCTGATGCCTTGTGAGACGCCACCTCTATCTCCTCACTCCTCTCTTGACCACTTTCAAAACCTTCTATTCATAATAGTTTCACACAGGAAAATGTAAGAAGGGATGGGGACTTAGTACTTCTTCAGAGAGTATTTTCTAAGGGCACTGTTTATAGTAGGGAAGGGAAGACATCTACCGAAATATCTGTCTTCAAACGTACTGTCATGTGTACAGTAAACCCTTTCTGCTTTAGCTTGGAGTTTGACAAATTTATTTGAAGGGAGTGGAATACATTTTAAACAAAACTACCGTAGTTATTTTTCTAAATATTTGTTTATTGTTGTGCTTAAAATACACCTTTTCCCTTCCTTCCAAACCTTTTCGTACTCTCTTGTAAGTTCATAGCCTCTTTTATGTACTAATTGTTCTTACACACACAGTCTCACACACACACAAACATACACAGCACATCATTAAGTTACAAGCAATCAGAATTCCTTTGCTGTTGTCAGTTTCCCTCTACAATTGAGACCTTATGGACTGTTCCCAACCATGTTGAAACACTCATTGGTATCATTCATGTACACTTCTTGTTTGAGCAGTCATGACGGGCCTCAGAAATTATTGGAAGAAAAGCTTTTACAAAGAAAACTCCTTGATCTTCTGGCTCTTAAAATATATTTCTGCTCCATCTTCCAAAATGCTCCTTGAGCTTTTGACTTGGGAGTGTTTTGTAGATGTATCCTTTGGGATTCAGCTCCATAAGTGCAGTTGACTGGATATTCTCAGTGATTTTTTTTTTTTTTTGGTAGTGGGCTTCATTTTCTTGACAGAAAAGTTCCTTAACCTTCTCATGTTTGATCAATAGTTTTCAAGCCAGTCAATGACTTTACTGTGGCTGCTCCTTAAATTTCTTTACCTATTCTCTTAAGTGTAATTTTCCTCATTTAAATTCAAGAAGATGTAAGTCCCAGGGGTCTGTGGGACCAGAAGGAGCAGGCCTGGAGCAAGAGTGGAGTCCAAGTGTGTCCAAACCCCAGAAATCCTGTTCTGAGATCAGCGGGATTCCTTCCCACTTCCTAGTGCTTGCATGTGTTCCTGCACTTATCCCTGTGCCCCCAAACTTTGCCCTGGTAGGACGAGATCACATAGCCCAGTTCTACTTCCTCTCAACTTAGAATGTCATGTCCAGAAGAATCTGCAATATCTCCATACGCTAAGGCATCCCTAGTACCTTCATACAGGGCAATGTTGTACATTCACCACACAGCACATAATCATCGCCCAAAATAGCCTTTGCCTGCCCATCCCCCTGGCTCCACCAGTTCTGTAAGGGGTGATCACCCCCTCCCCCGCCGATGTGGGCAGCAAAGCAGAGCTAGAATGGCAAGAAGAGACCAGTTCCTCCTGTGAATAGGACAGTGCCTGCAACACTTTAGATATAAGAATAGGTAAAGAATATAAAAAATATTTATATTTTTGAACTATGAACATATCTATAGAAAATGAATGTAATAATAATTGATCTATATCATAAGCCTTCAACAATAATTTATATGGACTAATTTTTTTTGGGCTTCTAATTTTCAGATACTTATTTATCGTCCCTTCTCTCTGTCCACACTAAATGAATTCACAGCAAGCTCATGATTGCTAAGACTTAGAACCTATAGCAAGTACACATATTGATACAAAATTAAGGCAGACGGCTTTCTGCACTTGAGAATACTCAAATAAGGAACAGTACACACAGAAGTGGATACATGCTTTTTCCTTCAATGGACCCTCCAGTAACTTCTGGCAGGAAATAGTTCATGAGTCATCTGTTATCTAAACGGACAGATTTTAATTTATTACATGAATATATGAACAGAATGAATCCTATACAACTTGAAGGAGTTGCAACCTTTTCCCCTTTGGTGATCTTTGCAATATTCATAAGCTCGGTTATTTTGTAGGACCAGATGCACCTTTGCTATGAATACAAACACTGAACAGTCCTTTAATCTCTCAGTAGCCCAGCATACACACTCTTCATTTTCTCTTAGCAAGTCCCCTCCAATATTCCATTCTATTTCTTTCCAATTTTCATTCTATACATTAAAAAAGTTTACATTCTTTTATTTTAATTAATTGATTAATTAATTAATTAATTACTTTACACTCCAGATTTTATACCCTCAAACCCCCTGTCCACCCTCCCACTGTTCCACATCCCATCCCTCCTCCCCACCCTACTGTCTCCAAGTGGATGTCCCCACGGCCCACCCCACCTGACCTCTAAACTATCTGGGGCCTCCAGTCTCTCGAGGGTTAGGTACATCATCTCTGATTGAACACACACCGGGCATTCCTCTGCTGTATATGTGTTAGGAGCCTCATGTCAGCTGTTGTATGCTGCCTGTTTGGTGGTCCAGTGTTTGAGAGATCTCGGGGTCCAGATTAACTGAGACTGCTGGCCCTCCCAGCCTTGTGTCTTCAAAGGCAGCTCTTTATTTCTGCCCTCTGAAGACCTTCATTTCTACTTTGTTTTCACCCAGGTTTGTGGAGACACTGCTGATGGAGGCGCTCAGGAATTCCCTGTTAGCATTAGAAGCTGAGCTTCTAAGTGCATTGTTTTTTTTGAAGAAACAATAGAAACTCAAAGGCTAACTTTGTGTAGTCTTGCCGCACAGGCCATTAAACAGGCTAATGGGCTTTCCTCAAATATAGTTCCCTGCAATCAACTGAAATCAATGCATAAGGTGCATATTTCTGATTGTGCACTTTGCTTTCGCAAGTAGGATGCTTTTAAAAACATTTGTAAAAGATTTTCTTCAATTTATAGTATTATAATGTAACTGGTGGAGTGAAGTGTATCAAAAATACAGTTTTGCTAAATAAATAATATCCATACAGCTGTAATTCCCTCATACAGCTGTAAATTCCTTCCTTAAAAGTTACCTACATTCTTTATAGGTTAACAGAGATAAATCCATATGCAATTTCAGGTTGTTACTCATAGAAGAGTGTGAAACCACCTTCATGAAGGCCACAAATCAGAGCTACTTCTTGAATGTTTTGACATATTTCCCTAAAAGTTTCACATACTCCATGAAACGGCTTTATATTATTTTCTTAACCCAATTGCTATGACTGTCCTTGGAAGTAGAATTTCCCCAGAAAATATATTTATATTCGAACACTAATGTTCTACAATTTATGGTTTATCCAGTCCCTCCTCTCCAACCTTGCATTGTTACATTCCCTTGAAGAATATGGTGAATGGTTTTGAATGACAAAACGATTACATGTTATATAGCTTTAATGAAGCTCCATTAATGTCATTTGGTTTTCATATTGTGACATAATTATGTATTGTAAATAAGTGACTGTAAACAACACAGAACTTCCTGTGCACTTAAAAAAAAGTATTTCTCCCTAAACGTACTCTGAAGAGCATACACTTCCAGTACCAAGATCAATCTGCATTATATTTAACATAATTGTTTTCAAATGACATTAGCCCACATTTTATTTATTGGTTAAAAAAAATTGAGAGTTGTCCATCGTTGAATTGTCTTTATATTTTTAACATATCTAAAATTGGAATTTCCTCAACACAGGAAGCACACATAGAATTAAAAGCTTCTAAATATTCCTAACATTACAGAAGGGGCTTATATAAAAGGTGCTTACTTAGAATTTAACACTGCGAGTCTTCTGTTATGTGTCTGAACTGACTAGAAAAATTTAGGGAAACAAAACTAATTAATGTTCTTTGCTTATTTTCAGTGTCCCTTTGAATTTTCAATCAAGTTAATTAATCCACAAGAATAAAGACAACATGTTTTGTATAGACAAATGTGGCAAAACAATACTGAAATATTGTCAAATATATAAGGCTAAAATTAACATATTAGAACATAGCACTATTTTATAAATGTTCTATGAAATGGCATCATGATGCTTATATGATTTCCTTCTAGTAAACAGTCTTATTTAGAGAGAACATAGATGAAATCATAGACGTACAAGTGTGCATGCACATAAATAATATTATTAAGTATATTTTATAAACTTTCATTTATTTCATATTGAAGAAGTTCATTGTGTAAATTAGAAGTTTATAAAATATAAATATGCTGGAAAAATTTGCTATACCTTTAGTAGCTGTAATGTCAATTGGAAAGTCTAAGATTAAATACTTCTGAAAAAATATCCTTACAGATTCTTTTTTTGAATTGTCTGTGGTAAAGACAGAAATTTTGAAACCTGACTTGAATATGTCATGGTATTACAAAAATATTCCCATAATAAGTATTTCAAAATAATATTAGCTTTTTTTCTGTCTGTGTGCCAGGCATCAAAAACCACAGTCTGCAAACTAACCATCAGCTAAAGAAATCAAATAATAATTTCAGACATTCAATTCCAGAGTGCTTTCTAGTGATTTGAAAATTCAAGATATGCTAGTTATTTACGTATTGTCTTTCAAGGCTCTTGTGTTGCTGGTTTTTTTTCCACCAAGGCTACTTTTCATAATCAAAATTTCTGAAAGTGACCCTGATGCGTGAACATAGGTTAGAGATCATATATGCCAAGAGGAGCCAGGGAGGATATGCTTTGTCTCATTCTTGCACACTAAAATCACCTAAACTTACCGTGAACACGTGATTTCAAAATATCTGTTCTAAGTTAACAGCTTACCTTCTGATCTTAAATGTATACATCTAAGTTGTGCAATAATTAAATTTGAATGAAAAAATGCATAGCTTTTCCTATCACGCTTTAAAGGAAAACTGATGATACTTAGCGCTCTGCTATGTGACATTAGGTGCTTGCTGGGGCCGGTGACTCCGCACCCAGCTCCGATTTCATCACTGATTCACACACAGAACGTGTCACAAAGTCTGATGCATAGCAACTCTACTTCCCCCTTACAGAAAAGGATCTGGTACTTGACTGCTACTTGAAATACCTTTTGAAAAGTGCAAAACTAAACAGTCACAAACAAGATAAATTAGAGTGTTGTGAGACGGGAACTCTTCTGGAATTCCAGTTTGCACAAAGCTGAATTTCTGACAAGCTGGAGGAGTTTGCAGACCGAGTTTTAGAATTAGAGTTCAGGTACTTTAAGGAATGAAACAAAGGCACATGAGAAACATGCTCATTTTCAAGGTCAGAAAAATAATTTTTTTTTCCTAATAGAATTTAGCAAATGATTTTTTTTTTTTTTTTTAGATTTTTTTTTCTTTTTTGTTGGTTTTTGAGACAGGGTTTCTCTATGTAGTCCTGGCTGTCCTGGAACTCACTCTGTAGACCAGGCTGGCCTAGAATGGACCAAAACATCATTGTGGGAGAGTACAAGAACAGTAAGGTGGGAGGGGGTGGATGCGGGAGCAGGGGGAGGGAAAAGGACATGTGGGACCTTTGGGGGTGGGGAACCAGAAAAAGGGAAATGAATTGTAAATATAGAATATATACAATAAAAAAATAAAAAAAATAAAAAAAAAGAAATTAGCAAATGATTTTTGAAAGAATATACTTTACCAAATAAGAAATGCTAGTGAGTGTAGTTACTGCTAATAGAATTTATCTTTGGTAGTCATCATAGCTATATCTTTGGAATTCATTATTATTATTATTATTATTATTATTATTATTATTATTAGGTCTCCTAGCTCCAAACTAATATTATTTCAGTAAAACTATTACTGTTTGTGGTTGCTATAAGTTTGGTCCCCCGAAAACTCATGTGTTTGAATGAATGCTTGACCCATAGGGAGTGAAGTGTTAGGAGATATGGCCTTGTTAAAGTCGGTGTGGCCTTGCCAGAGAAGGATGCTGCTATCTGCGCCGACTTTGTGATCTCTTGCTGGAGGAAGCTGTGTGCGCAAGCCTTGTGAGCATATACATATGCTCAGGCCCTCTGCCAGTGTGGAGATCAGTCTCCTCCTCCCGCACCATCTCAGCCTTCAGGCAAGCCCAGGTGTCTCCCCATGACGATAATGAACCGAAGCTCTGAAACTCTAAGCCAGGCACCATTAAATGTTGTCCTTTAAAAGAGTTGTCTTGGTCATGTCTCTTCACAACAGTGAAAGCCTAACAGAGACACTGTTTACCTTTTAATCTCATGGCCATAGAATTGCAAACTTTTGATGACTTAAGCATCAATATTTCTCTTATCGTGATGAATTGTCCCCAGGTGAAGGACTGAAGGGCACTATACCAGGAGTATGACGATTATTTAATCAAAGCGTGAAATGTGTATATGTATTTGCATATTTATGCATATATATACATATATACTGTGATATTCTCTCAAAGCATCATGTGAACTCTGAAATTTACATAATGATTTACTCCAATAAATAAAGGTATTTACGGACCTACCAATTCATTATCCATAAGAATATTTTTAAATAACTAAAGAAAAGTAAAGAAGCAAATAATTTTTATTCTTTAGGAGTTGATGCACATTACTGGAGATCACTGTAGCAAATTTCCCATATCTCTCAAATGTACTCAGATGTATGGTTAATGTCACTTAAGAGATTGAAAAATATAATTGAACATTAGAATCTGTAATTTTTCAACATAAATATTAACATTATTACACTTTATTTTTCTAACAGGAAATTCTTCAGAAGAATTCAGAATAGTGAAGATTTGCTGTATAATATTGTATTTCTGTCTTACAATACAACTAAAGTAAGTATGTTTATTTAATGAAAAGAAGATTTATATTTAATTTCATCATAATGTTTACAGCAGAAAGGTGGGTTTATAATATAAAAGTTTTGAAATTATTGTTTTATATACAATAATTTATTGTTTAAAACATTTCTCTTAAAATAGCAACAGTAACCCACTTTCAAATGATGACAGTATATAGTGCAAGAAAAATAATAGCAAACACTTCCAGATACACACATGCATAATCTTTGTATAAATAACAATGCCTTTGAAGCACTGATCTTTGCGAGCATGTAATAGCACTCGATTACAACTACAAACATTTTATAAAAGCTATTTGTCATCTTCAAATGATTAGGATATGACAAAGCAGAATGGATTTTGTGACTCCTTACCAATGAAGGCAAAGATTCCATTAGACACTTTAAACAATATCTGTTATCTTTCACTTATCATTTGATTACTAGGAGGCTTGATAAGAACAGAAAATGAGATCATCAACACTAATTTGTGTTGGTTTCTTATCTCTGTGACAAGCTGTTTGACTCAAATATTCTGTACAGATCTGAAGATCTCCGGGGCACTGTGGAATACCTTATCTCACAATCCTTCAGCCCACACCTTTTGCCCTTTTGCCTCTGAATCATTTCATAGAACATGTAAATGCCCTGCCACTTGCCATCACACCCATTTACAGAAAAACTTGTGGGTGTTAAAGTGATCGTGTGAGTGCCCTGATGTGTCTTGATCTTCTTTACAATGTTTACTTGTAAGATTTAAAGTTGAACCTGTATTCTCCTTCATATTGGGCCTGCCAACATATTGTCAGATGTGTACAGTGGACAATAATACACGTTGTGTACATGTCTTCCAGTTTGTGTGTGTGTGTGCATGCGCATGGGCATGTGGGTGTAGGCTCACTGAAATTATTAGAAAGGAAATGGTTGTCCCTAGGTGTGCACTTATGTGCATGAAAAGAAAGAAGTAACTTGGCAGGAACGGGTATATTTTAGGGTTCAGTAAAAAGAACTAAGAATCATTAGAGTAAATGGGATCATATATTTGACACTGGACTCAGTAATTCTCAGTTCCTCCTTGACTTTCTTTCAAGCCTACTTTGAAAACCTATTGGATGGAGTTCCCTTTGCAATGCATGACACGGACACTCAGTTAGTACATAGAATATGGACTGAAATCCATACTTGCGAATAAGGATTTACAGCAACTTTTTTTTTTATTCAAGGGACTTCAACATTTGTTAGACTTGTAGCATATTAAAGGTGAAAGGGGTGCATAGATTTCTTTCTTAACTTTCAATATTAATGGGGGAATAAATCACAGAGACTGATGTTGAATAGAATATGTCAAGGTCAATGACTGATATATTTCATTTCACTTACATGGTATAGGATAAGTCTTATCTTAATTTGGCTTATAATAACTGAGTCGAAGACAAATCAGCAATTTTCACAATCCCATGCTTTAAATTTTATAATATAAGAATCCTTTAACTATTAGGGAAGGGGTAATAAAGAATAGTCAACATTCTAAACATTAACCCCTAACTTAATTCAATTCAAATGGCCATTGTGTTTATGTGAAGATAAATTTCACTATTAATAGTTTTCATAAAATTTTAAGAAACTTGCTATTTAACTTGGTACTCAAATTTTGGAAATTCAAATCAAATTGTTCCATGCTGAGCATCTATGGCATCCAAAATGTCAATCATTCCCTTAAGTCTCAATTACAAAGGAGGGTCTACTGAATATAAAAGACTGAATACAAACGTATATTATGTTTTATATATATACACACACACAAATATATATATATACACATATATACACGTTCTATATATGCTATATATATTTAAATATAAACAGGATAAATGCATTTAATATGTAAATTACTCCTTATAATTTACAATCCTTTGAATTAAGAGTTGATCATAAGCAAGATTTGAATAAACTTTCCTAATTTGTATTTTGTTCTTTTAAGCTTATTGATATTGTACTTATCCTTTCACAGTACAGAGCATCTTTGCCATTCTTTTTCCCTGGTGAGTTCTCTAAAGCATGTCGAGGAATACAAATTTGTTCACTGTCTTATTAAAATAAATAGCTACACATAACAAAAGAAATTTGCCCAAGGATGGGAAAATCAAAAGTCTGCACAAACACCTAATAAAGGGCACATTCAGCAAATATTTACAAACTTTGAAACAAGCTGTAAAGGAGGACACATGATGGGTAGCAAAACCTTATTTTCTATTGCTCATTAAACTGCGCCTACTAGCAAATGAAATTTCACTTAAGAAGAAAGCCAGCACCTACATTCTCTAACTTCATTTGCCAACCTCACCTATATTAATAAATCATACCCTTCACTTGTTGAAAGCTTTTCTCCTCTTACTTGATGGTTTATGTTGATGTCAAGTTAGACCAGGCACCAATATTTGCTCAATTGATGCATCATATATAAAAGCAAACCCTTTAAATCAACTGCCATGAAACTGAGACTTTGAAAGCATGTGTCTATAAAAGTGGGGCACAGTTGTGTTGTATATATTTTTATCAATGCATAATTTTATGAGCCAAAATTGTTCTTTCGTGTTTTCCAGTCTTTGAAGAGCATAAGACAAATGACTCACCATATTCTAGAAACATTTTATATTTTAAATCATCTCTGAAACGCAATCACTAATGAGTTATTTGATTACCATAATCAGAAACACTAATCACTACAGTCTTGATGAAAATTCAGACATTATCTCAAGAGGGCTTTGGTGAAATAAATGTGTCGGCATGCTATTTGTATTTTCCCATAGTTACTCATTGTAAATCGGGATAAAAGAAGCTCTTGCATAGAAGTTACAAGATCTTAGTATATGATACAATACAGATAACAGGTATAAGAGAAAGAATCTACCCACAGAAAGGTGAAAATTATACTACATATATTCTCTTTATAACATCTACATATTTCTTGATAATGTACCCAGAGAAATAATTTAGTTTATTATATAAACAACTTTGTAATCATATATGTTATATATAGTTAAATTCTTTATAAACCATTAATAGCCTCAGCTTTGGCCTGGTTTACACTTACAGGAGGCTGATGACTGTGCACTATGACTAAGTGATACCCCTGCCCTAAGTACACTCTGTTCTCTTTTGAAGAGTCAACAAAGAAGATAAAGGACAGTGTAGAGAGAATAACTAGTGTTTTATATAGATAGATGCATCACCTGTCAATTAAAAAAAAACCGATGGCCTACTGGAAAGGGTAGAATAGAAGGTGCATCATCCAGGAGGCAGAGAGAATTCTGGGATAGAACAAGGCAGAGATTTGTCTGGGAAGATGTGATGAGATGGACATATGGTACCTGAACACATGCATCTGCTCTGTGGCAGAAGGTAGGGTAGAATAAGTGGGATATTTTAAGTTGTATCTAATCAAAGAAGATCCTAGATATATGGTCAAGGTATTTGTAAATATATTTCAAGTCTCAGTCTTATTTTTGGAAGCATGGGCCTGGGAGGAAGAATCAGGAGCCTAATTTCAACAAATCAGATCTTAACATCAAATATTGCTATGGATCACTTTTTAATGTTTTGTTGTTGATGATCACTCATATTTTTTTTAAATAAATGTCCTACTTCAAATGCTAAAAGGACACAGAGGAATTCCATTTAGGGCTGAATATTCCAAAGTTTCTTATTCTCTGCATAATATCTGGCTATGGGTAAATATATTTGTTTCCCCTGTTCCAGAAGAAAGCTTATCTGATGAATTTTACTGATCTCTTGAGTATAGCATAACCCTATGAGTAGTCATTTTGTGAAGGTAGAAATAGTGTAAGAGCTAATGATTAGAGAATTCCAAGAAGACAAGGCCATCTAAATGAACTTAAACAAATCTATATGAGTTCACAGAAACTGAACTGAAACAGCATGCACAGGGCCTGGATAGGTCTCTTTCAGGTCCTCTCAGGATAGAGTATGGCTTCCAGCTTACTGTTTTTATGGTATGTCTAAGTGTGCAAGGAAATAGTTTTATGATTTTTGTGCCTTCTGTTGGAGCATTTTTCCCGAAGTAGGTTTGTCTTGTACAGCCTTGATGTGTTTATTTTTATTTTATTTTATTACATACATTTTAAATGGATGGATGAATGAATGCACAAATGAATATATGAATAAATGAAAACCTAGCCCCCTAGAGTAAACATTAATAATTACATTGTCATTTATAACTACTGGGAGAGGAAAAATCATTTTCATCCTAGAGAGTGATACTGGGTATATCAGCTATTCTAGAACAGATTCAAAAGTAGTTTACCAACATATTATTATTATTATTACTATTATTATTAATATTACATTTTTATTTGGTTACATTTCTGTGATGTTTTGGGTTTTGTTTTTGCTTTTTTGGTGTGGTTTTATTTTGTCTTCTTGGATTGGAGTGATTTTTGTTGTTGCATTGTATCTTTGTTTGTAATTAAAGAAATTACTTACATTTGGGTAGGTAGGATAGAGAATCTGAAACAACCTGGAGGAGTGGGAGAATATGACCAAAATATATTTAAGTTCAAGATTATTCTAAGAATAAAAATTTAAAAATAAATGAATGCCAATCAAATGGAAGAATATAAATAGGTATGTGAGATTATACATTTAGAGTCTGAGTGGATGTTCCAATATTTCTTTGGTAAATTACATTTAGAAAGTATTCATTCTCTCTCTCCCTCTCTTTGTTTTTTTTTCTTCCATATGACTAATCTTTGCTTACCTATTTTTCGTAACCTTAAAATACTCTTTATACTTGGGATATGTGGGATACTCTTCATCTTGGCATTTTATAGTCTACATGCTTGGTTGTGTTATTTTCTGATTCTTCCCTTCTCCGGAGAACTTCAAAGAGCTGCGTGCTTTCGGCAGGCTCCTACGCACCAGTGAGTTATGATAGCAATTTATTGCTTCTGAACCTGCTCTTCTGGCCTGTTCAGCTTTGCTTCACTACCAGAAAAAGATTTTTTTTATATACTAAATGCCACCTGTAGGAATCTGTCTGACATCAAAGACACCTGTCAAAAGATCAAGTCATCAGTCTTTCCCTTCCTTACTAAAACTTTACTTTTGCATTCACAGAAAACCTAAGTCTGGTAAGACACATTCTATATATCATAATTTTTTCAAAAGAGTAAATAAAAACATTCTGGAGAATACAGTTGCAAGAAAATAGCCTAAATTATTTTGGGGGCCCAGGGAGTACAAGGACTATGGGGCCATGTTGCCCGACAGCTCAAGAGGAGGTAACTTGTATCTGATACAGGGCTTCATTATTCTAAGAGCCTAGATGTGCTGGAAAGGCAGTTTCCCCCAACTTTCACACTCTATTTATCAACATTAAGTAAGTGTTCCTATTTCCTATTTTCTTCACAACGACACCAGCACTTGTTTTCTCTCTCTCTCTCTCTCTCTCTCTCTCTCTCTCTCTCTCTCTCTCTCTCTCTCTCTCATAGCCATTCTGGCATAAAACAAAATTTTAAAACAGTTTTAATCTGCACTTCTGTGACTAACATAGTACTAAACTGACACCTAAGTTCTTAGCTTTATATCCATAGATTAATATATCTGTCAACCCTCACCAGAGAGATTTATATTAGCAGTATATGGCAATTAATACAGAGACACATAAATGGTTAATATAAAGAGAATAAGAGCCTGGAGTGCTCAGGTAGCCCGACTACCACCAAGGCTCAAGGATTATTTTGGAAGTTGGGGAGAAAAATCTGTACTAGTCAGAGATATTAGATGCCTCCAGTAAAACAGCACTTGCTGGACATGGCAGGACCATAATATACACTGACTCACAGTGACTGTGATTCCTTACCCAAGACCTTTAGAAGATCAAGCCAGTAATAATGATAGCATGGATTGGTAAGTGGATCATGAGCTCTCACCCCTCACTAATAAACTATTGACAATTTACAGATGCTGGGAAAACAAGGGTACATTTCTTCAAAGATATGGCCCCTGAAAGGCATGCATGTTCCTGTAGAGGGTCTTACATGATTGCACGTATGGGTGGCAAACCATAGTTTTCATGGTTTATTTTTCAAAAGAATAGGCAAACTGGAGGTGAAAGAGTGTAGGGAAAATTAGGGAGGAGTTCAAGGGGAAAGGATGGGTGTTGTTTATATACTACATATGATATATATGCATATAAATACATATATGTATATGATATAGAAATTGAGAGATAAATATAGATACAAATAGATACAGATGCAGAGATATAGATTCCATATAGCTATAGATAATATTATAATATGCAAAAGAAATGCACATCCTACTTACACTCTTATAGTCATTGAACATTTATGTATAACTGATATTACTGATAATAGCCTATTTCAGTGTTTGTGGCCCTTAAACTCTATACCAATAACTAACATATTACCACTCAGGAGACTGTGTGTTTTCTACCTGAACATCGATTGCATTTGTTTACAGAAACTTTGACTTAATGAGTCCAGATAACATTAGATGGACATGTTTAGCTGTTATGAATGATAATAATAGGCAGGATTTTATTATGAGTGATAATAATTTATTCTCAGACAAAAAATAGAAAAAAATGTGGAACAGAATCCATATAGATTTGTATTCTAGATAAATTATGGTGAAATTATGTTTACTGTGATTATTACCAAGTCTTAGGACTTTCTGAAAATTTCCAGCTATAACATTAATCCCCTTGAAAGGGAGATGCTCAATTTACAGTGTATTTTGTGATTCCCTAAACAAGTCTTGAATGATGAATTTCACTGTCTAACTGAGGTAGTTTACCTCAGCACATAATTTCTTATATTAATAACTTCCCTCACAGGAGTAAATGACCTTCTATAAACACAATCCTTCCACTCAATCAAAAAATTAAAGCCTGTTACCACCTCATAATTCATCATCTTTTCTCCAGACAATTGCAGAAGCAAAGCCAAGCACAAATCTCCCCTCCTCATCACATATGATATAAAATTATGCACTCTTCTGCACTTATATAGCATGGATGTATTGAAAATCATCTAGCATTTTGTGTTCAAAATCAAATCTATTGAACAAATTCATATTTCCTGTGAGCTGTAATTTTAAGAGCCAAAAATGTTAAACTCTTCAAAAAAAATAAGGCACCCAAAAACAATAACCTGCTGTATGTTTGTATATATTCAATCAGTCCTTCAGAGATGCCTCTTCGTATGAATGCCTCTGAAATTATGGTGCCATGAGATTATAGTGTTATTCTTAGAATCTGCAATGCTGCTGTTTACATAAACTGTCTTAGTGTGGATCTCAGAATTAATAATGGAGTCTTCCTTTTTAAATAAAAATGATCAATGCTTTTAGGGAATTGTGCTGTGCTTAAAGGTACAAAAATACATACTTCATAAACTGACATAACTTCTTATTTCCCTGTTGTGAACATATGCATAAACAAAGGATACTACTAGAGACTACTATGTCAGTTTTCTGTTTGTCTGTTTGAGACACTAGAAAACATAAGAGAAAAATTTTTAGTTAGTTGGCATTTTTCCAAATTGAACAAATTAAAAATAATAAATAAAAATTTAAAATTCAATATTTTTTACTAACCTTAATTAAAGTTACTATTGAAGAAAAGACTGTACTTGGAGAAAACATTATTTCAGATGGAAATATACAAAATCCAGTTCAGAATCGTTGTTGTATAACCTAGTTTATTATTCAGAAAACCTATCGTAACATATAGCTTACAAAAACAATATAAAGAGTGTCATACCCTGTATATTTGAGAACAGAAACACTTTAAAAGAATGTGTAAAGCCAAATCAAAAGCAAATAATAGCTTCATGGACCTGGAATGATTGATACATAAATGGCAGACTTCAAGAATTGTAAATAAATAAAAAACTCAGGTGACAGTAGATGTTGGCAGTGCTGTGGAGAAAAGAAATACTCCTCCATTGCTGGTGGGATTGAAATCTAGTACAACCACTCTGGAAATTAGTCGGGCAGTTCTTCAGAAAATTAGACTTAGTACTATCTGAGAGCACTCCTAGGCTCCGAAAGATGCTCGAACATCTAACAAGGGCACATTCTCTATTATGTTCATAGCTGCCCTATTTATAATAGCCAGAAGCTGGAAAGAACCCAGATGTCCTTCAACAGAAGAATGGGTGCAGAAAATGGTCGTTTACACATTGGAGTACTGCTCAGCTATTAGAAGCGATGTATTCATGAAATTCTTAGGCAAATGGATGGAACTAGATAATATCATCCTGAGTGAGGCAATTCAGTCATAAAAGAACACAGATAGTTTGCACTTACTGGTAAAGTGGATATTAGCCCAAAAGCTCAAAATACCCATGTACAATTCATAGACTACATGAAACTAAAAAGGAAAACCAAAGTGTGGTACTTCGGGCCTTCCTAGAAAGGGGAACAAAATACTCATGAGAAAATATGGAGACAAAGTATGGAGCAGAGAATGAGGGAAAGGCCATCCAGAGACTGCCCCAACTGAGGATCTATCCCATCTACAGACACCATTGGAGATGCCAAGAAGTGATTGCTGACAGGAGCCTGATATAGCTGTCTCTTAAGAGACTCTTTCAGAGCCTGAAAAATACAGAGGTGGATGCTCACAGCCAACCATTGGACTGAGCACAAGTTCTTCAATGGGGTAGTTAGAGAAGGGACTGAAAGAGCTGAAGAGGTTTGCAATCCAACAGGAGGAGCAACAATATCAACCAGGCAGCCTCCCCCAGCATCCCCGGAACTCCCAGGAACTAAACTAACAACCAAAGAGTACACACGGAGGGACCAAAGGCTCCAGCTGCATATGTAACAGAGGATGGCCTTGTTGGACTTCGATCGGAGGAGAGGCCCTCGGTCCTGGGAAGGCTTGATGCCCTAGTGTAGCGGAATGCTAAGGAGAGGAGGCAGGAGTGGATGGGTGGATGAGTGATCACTCTCTTAGAAGCAGGGGAAGGGAGGATGGGATAGGGTGTTTCCGGGGGGGAAATCTAGAAAGTGAATAAGGTTTGAAATATAAATAAATAAAATATTCAATAAAAGAAAGAAAAGTAATTGCACGGATAGGACAATGAATGAAGCTCTCTGAATGAGAACAAGTAAAACAAACAAACAACAAACATTTTTGGTCCTTAACTAGAGAATGAAATGGCATAAAACAGTATTTCTCATTCAAAGCATGACAAACAAGGGGCGTGAAAGAATCTAGTTGTGCTTCTTCTCTTTGCTTTCATGGGTATGAAATTCGTATACTTCCTTGTTGAGTTGGGCTGTCATGAGTAGTGAACAAGGCTTCAGGGAAAATATGCAAAACCACCCTAAACAAAATAATACAGTGTGCTATCCAAAAAGTCCTCAAATAGCAGTATCCACAGAGTTAGTCATTTTCTCAGAAGAGCATACATCAAAAGTATATAAACTAATATCACTACTCCCCTTTTAAACACTTACAAACATTCTTTTTACTGGAGATAGTAAGTGAATAAGAAAAATATAACACATCTTTCAGTTGTGTGCATTATCTTGTGACTGTGTTTCATAATATAGATAGCTCTGTAAGCTTTGCACTCACATGTGTTTTATTTTGTAAATTGTATCAGAAAGAAACTGTCGTAACCACCATAACATCCATGTACATTTAACAGACAATTTAACACCCTTGTTAAAAAAAAAAGAGTCTCATTAGGTAGCATAGTTTAGTATGTGCTGGCATCTATAGAAGTAAGTTACATATATACTTTTCATTAGTTTCTGCCCAGTAGAATAAAGGCAACATTTTTTCATTTTAGAATATAATGAAACTGACGCATAGAGAAATTAAACAGCTGGCTCAGTTTCAAAATCTAAGTTGTGCGAAACACTCAGGTGTGCTTTCTCTGCCAAGGAGACAAGGTTTGAGTGTTGGCGGATATACTATTTTGTTACTGTTTAATTAGTTAATGCTGTTCAGATGACTTCTAGCAATCAGCAAATAATTATTGCATGTCTACAATTCTTTCCATTTCACCAGTTCAGCAGAAAGTTTTATTGGAATTTCAAGTATAGTACAAACAAGACGAGGGAGAATTATGAGTATAATAGGAAAAACGAATTGGCCCTTTCCTGCTGTAGATATGTTTCAAAGTTTTTACTAGAATATGATTTTTTCAACTATATTACATTGTTAAAACATGTGCTTTGTGTGGAGAGAAAATACAAAATACCTCTCTGAACGATTTACATATCCTCTAGTCATTTCCTTTTTCTACTCTTAAGCACGAATATTGGAAGTAATGTTTATATTCCTACTGATGCTTTCTAAAGTTAGAATCGTTAGCCTGTGAATATGGTAGGGAAGCTACTTGCTGTAGAAGCATTTGAGCGAAATTTCCAAAATATACTGATGCCAGGGTCAAATCAAATTATAATTTGGAAGTATCTATGGTCATTCAGGCAAAAATCATTAAAATGTCATAATTATAAGCACACATATATCATATGATAGACATATAAAGGAATGTCTCTTTACATGTTCAGTTGTTCAAGTTGAAAGCATTCTCAGATAAAGAAAATAAACCTTAGACCTATTCAAATCTCAAAAATAATCTATGGAGGAAAAAAATGAATTCCATAATTGTAATTGTTAAATTAGAAACAGAAAGAATACAAAGAATGAAACTAAAAGTCATAATTAGTCTCCAAAATAATTTCAACTCATTTCTTTCATCAGTGTAGTTAAGCTTTCTATATTTTAGTCTTGGACCCTTTTAAATAGTCTAGGCAATATAGTTCTGGCAGTTGGTAGATGATGATATATTCTAAGAGGTAAGGTATGTATTTAGACTAGTCTTTAAAAAAGTAATTGACTTTTAGTGGAAAACTAATTTCCCCATATTTAATCCTAAAAGTTTTCATTTATATTTTAGTTTGTTACTGACTCTACCATATGTATCATCTAGAATATATTCCCTAATATATATTATGTGCATTTTCTTATTGTTTTAAGCTTTCAACTATATTGTTTTTGTAGTCCTATGAGAAAGGGTATATTATACAGGTATCCCTTAAGTATCTGTAACACAGTAACACTGTAATCTAAGTTATCCTTTCTTCATGGATGGGCCTTAACTTTATTCCTGTTCATTTATTAGCTAGAAAGCAGAAGATCCTTATGATCTCCAACTACTATTTTCGACCTTCTAAATTTTTAAGTTGATTTTGTGCATCATTTCTTCATTCTTGTTACATGTTCAATGCCTCCTTTGTTAGATGCATAATTAGTTGCTTTAAAGTTATTTATATACCTATCATCAAAACTTTATAGCTTGCAAATGTTTCATAATTAAATATAGACTAGCTTAGTGTCTTAGTCAGGGTTTCTATTCCTGCACAAATCATGACCAAGAAGCAAGTTGGGGAGGAAAGGGTTTATTGAGCTTACACTTCCACACAGCTGTTCATCACCAAAGGAAGTCAGGACTGGAACTCAAGCAGGTCAGAGCAGGAGCTGATGCAGAGGCCATGGAGGGATGTTCCTTACTGGCTTGCTTCCCCTGGCTTGCTCAGCCTGCTCTCTTATAGAACCCAAGAATACCAGCCCAGAGATGGTACCACCCACAAGGGGGTCTCCCCTACTTGATCACTAATTGAGAAAATGCCCCACAGCTGGATCTCATGGAGGCACTTCCCCAACTGAAGCTCCTTTTCCTATGATAACTCCAGCCTGTGTCAAGTTGACACACAAAACTAGCCAGTACACTTAGAAATACCTTCCTAAGAATTCTCAATGATGAGTTCTAAAACAAAGCTTGCTTCTGGATAAGATATCTTTGTCCTGGTGTAATTGAAAGCCTCCATTTGTTTATTATCTTTATATAGTCATTTGTAAAACAAGGCTGTGACAATATCAATACTGAGTTATTTGCAACCCCATAGGAAAAACAACAATGTCAACCAACCAGACCCCCACAAGGCTCCTAGGAACTAAATCAACAACCAAAGAGTACACATGGGGGCACAGGTTGCTCCAACTGTATATGTAGCAGAGGATTGCCTTGTTGAACATCAAAGAGGTGAGAGGCCCTTGATCCTGAGAAGGCTCAGTGCCCCAGTATAGGGGAATGCCAAGGCAGTGAGACAGGAGTGGGTGGGCTGGTGATGAGAAACATTATAGAGGTGGGGGGTGGGAGGGGATAAGGACCTTGTGTAGGAGAAACTGGGAAGGGGAATAATAAAAGAAAAAAAGAAAAGGAAAGGAAAGGAAAGAAAAGAAAAGAAAAGAAAAGAAAAGAAAAGAAAAGAAAAGAAAAGAAAAGAAAAGAAAAGAAAGGAAAAGAAAAGAATTTTCAAAGTTTATATTGGGAAAACATTTTTCAAGAAGTATCACCAAATTAATAAATTGCACAGGAAAATGATCTTCTTATGTGAGCCACCCTTGTGTTTGTGTCTGTTCTTTCATCTGTGTCATTGTGTTTCTCTATTACAATATCCTATTCTCTTACTTATATATCAGGCCGTATCTGTAGAAATGAAGAAAGAAGTAGAGAGAAGTAAATCATGTTCTCATTAGATAGTATTGTTCTTTAGATGAGTTAAAAAACATGTGTAAAATGTTGTTAAAATACCCGTCCCAGTGCCTCTTGAGAATTATTGCAAGCAGGGAAGTGATGGGCAGGCATTCCCCCCACTGATAGCTCAACTCACACACACAGCCATCCTGATGCTCAGCCTCTGTCACTAGGCTCTCTATCCAACCTTCCTATTGTCTTGTAATTAATGTCACATCACTTTAATTGGATTTTCTACTTGTAAGCTTCCTGGATTAAGATTTGTATTGCTATGTTAATTAGCTTTAGTTACCAAGGATGATCTGAGCAACCAAGAACCCAGAATTGCCATTCTAGAATCTCACTGTAATAACACTGGCATGAGGTAGTCTCTCTTGGAGACAGTCCAAGCAATTTTAATTATCAAAGTGTTTAAAAGATCATGTTAGAAGACTGTTTTAGCAGCAAGGAAGACAACTGCACAGCGTACACATTCAGTGAGACATCGGGAAGAGGTTTTAGTGTGATTCCATCATTATTTGCCATGTAGTTAAATGCACCACACAGTTTGTCGTGCTAGTTGCATGGGGGAAAACATCTTCTTGTAAATGACCTTGAATTCTTTGAGAAATGATACTCACAGAAGGAATCACTGAAGAATAACTTAAAGAGTTCCCAGAGAGACTTCAAAGGAAGGTTCAAAAAGGATTTAGTGAAACAGGCCTAGGAAAGGTGTTTGAACAACATTATGGCTTACAAATGACATCTTTCCAGGTGTCGATATTTTAATTCTCAGAGGGACACTTTTCCATGAAATATAATAAAGACTTTATTTGGGGGCAATTATCTCAATGTTTCTACTTAAATTGGAACGATAAAATAGAGATGAAATTTCAAAACATTGTCTATTCCCTGGTGAGTTCATTTACTGGGACTGCTATAAGAAAGCATTGTAGAGTGAATGCCTTAAACAAAATACAAACAAACAAAAAAAGTGATATTGTCTGTTTCTTTGGAGAACATGGATCAGAATTAAGGTTCTATTGAATGTGATTTCTTGGAAGCAACTTCCCATTTCCTGTAAATGGCTGTCTTATTTTTGTCCTTATACTGTCTGTCTTCCTTGGGGCTTCTACTTGAAATTTTTTCTTGACATAAAAAAACAGCCAGAGTGAATTAAAACCCACATTTTTGACCTCACTTTAACATTCTTTTCTTTGCAACCAGAAGAGAGAGAGAGAGAGAGAGAGAGAGAGAGAGAGAGAGAGAGAGAGAGAGAGGATAAAGAAGGGAGAGAGAGAGACACAATGAAAATTATAGAAGAGGAGCCGGACCCACACACCCCTGAGAGCCATAAGTATTCGGGATTCTTAGATAGATGCTTAAATAATAATTAGGAGACATCTGTCCCATCTAGATGTGTAGCTTGTGTTTATATCAATGAAGTTTTGAGTTCACTGTGTGGGTGGGCATTTTGTGGATTGAGAATTTACTAATATAAACTTTACTGATGAAAATAAAACATTGCTCCTTTGCTAAAGACACCCATGCCCAGATTAAGTCACAGACTGACCTACAAACAATAAACATTTCAAGGTTTAAATTCTACTGGAATAAGACATGCTTAATACATGTTTGTGAAGATAAAAATGAAATATAGTAGGCATGCTAATTGGCTCATCATTGATCCGATAAATGAATGTGTTGTCTGTGAGTATGGGATAGTCTAAAGAAACACTCACAGTGACTACTGTCTCATATTCAAAACAAGGGGTATATACACTAGAGACAAGGTCAAGAGTCAGAGATTTCATCCCTGTTTGATATGCATATTTGCTACGAGCATAAAGAGCTAAGACTATGAGAGTACTATGCCTGGGCCAGTTCACTTTATGCAGTTTCTCATATTCAACACATTAGAATAATTTTCATATAGAATACAGATATTGCTGTAAAATAGACTACTTGTTAAAACTTTTTTCTTCTTAAAAATATACAAATGAATTTGAAGCTCAATGTAGTTATAAAATATTTAAATCCACTGTTTTGTGGTGGGGCACAGTGTCATATGCATGTATTATCAGCACTCAGGAAAGAGACACTGGAGTGTGACTTGTGCCCAGAAGTTCTAGTCCATAGTAAGTTCCCATATCAAAAAATATAATAGAAGATTCCAATTATTTGATTTATTTTATTACTATAGTGGTTCAAAAACAAGTTCCTTATAAATTACATATTAAAATGAATTCATATTATTATATTGAATAACTCGGATTAGCTTAGGCTCTTCCAATTTTTAGGACAATTTAAAACTTTCACATTTTTTCATGTTTTGGATACTGTCAATTATTTAATATACCATAACGGTTGGCACATACACATACAGTTATTCTTTCTTATATTAAAATATAATGATGTCCCATTTGGACTGTATCAGTACATTGTATATTTTGGACCACAAATATTATTCATAATGAGAGGAATATGAGATTATGTAGAGGGGAATGCTATGTTAGGAGATTTCATGCTTAGTGTACCATGTGATACATTTTGGAATTCCTGGCATTTAAATAGAAAAATAAGGAGATTTTGAGGCTTCTCAAGGGGCTAAGCCATGTAAATTTCAGTGCTATTAAAAAAGTAAAGTGCATCCTCTCAGACTTCTCACTCTAAGCCTGCTGGTTAGAATGAGAATGCCGCTTGTTCCTTTTGAAGACTTGTTGATAAGAGACCATTAATCACATGGTTAGATTTTACTGATGAGTTATGCTATGTTCCATCTTAGTTCTACTGCTTTGGCTTCATCAAGTTCTGTACAACTTTTGGACCACTCTCTGAAAACAGGGTGTGGCCATTTCTTCCTATCAGTCGTGCTATTTAACATGCTGATCTCAACCCATGGCTTCAGTCATTTGTTACTTTAGCTCCGTTTGCAACTTTAACTATGGTTTTGTGTAGTTTTTAAAGAATTGCCAAAATTTACATTCTCTATTTGTATCCATTGTAAAATATTCTCTAGGAGAGTAAACTGAAACCTGTGTTTTCTTAAGTTCTGTCAGCTAAAACTTTCAGCTAAAATTATTTACCAGGAGAAAAGGAGAAGCCAGGAGGACACCGCTGAGTTCTCTCTTCAGAATTCTGGCCATTTGCAGTAGTACTTAAGCTATAAATAACCGGAAATCTGGTTTTACTAAAAGCTGTTTAAACATATGAAGATTTCACAAAGACTTTCACTTGAACAAGTGGCCTGTCTTCTGTTCTGTAGTATATCCCTTGAGTGTAGACAGTTCTTCTGTCAAGAGTTTAATACCTGAGTTCACCTGCATAAGGTAATGTGAAAAATTCCCTTTTCTTTATATATGTATTAGGAGTAGTGATCATCATTCCTCGTGTAAAGTAGTTATGAAGATGGACCCACATCTAGAAACATGAAAGTATATGCTTTACAAATATAAATGGTAGTTTTTATTGGGAGAAAAAAAAACCAGTATCATAATGGTGTAAGTGATATGGGTTTTCTTATATTTTTCAGTACTTCAAATCTTCAGCCCTTCCTCCACAAAATGAAAAGGCAGACGAAAAAGCAAGCAAGTTTCCTTTTTATGACAATGACCTCCATAGGAGAAGCACACATTCAAGTGGTAAAGAGGAAATGTGATTAAACTGTCTACTAGAAGCCTTTTAAGGTTCTCATAAAAATTGGATGTGCAGGAAAGACTTTAACAATACATTAAGTGCCGCGCACATTGAATGTGCTCAGGGTTTTAAAATTTTCAAAAGGGAAGCCTATCTTCTCTCCACATCAACTAATGTTTTTTCACCTCTGTTTTGTTCACTGCAGCTCACAGAACAGCCATCCTCGTCTTACTTATTACAAAGGAAAAGAAGAAAGAAAAGAACAAGAATCAGCTTAGAGCTTTGTTACAACTACATTATTTATGAGTAGAATATTATGTATTTTTATTTATAAGCTCAAATATATATATATATATATATATATATATATATATATATATATATATATATGAGAGAGAGAGAGAGAGAGAGAGAGAGAGAGAGAGAGAGAGAGAGAGAGGGAGGAGCCAGGCCTAACCCAATAAGTTGCCTGACAATATATTACTGTGAAATCTCAAAAATAGCAAAAGAAAGATATGTGTTTTTCAGTCAGAAAGATCATAATATACCATTGTGGAAGTAAAATAAATATGATTGATTTACAATAAAAAGTAACCTATTTAAGATTATATGCACAGATAGAGCAGAGAGAGAGAGAGAGAGAGAGAGAGAGAGAGAGAGAGAGAGAGAGAGAGAGATGATGGGTATGACGAGGAGGGAGAGAAATGGATCAGGAACAAGAGAAAATGAGAGAGAAAAAGAGATAACTCTTTGTGTTTTGAGGACAACATATATACCGTGGTCTTAAGAGCAAGCAGGACGCCTGTCTTCTGTTCTGCCGTTATATCCCTAGAGTAGAGGCAATTCTTCTGTCAAGATTTTAATACTTTCTATCAGCACCAGGGCATTGATTGATTCCATCTAAGTGAACTTATTAGAATTTCTTTCTATCAGTCATTTCAAATTTTATAAAGACTTTCCAGAAGTGACAGAATATGCCTCTCAATATGCAGTTTTCCATAACATAAGTCGGTGGATTGGTGGGAAGAATTTTCATTTATTGTGGCTCCTCGTGAATGAACGTATCCAGTGCAAAAATCCATGTGTATGCATGGGTGAGGGTGCCTGCTTGCTGTTATTTGAGTAAAAGTGTTGCATTATTAGTTGTGAAGTGAGGAGTAGATTAGAAAGGGAAGATTGGTAGCCTGAAGAACACAAATATTTGTACCTGCTATCACTACGGGGAAGAAATTAGAGGATCTGTCTTTCCTGATCGCTTACAGAATAATTCATGATCTACCTTTCTTGAAAGAGTACTAAAGCACTTTTGATTCATAGGATTCACAGGCCCTGAGTAAAAAATCTTGGCTCTGTTGCTTGCTGGGTGCTTAATGTTAAAGTAGCCTCACTTAGCAGTCCTTTGTCTCAGGTGCTTCCTCTCCCCCTGCCGCTGTCAGCAAAACATCCTTCGGGCTGTGGTGTAGCTTAAAAGTATTTATAAGGCCAACTTTTGAAGTATCTTATACTCCCTCGATTAAGAAATATTCCTACTAAAACTATAGAAAGAATTGAATATCCAAAAACCATATTCACAGAACAACCTCCCAGGCTCCCACCCAAATAAAGCAATCTCCTCCTGTGGCAGTTTTTAAAAATAACACATGATTATCGAAAATACTAATGAAACTTTCTTACAAGAATTCCACAATCTTCTTTGAAAGAAAAATCAGAAAGATAGTCTTAAGTTCAAATGTTAAGATGATATTTATATATGACTGTACATATCATCTATACAGCTATTTTAAATGACATGCTATAAATTCAGGATATCATTGAATCCTATCGCTATAACTGAAGGAAAATATGCCCACAAAAGTGTTTCTTAAGCATTTTAGCAGATCAAACAATTTTTTTAGGGAAATATATTTTAGAACTCCTTAAAGATCTTTCTTTACTGTGGAAATGCAGATATACTAATACTGTTATAATAAATGTGTTGATACCAACATTCTTATCATTTGAGTCATGTCAGAACCTGACTAAAGCCAACGGAGATATTCTAAACATGAATGAGCTTTATTTATTTATTTATTTATTTATTTTGTATTTTATGCTTAAGACATTGGCGTGGACTGTAAAAAAGATTAAAGAATAAAAAGAGATGTAAAAATTTAAAAAAGACATTGGCTATATTACTCAACTTAGAGTAAAATGACAAATATTTTGCCTTTTCGGTCTTATGTCTTGTACTTGAGATACCTATAGTTACTTATTTCAAGTGTATTTGTCAGAGAGAAAATGTACTCCTTTATGGAATTTTTATGTTAACCACCTGTGATCCAAAGATCTTTTATCTTTGGAACTGGTATGTTTCTAGCATTAACACTGAAGAGGATACTAAAGAATTACTTAATGAAAATAATTCTTCAGTTTCTCAGGGAAAGATGTTAAGTAGCCATTTCATGAAAGTCACCATGAAAGACTAAGTTGGCATATCAGCAATATATATTATCAAATTGTAGTTTGCTTTATTTCATAATCCAAATAGCAAAGCCAAATTTGTCACCCACTGAGAAAAACACTTAAGGCTTGGTATTACTCTAATAGTAAGGTAGATTTATTAGACCTCAGTTTCTAAATTGGGAATGTGAATGCCCTAGTAGGTTTATATATTAGATTTATAAAAGTACTTAACCATGCACAAGATAAAAGGGAGATTCAGTGGTTGTTTTTCAGTCAAGATAAAACATGTATTTCTCCTATTTAGAGCAGGAACAATCTGAATATCAGACGAAAAAGGCAGAAAAGAAGTATCATCAATCATTCCTTAGAATCTTGTGAAACATCTTGGATTTTGTAAATATTACTTTAAAAACTTGTATTAATTTGGCTGAGCTCTAATTAAACAACACAAAATATGACATTTATTTGTATACAAAACATTTAGAAACCAATAATTTTATAAAAAAAAATCAAGCCTGAGCAAGACAATTAGAATAAAACACATACTGGTTTTCTAATACCAAGGAAACAATGATTTGCATGTGTATATATTCTGTTAATTAACATTACCTAATTTTCAGATCTAAGCAATAATATAGGAGTAAGTTTTGCTGGCAAATGTGGCCCAAAAAACACACAACATCCCCACCCACTGTCTACTTTGCTTCTTGACTAGTGAACAACCTTGGTGGTAGGAAACAGAAATAAAAGACATTAACTGAAGCTGATTAAATTCGACCTGAGTTACAAGGAAAGACACACCTCCTTTATAAATTGGTTATTTTGTTTATTTACATTTCAAATGTTACCCCCCTTCCCAGGCCCCCTCTGAAAACGCTCCCTGTGATCCTCTCTCGCCCTACCTCCACAATGATGCTCCCCCACCCACTTCACAGGACCCAGGGCTTCCCTCCCATTGTTGCCAACAAGGCCATCCTTTGACACATATGCAGCTGGAGCCATGGGTCCCTCCATGTGTACTCTTTGGTTGCTGGTTTAGTCCCTGGGAACTCTGGGGTCTGGTTGGTTGATATTGTTGTTCCTCCCACGGGGTTGCAAACCCATTTAGCTCCTTCAGTCCTTCTCTTAACTCCTCCATTGGGGTTCCTGTTCAATGGTTGGCTGCAAGGATCAACATCTGCATCCTTAAGGCTCTGACAGAGTCTCTCAGGAGACATTTTCATCAGGCTCCGGTCAGCAATCACTTCCAGGCATCAGCAAGGATCTGGGTTTGGTGGGTGCATGTGGGATTGACCCTCAGATAGGGCAGACGGGTGGCCCCATCCCTCAACCAGAGGCCATGTGTAACCTCTGCATGTGGTCTCTACAGATTTTCTTCCCCCTTTGTTGGGTATTTCAGCTAATGTCATCTCTTTTGGGTCCTGGGAGCCTCTTGCTCTTCTGGCAACTGTGACTTTCTGGTGGCCAACCCTGTTTCCCATCCCCCATTGCTACACACCTCTGTTCAATTTCTTGACCCTCTGTAAATCTTTCCTGCCTCCTCCCACACCTAATCCTGCCCCCCTTTTTTCCCTCTCCCCCTTCTTTCCTTCTCCCAAGTCACTCCCACCCTCTACCTCCCTTGATTATTTTATTACTCCCTCCAAGTATAACTGAGGCACCCACATTCTGGTCTTCATATTCCTTGACCTTCATATTGCCTGATAGTTTTGGTAAGTAGCTGCAAATTCTCATTTTAAGCCATTCTGTTTCCCAAGGTTTTTATTTTGGCTGACTACTTGTGCTTGCCATGTTCTCTTCGATAGTGCCAACTTTCATGGAGAGTCATTGAATACTGATGATGAACTTTTAAACAATATAATGAGAAAATGTGATTTTAAAATTTCTACAATACCTTTTTCCTCTTTTACACAAAATCCATAAGTATAACATCTTCAAGAGTAGAGAAGCAGTAGGAAATTGCTTTTACTTTTTTAGTCGAGTAGTATATGTGTATATTTACACACACACACATACACATGCATATATATATATATGTGTATATATATATGTATATATATATAAAGCATATATACAAACACACACACATATACACATATGTATGAGATGAAAATCCTGGTGTAGAACTTTGCTATTTGAATTCATACATGTATTTATAACACATGATTAATTCTAATAGGAATATTTAGATTGCATTTAATTTTATGAATGTTAGACAATATATATCACATATATACTAATGTATTTCTTCTTTTATTAATTATTCTTTTTTTTATTTTTTATTATTTTCTATATTCTTTGTTTATATTCCAAATTATTAATTATTTTTAAACACTCCATATTTTATTCCCCACTCGACATTCCCTGTGCACCCTCACATCCCATACTTCCTCCCTTCCCCGTGTCTCCACATGAATATTCTTACCCCCTATTCCACCTGTCCCCTGCACTCCTTGGGGCCTCCAGTCTCTTGAGGGTTAGGTGCATCATCTCTGACTGAACACAGACTCAGCAGTTCTCTACTGTATGTGTGTTGGGGGCCCCATATCAGCTGGTGTATGCTGCCTGGTTGGTGGCCCAATGTTTGAGAGATCCCGGGGGTCCAGGTTAATTAAGACTGTTGGTCCTCCTACAGGGAGGACCTATATTTGAGCATAGTTCATCGTATGCAGTGATCAAGTAGTTAAGATCCAAATGTGATTCCCAGTACTGACATGGCAGGT
The DNA here is from genome assembly GCA_964023405.1 of Apodemus agrarius. Classification (NCBI taxonomy): domain Eukaryota; kingdom Metazoa; phylum Chordata; class Mammalia; order Rodentia; family Muridae; genus Apodemus; species Apodemus agrarius. The sequence continues at coordinate 32,595,691 of OZ030013.1, read as the reverse complement.
CGTAATTATCAGTAACTTCAGTTCTGAGGTATCTGATGTAGTCTTCTGCCTTCCTAAGGCTAGCACATAGGATGGAAGTAGAACATAACAGAAAGAATGCCCATGTGGTGGAAGGGCTACAGCTCTGAGATACAGCAGAAATCAATCTCCATGGGCAGGGTAGAGGTTGAATTAGAACATATATGGTCAATGATTCCATGAATTCTGCCTACATGGAAGAACCAGCTGATCACATCAAAGTTTGGACAGTCTTACAATTTGATGAATGTATATTGTGATGCACGAATAATGAACAAGGGTCAGAAGCAGCAGGTTTTTTTTTTCCAGGATCTTAACATACCTCGTCATGTGATATTCTTCCTGCTAGATTCTGATTTGTTCATAATACAAATTAATATAATAAAAGTTGTTTAAAATGTGGAAGAACATACAAAATTTATAAAAATGCATAATACAAAATGACAAGATTAAATAGTCTATAGATGCTATCAAGGATGATAATGAGATAGCATAGGAATCATGGCCTGGGAAGTCAAGTTTTATTGTATTTTAACGAAATAAAACATGTAAAAGCCCCCAAAATTTTTGAAGAAGTAGAGTGGGGGAATGTTCTTAATCTGTGATGTGAGCACAGTTTAATAACTACACTAGAAAAGGAAGTGACAAAAACTCAAACTAAAATATTATACCTATATATCAGAGTATTCCAACTAATATAACACCAAGCAGAGTTTTGTGTTGCTATACACAGTCAACCAGGAAGTTGGATCAACTTCATGGGTAACTTCATGTGTCAACTTTTACATGTCAACCTCTCCAGGCAACCTCACCCTGCCTGAGAGTTTTCATGCTAAGAATTTCCTGGGTCAGACTCAAATAGAACATTAATTTCTCCTGGCCTCTATCCTGCTAACCTGAAGGATAGAAGTATCAATCAGCTTTCTTGGTTCTCTAGGATACTGACTCACACTACAGATTTTACATCTGTTAATTTTGGGAGGTTGGGAAGATATCTCAGTATAAGATAGCTATTCTTCTAGAGAACTTCGGGGTTTGATTCCCAGCATCAACATGGTGACTTACAAACTTTTATATAAAACTCTGCTTTCAGAATCAGTGACACCCTCCTTTGCACTTTATAGCATATTTGTGGTGCATAGAAATGTAAGTAGGTGAAACTCTCACATATATTAAGTAAAATTTTTAAAAATTTAAATTAAAAATAGTATCTGGAGGGATTATGTACTTAAAATTAATCTGTCTTTCAATGCATTTCAGTATCCTGCTTGTTCTCATCAGCAGGTAAATATTACACCATAGCCAAATCAGGACACATCACATGAATGCAAGCTCTAATAAACAGTGCATTAAATCAATGCATTTATGTTGGCGTCTAATACAGTAAGTATTCAACAAAACCTTAAATATATGTGCATATATTACTTACAGTACATTTGTATGCATAGGCATAAACAAGATTCAAACAACTAGTGGGGCAATATGAAGAAAAAGGAAATTATCAATATATGCTGTTTGAAGTAAAGAACATAGGCTAGGAATGTGGAACACAAATTGTTTTAGAATCTTCCTGATTATAAACTGTATGAGGATGTTTTTATCGCTGGAAAATTCAAAAAAATATTTTTAGAGTGTCAGATTAAATAATAAAGACTATATCTATATATTTGTGTTATTGTGAAAATTAAGTGGATAGTAACTAGTATAGTATCGCTCTGAACGTTGTCAAGCAATTTATTCAGCATTATTTTAAAAAGTTTATACAAATGATGAAAAATTAAGAAGGAGATCAAATTCTCACTCATTTGCAACAATGAGAAAATGTATTCCAAGCTGAATAAGTCTATGCTTCTCTGTAATAGTGTCAGTTGGACCCCCTCCTTGAACTAGATTTCAATTTGGGCCTGTCATTGGACCTCTTCTCCCTCTGTCTATTCTGCATTTATTGTCCCTACCATTCTATTAGAAAGGGACAATTCTGGGTCAGAGTTTTCAACTGTCAGACAGCAACCCTGTCCCTCCCCTTGATGTCCTGTCTTTCTACCGGAGTTGGACTCTACAATTTCCCTCTCCCCACTGCTGGACATTTCATCTAAGGTCCCTCCATCTGAGTTCTGAGCATCTGTCACATCCCTGGTTTCGTACATTCTAGAAGGTCCCCCACCTCCTTCCACGTGAGGTTGCCTGTTTCCATTCTTTCTGCTGACCCTCGGGGCTTCAATCCTGATTCCCCCTCATACCTTCCCTTCCATTCCCTGTACCCTTTCGTAGCCAGGTCTGCCCCTCACTCTGTCTGCTTGAGTTCTGTGGATTGTATCTTGTGTATACTGTATTTATTTTATTTTTACTAATATTCACTTTTTAGTGAGTATATACCTTGCATATATGCTGATATATATATGCTGATGCTATATAGGGTGCCTACAGACAAGAGCCTAGCATGGTGGCCTTCCAAGAGGTCCAACAAGCAGCTGAAAGAGCCAGATGTAGCTGCTTACACTCGCCCAATGGACAGAAGTTGGGAGCTGTGGTGGTTGAATTAGGGAAAAGCCGCAACAAGCCAAGGGGGAGGAAGACCCCATAGGAAGATCAGCAGTCTCAACTAACCTGGACCACTGAGATCTTTCAGACATACATACAGCAGAGGACTACCGGGTTTGGCCTTCGTGAGAGAAGCAGCGCCTAACCTTCAAGAGGACCCATGGAGGGGGCATGTCTGGTGGGGTGGTGGTGGGAACATCCAGTTGGAGAAAGGGGAAGAAGGAATGGGATGAGGAACTGTTGGATAGACGGGGAAGAGTATAACAACTGGACTGTAAAACAGATCAAAGAATATAATAATAATAATAATAATAATAATAATAATTATTATTATTATTATTATTATTATTATTATCTATGCTTCTCATATATTACCTGACTAAAATTTATGATATAGTTTAAATTAAATAAAAAATTAAATAATACACATATAAGCTACAAAACAATTAAATCACAATCTGAATAACCAAAAGCTAAATATCTGATCTTAAGAACAAAAACTCTAGATACATAAGTTCATTTTTTTAAAATCGTGGCACATTTTTGTATAAATTTTGTATGTCTTTCCATCTTTTGATTACATATAATTTCTAATACAAATAAGTATTATGTAGAGCATTGATCAATATTTCCTATAGAATAAGGAAACTTGAACATGTTCAGTATACATGCAATTTTTATTATTTCATATATATCATATATATGGAAAAATAACCATACTTATTAAATGATTTAAGTAAATGCCATTTAAAGCATATGAATATTTTAAGAATCTAGGTTTTAAATTTAACAGGTACGAAAGCAATATGGCCTATAATTGTAATCTCAGAACTTAGGCGTATGACGATGGAGGAGCACAACAAATTCAAAACCATCTTGAACTGCTCAGTGAGAAAGCTAGTCTAGATTACACAGTTATAGCCTGAAATTAATTTTAAAAGATACATAAGAATAAAAACCAGATGGCTGAACCAAAGAGCTGAAGTAGTAAAAGTAGGAAAACAAACTGTAACAACAAAACTCAAGCAAGCAAAACTAAAAAACCAAAGCATAAACCTCACAAATACTGGCAGAAAATTTCCATGTATAAGAATAGATTACAGACTGTGTGGAGGGGCAGAGGGCTTATATCCAAGATATACAAAGAACTCAAGAAGGTAGACAACAGAGAGCCAAATAACCCTATTAAAAATGGGGTACGGAGCTAAATAAAGATTTTTTTCACCTGAGGAATATCAAATGGCAGAGAAGCACCTAGAGAAATGTTCAACATCCTTAGTCATCAGTCATCAGGGAAATGCAAATCATAACAACCCTGAGATTTCACCTCACACCAGTCAGAATAGCTAAGATCAAAAGCTCAGGAGAAAACAGGTGCTGGTGAGGATGTGGAGAAAGAGGAACACTCCTCCACTGCAGGTGGGGTTGCAAGCTGGTACAACCACTCTGGAAATCAGTCTGGCAGTTCCTCAGAAAACTGGACATGATACTACCGGAGAACCCTGCTATACCACTCCTGGGCATATACCCAGAGGATTCCCCAGCCTGTAATAAGGATACATGCTCCACTATGTTCATAGCAGCCCTATTTATAACAGCCAGAAGCTGGAAAGAACCCAGATGTCCCTCAATGGAGGAATGGATACAGAAAATATGGTATATTTATACTATGGAATACTACTCAGCTATTAAAAATAATGAATTCATGAAACTCTTAGGCAAATGGATGGAACTGGAGAATGTCGTCCTACATGAGGTGACACACAGAACACACGAAAGAATACACATGGTATGCACTCACTGATAAGTGGATATTAACCCATAATCTTGGAATACCCAAGAAACAATTCACATATCAAATGATGCCCAAGAAGAAGGAAGGAGTGGCCCCTGGTCCTGTAAAGGCTCAGTGTAGCAGTGTTGGGGAATACTAGGACAGGGAAGTGGGAAGGGGTGGACTGGGGAATAGAAGGAGGGAAGAGGGTTTGTGGGACTTTCCAGAAAGGGGGGATCCAGGAAAGGAGAAATCATTTGAAATGTAAATAAAGAATATATCGAATGAAAAAAAAAATAGACTGCAATACTGAGAATTTAATGGTGACCATGACAGATAATAACAGCATAACTAGTTTCATAAACTCACAAATATTTCCTTTTTGCCTTTCATAACAGAGAACAATGGCTGGAATTCTAATATTCAGGAGATCCCTAAGATTTCAGACCTGTGGTCCAGATTTCTTACACTCCAAAATGGAGGGTAGAAGAAGCTCTTTTACAAACTGTGTCTCAATTTTAGAACCATTCCCAGTATCAAATTATTATGTCTCAGTGATAAGCAAACCAAAAATCAGGTGTAGTAACATTTTAGGATTTTCTTGTACAGTAATATGATATCCATTAAAATTAACTGATAATCATATTCTCCTTCTTGATATGCATGCTGTGATGTTCAGATCATTCAATGTATGCAAACTATAATTACTACTGGAAGAGAAAAGAGAGAACCCTAGAGAAATTAACAGTAGCACATTGCTACTATATATTTTCTTTTTGAAGTATAGCAAAGATAGGGGAATGGGTCAGAAAGTAATTTTAAAAGGTGCATAAGAAGGAAAACCAGTTGATTGAACCACAGAGTTGAAGTGGTAAAAGTTCCTTCCAAAACAAAGAAATGAAGGGATTGCTATTTTAAAGAAAGAAGAAATTGTTTACCTTTTTACTGATTTGTTTCTCTTTAAAGGAAATATTTGGGACAAGGTTAGAAAGGTAGCTTGGGGAGAAATTTTATAAGGTCTCTCTCTCTCTCTCTCTCTCTCTCTCTCTCTCTCTCTCTCACACACACACACACACACACACACACACACACACACACACACACAGGATCATGAACCCTAATCAACCCACGTGTCTTTTGGGAAAGTGTAAAGTTAAAATGAGCTGACGTAATTAAAGATTCTCCTTCACAAGGTGAATCTGGCTCTCTTTAGTGAGATGGTCTGTCCAAGAAGCACTCAATGAAGAGAGGGAAATCAAGTAGGTTTTAGAACTATAATCTGGAGTAAAAGAGAAAGTGCTAGAAAGCTTAAAACTGATGGGAAGGACAGGGCAAACATAGAAGTAGAAATGACTGCATGCTGGAAAAGATATAGGTTGGGTGAAGGAGAGGCAGTTTCCAATGTTACATTATAAATTGAAGGTGCATGAGGATGAGAATGTTAATACTGATACGAATGAGCTCACCATATGTATTTGAAATACTAGCAGGCAATCCTGAAAACTCACACTGTGTAAATGTTGCAATTTATTACATCTTCGGAAATAGATACAATTTACAGAAGAACAGTTGCTGGTATGGTATGAATTTGGTTGCTAGAGATAAATCATTGACCACTAACCCAAAGTAATGTTTAATAGCATGTCATCAAGCTTATTTGATGTGAGGAATTCTATCTGTCTTACATTTTTGCTTCTCAAAATTATTTATGTTTCTCTGTTGAAATGCAGAATTTGTGTTCTTAAGTATTTTGCATTAAGGTCAACATTTGCATGTTTTTTTTTTTTTTGCTATATTCTGTATCCTTGCATATGTTTAGTGAATGGTGCATTGTTTTAAAAAATAAATAAATAAAAAGTATAACACTAAAAAGCTTATATTTTAGTGTAAGTTTCAGTATACATTAGAAGTGTTAAATAAAGTAAAACAAGATGTATGAAAATGTCTAGAAACTTTATGCAAATATTGTAATGAGCAGTAATCACTAATATTTTGTGGAAGAACAGTTGTACTACGCAATCAAATACTAGGATATTAATTGGTATAATGAAGACAGGGTTTACTGGGAACTTTAACTCTCTCTGTAAGATAAGCACATTTGATATCCCTCTGTAATTGTTCTTCATTTTGAAACACATTATCGTCACATTTAATTACTAAGCATTTTGGAAAATTATTCAGCAGTCTCAGTTTGAAGCGACTCAGTCAGGGGTCTATTTTTTCACGGAAAATTACTATGTGAGAACACACAATTTACTCTAGTGTATATGCTGAATTGATGCTAGAAAGAAAAAAAAAAACAGCTTTCTTTTAATCCTTTCAGTACTTTTGATTGAAAAACAAGCAGAACCACTATCAGTAAATATGCATTGCAAAGAGTCAAGTGGGTGAAAGGGCAGTTGTTTTCTGGATTCTCTATTATGCATCCACATACATATACATGTGAATATGTATATGTATGTGTATGTATGTGAATGTGTATATGTATGTGCATATGTGTATGAGGACTCCAGCATCCATCCAAAATGGAATTTCTCTTATGTGTGCATGCTAATTCAGTGAGTGGGAAATGGAATTTCCAGACAAGTTGTTCTTCCTGTGACAGCTGAATTGCACTCTTCCAAATATGCTAAAACAACAGATTTTCATTTTGTTCAAGGACTTACATCATCGTTAAAAAGCATTTGAGAATTTGTTCCAGTCATCAGAAACACAGAGCTGGGAGAGAAAATAAACACTGAGGTACCAATGTCACACAGGATTTAAACCTTTGAAAAAGCATGTGCAATTACAGAAAGCCTTCTCATGGTAAACAGCAGAGGCAAGGTCTTACAAATAAATGGAGTAGGCAGCTTATGGGATCTGATTAGAGGGGCAAGCCAGATGCTCCCATCTAAAAATATCTCTCCCTCCTGTTACCTTTAGAATTCATTCCTTTGCATCTTCGAGGGTTTTTGATCGGTTTGAAACCCCCATTAAAATGTAAATACACCTGGGAGATGAGGAACCTTAATCTTTCATCAACTTTCATCTTAGCAGACTAGTTGAAATGAAACAAGAAATACAACAGAGATTTGGAAAAATTAATAGAGAAATAAGATAAAGGGATGACAGCAGTAGAGAGGAGACCCTAAACTTGGAATTTCTATATTTGACAAATTTTCCCAGCAACAATTTGGAGTCCATGGGTGATTTATAAGGAAAAAAATGAAATTTTAAGACAGAGAAAGGTCTTAAGAAACAGAATTAAAATACTATGAGACTTATTAATGTTCATTTTTCAGAAGTATCCCATATTTGGAAGAATTAACTGGACATTAAGGTTTAGGACAGTATCTACTCTATTTTCTTTAAGAACTCCTGAGTAGCATTTATACCTCAAAGGATAACATCACATCTATAAATGGAAACAACAGGTGTCTATTAAATGATCTGTGGAAAATTAATTCAGATTATGCAAATATTAACATAATAATTGTATTAAAACAGAATCATGTAGTAGTTGATATTGCCCTCTGAGGTTGGTGATTCTGTCTTCTGCTGCGATTTTCTAAGTTCTGGTTTATAGTAAGGGAGATGACCTGAATCTTGATGCCATTTATAGTTTGGAGATTTACAAAACCTTTAGCTATATTAATTTCATAATCTATGAAGTTATGCCACTAAGTTATGCTATCCAGAATTTTAAAAACTGATATAGTTTATTTAAATAGAAGGATTGTGAGACACAGATTCTCCATAAAGGGTGTTGGGAGATAATATATATTTCTCATGGATAATATAAATAGTAAAAATATTAGGTTTAATTAAGGGAGAATATTGCTTTCTTGTGAGTATGGTAGGTGTACATATATAGTTAAAAAGGAGATTTATCTCTAAATGTTTAATAATCATAATTGATAGACTTAAAAATTAAAATAAAATAAGTGATCATGGGCTTCTAGATATAGAAAGAGCTGGCTAGAAAATATGTACTCTACCTTGTAGGATCTTGACAATGCAAATAAGCATTTCAAAAGAGGTATCATGCAGACTTTAAATTTAATAATTTAATAATAAATTTTAATAATTTAAAAATGATTAAAATGTGTGCATAATGTGCCATTGTCTACTTAAAAACAAAGAGCTATGCCTCCACATGCTATCTATCCATCCATCTGTTTTGTGGCATTGAACAGGTTTTCATTTTGTGTATTTACTTTTTCTCATTACTAAAGACAGCTGGTTGACTGTGAATGTTCTCTCAGGTAGCATTAACCCTTGGCTTAGAGGTAAGGAAAATATTGAAACTTAATGACCAAATTATTTTCCCAATGTTTACTAGCTAAAATACGTCGATGGCGTCCTTGAAACCTACACTCACCTTGTGAGGACATAAGCCCAGAGCACACTCTTCAGAACTTCTAGTTCAGTAGCACAGACAAGTAGAGTGTTAAAACCATGTTCTGTAAATATGGAAGATTTTTGTCTATGTATTAATTTATTTATCCTTATATTCCACTTTTAAGTATGCCACAAGATACACTAACAGTTCTTGATGACACTGGCACAGTCAAGTATATGGAGAAGAAAGTCTCCTACAAGATCCTTAATTTAAAAGTATCTCTGAGACACAATCCACATATCAAATGATGTCCAGGAAGAAGGAAGGAGTGGACCCTGGTTCTGGAAAGGCTCAGTGCAGCAGTGTTGGGGAATACCAGAACAGGGAAGTGGGAAGGGGTGGATGGGGGGAACAGGGAGAGGGAAAAGGGCATATGGGACTTTTGGGGAGAGGGGAGCCAGGAAAGGTGGAATCATTTGTAATGTAAATAAAGAATACATCTAATTAAAAAAGAAAAGAAAAGAATCTCCTAATAAATGAAGAGAAGGGAATGCATTTCTCAGAGTCACAGGGAGTTTTCTTCGATATCAGAAAGCTAACATAATTGGACTTAAATTTGAATGCATTGGTTTCAAAGATCCTATTTTACAATATAAGCAACTTGAGCCACCAATTTAAATTCTGCAGAGTGATATCGAAAGCAGAAAGTAAAGAAGACGATGTGTGAATGCCACGGTCTGCCTGCGCCATCACATCCTAATGGAGTCTTTACCTGTACTCACACGGACGCCCCAGTACCATAGGTAGATCTCGCAACAGAAAAACAACTATTGGTGCCATCTAACTTTCCCTCACTGAAGTTTCTAGAGCATTTATTTAAACACAGGGCCATTTGGAGCTTGTAGGGTCCTGATAATGACTTTAATTTCCTAATTCCTTTTTATATGTAGATACAACCTCTACTTCTAAGTGCCTGTGGGGAATCTAGCCTTTCAAAAGAAATTTCAAAGGAGAAGGTGAATTTGTATGGTAATCTCGTCCATATAAAGTAAATTTGGGGTGCATTGCAATTGTTTCTTTCATCTGTTAAGGTACAGATGAGCATCTGTGCAATTGGAAGCAAGCCGCCCGCTTTACCAAAGGCCTGGAAAGTCACCGCTGCTAGTTGTGTTCCCTGTATTTTGCTGCATCTCCGCTTACATGCCCGGTAGATGAATGCCTTACCTGGTTATGCACGAGCTACTTTCTTCTTCAGAAGTAGCAGGGTGCTGACAGTGCACCATAGGATATAAATGCTTCTCCAGCAAAAGCACAATGCGTAGTGGGAAGTACCTCAGGCAGTAATTGATACAAAGATACTCTCCCTGCATTTATTGAGTGATGGCCAACCCCCTGCATCCACAGCAACTTGGTTCTAGTCATTTAAACTGACATCCCACAACAACATTATTTGATAGCCTTTAATATGCATGCTTTAAAATTGTTTTTTTTAAATGTTTTGTGCCGCGTGCCTAAAGTGCAGTGCATGTCATACATGTTCTTTAAGGATAAGTGTTTCTTGCTTAGCCAACTTTTTAACAATTCATTTCACAAAGGGAAAAAATAAGTGTGTGTTAATAGAAAACAGTAGTGTGAAGGCCAAGCAATGTAAACACATCCATATAAAGTTACCAGTCTAAAGGGCATCAGCTATATTCTACTCATCTTCTCTCAGTATGCAAAGTCAGTAAACAACAGCTCACCAGTTTTATATATAATAAAGAAAACAAGTTAAAACCCAAATATGCATGTAAATCATCCAGATGTGCAGACACACACTAGAGGCAGCAATCTGCACAAAACTTTAAACAATTTTCATCCACATCCAAGAATGTGGTTTTTTTTTATATTTACCTAGAATTTCTAACATCATAATAATATGCCAGAATACTGTTTGCATCCTCCTGAGATAGTAATTAGTAGAATTAGACCCTGTATCCACAGGACTTATAAGATCTGAATTCTATACACACTCAAAAAAAAAATACTTGACAAATGGTTAATAAATAACTACAACTTATTTTTATCATAAATTATTATATTTTATGTTCTATACATAGTCCAATCTTCCTCAGTACTTATACATATTGCCACAATATTATACAAATTAATTTAAATTTTGTCAATACACCTCTTTTTACATTTTTCTGTTCTTTCAATATAATATATTTTCTATATACCCTGTGTTTATTAATAACTACAGATGAAGTCCAGGTGAGTCTTTACTGATTGTTCGCACTTCCTTCAGGAATAATCTACTGCACACTTAATGTTTGAAATAGCGTTCTTCAGAGTAACTGTTTCTAGTACACCTAGTATATATATTTTTTCCTTTGGTTCCAAATTCTACTGGGTGAACTTACATTAAATAGAGGATAAGGGACTTGAATCATATACAGCTAAGAAAAGCTCTGTATCTCCTGCAGAGATATTAGAAGATAATACTCATTTTTACTTCACCTTTTTTCTTTACTTTCTACCTACAATGTAATATTTTGACTTTCAGTAAGACAGCTACTAACATCTGAGACTCATGATATTTCTGGTGCCTCACATTATGGAATTAATCTTGTTCAGGGCATAATATGAAGCAAATGCATCTTTAATCCATGGTTAACAGACTTGAAAATCATGGTTGCACAGTTATGTATACCATTAATTAGAAGCTATCAAGCAATTTACTAATATGTAGTATGTATAAAATGTAGCTCATAGGATAACTACCTTGTGGTTAGACAGAGCTTATAGAATGGCTTTTAACTCCTTCATTTTAAAAGTTATGTGCTGACTAAAGTACCTTAAAATTCCATTTGTACTTTGGCAATCACATCATATTATTGACTAATATTGAGACTTCCCGCAAGTAAAATCCCAACATCTTTCTGACATGTGCTGATAAGCCTCATAATCCTCTGGCTCTACTTGTATGGGCAGCTGTTATAAACTCTATTTTTAACTTACCTTGGTCCAGCTTATGAGATAAACTTCTAAGAGAATATTATGAATCCAAGTTTAATATCTGCAATTGCAATGCCTATTATGGAACTCTGACCTTCTGAAATTTTCAGTGCATAAAATAAGTGAAGACATATTAATGGTATATCACAAAATATGAAAAGTTCATATACTGAAAGATAAAAACAGTTTCAAATGCTAAAAATCTCAGGAGAATTACTAGAAATACTGAATTACTAGTTCCCCACTCAACACATAACAATAAAATATTTTGTTAAAATGCAAACCTTGGTGATGTGATTTTGGGCATCTGCTGACATGGGAAAAAAAGACAGTTTGCTTTTCTCCATTCATGTGAAGACACAAGAAGATTATTTTTGTCTGCATCTACAAAAGGAGCTATTAATAGAACACTGTGATGCTGGTACTTTGATGTTTTAAATTAGATTCTTAAAATATGATGGAATAAATATGTTTGTTTAATTCATTTTAATTGTCATTTGGCACAACTGTTGTGATGGTGTGAATTAGCCACATCCACCACAAATTTACGTATTTGATGTAGAGGAAATTTAATACAGCAATATGACTGGTCTGCCAAGGGATCCCATCTCCAGATATGACCCTGCCAGAATGCAGACAAACCCAGTATTACTGTATGGCTGGGATGGGATACAGACACTCCCCTAATACACAATACCTTTAATCCCTAACAATGAGGGTAAAGTTAGTTTGTAGAAGGAATTAGACATATTTGAAAATGACTTCTAATTGAGTGTCAGACAAAGTGATGAATCAGAATGAGAGAAAGATTTGACAGAATGAGTCACAATAGAATATGCCCAACATCCAGGAGAACAGCACAGGAAAAAGAGGCTACTTAAAAGAGGAGAGAGAGAGAGAGAGAGAGAGAGAGAGAGAGAGAGAGAGAGAAAGAAAATGAGATCAGTGGATGCACTGGAGTTGAACTCAAACAGCTTGTGCAGTACAGTTAAGTTCCATTACTTCACTTGAATTCAGGCAATAGGGTAGAATTCAGTTGAGTTCAGTTCACAGTAGTTATGTTTGAGTAGAGCAATTCAGTCAGAAGCCAAGAGGAGCCAGTTTGAATCACTCACCTTGGAGAAGGGATTTGAGCCAGACAGCCTGAGTTCAGAAGGAACTAGAACAGGTGAGCTCATTCAGTATTAAGCCTATGACAATTACATCTGGTGAGTGTAAGATACTTTTACAATTTGATCATTTGGTCCGAGTTGCTGGAGGTATTTGGAAGGATATGGAATACTTGGCAGTTCGAGCTTTCTTGTAGGATGTATGACACTGGCTATGGGTATTTACGGAGTTCTTTAACTCCTCTTTCTTTCTGTAATTCCTGTGTGAGGCAAAAGGTGATTTCTCTACTTTCTACTCTTACTCTTATAGCATGCTTCCTAGCAATTCTGGCCTATTTCCTTTGGAATTGAACACTAAAATAATCCCTTTCTTCCAACTGGCCATTTCATTATGACACAGTAAAAGAAAATTGTCTAACATACTATTTCCAAAATGAAATTCAAGGACGGTTATTAGCAAACATAAAATGTATCAATAAGCTGTCAGATGGATTAAGACAATATTTGTAATTCAGAGGAAATTTGGATTCATGTGTGTACTTTACTTGAAAAATTCTATGTTCAAAATCATAAAGAAATATGCCTTGCATCTTAAAGAGAAAGAATTTTACACGACATCATACTTTGAATTAAGTCACCTGTTTCTGCTTTAAGCACAGAAGAAATGAAAAACACTAGAATGGAAATTGGTGGACTGAGTTGAAAAGCACTTCTGATTCTCAGAAAATTATATTGAATATGTAACACTTTGTCAATTTGTTTGGAAAGCCATCAAATTTTATGTCCTCTCTCTTTCAAAAGTCCATAGTTACACTAAAGTAAAAAAACAAACAAAAGGCCAAAAATCCCCAAACGAAACAATACAAAAAGTTCCTATAAATTCCTGGAGTTATCTTGTGTTGAACAGCTAGTCCTGGGCATGGAGCCTGCTCTGGAGTGTGGATGACAGACCCAGTGACATCCCATTAGAGAAAACTTATTTTCCCTAAGAAAAAGTCTAACAATCACAAACAGAAAAGTCATCATTAAAATCAGAAATTATATTTCCTTTCCTTTGTTTGGTGTCCAAAAGCTAATGAGTATTTCATTCCAGATGGGTCCCACTTTATAACCAAGAGGAATTAATAGTTGTAAGTCTAAGAGGCATCTGAACATACTTTACTGAGTGCTCTCTCTAGTCTAAAGTCCGACAAATTATATCCAATTGAATTTTATAAGGGTTTCCTGCTTTATGTATTAAGCCCAAATAAAAAGTTTTTTACATATCTTTGAACTTTCTACCTGAAGGATTTCACATTATATAATGCTATAATTAATAATTTGTTGTGTTTTTTAATTTTTATTTTCTACCTCCTCTTTTGTAGAAGTTATGAAAGTAGGAGAGATAGTAAATCCTTATTGGGAAAAGAGAGGAAATCATTGAAACAAAAGCTAATGATAAAGCAAATATTCGAGAGATTGTTTTTTGAACTCAGTGGATTAGAAATGTAGAATTACAAAGCAAATAGGACACAAAATAGCAGTCCACGACTAATTTCAAAATAGTAAGATTTGTGGAAGAATTGCTCCAAATGACAAAATATAATCAGGAGCATTGATGCAGAATTAACTGTTGACTTTTCATGACGTGTTTTAAAGTTTTTGAAGTGAGAGACAAAATATAAAAATACCTGAAGAACCAGTAAATTGATTTTGATGGCTTTCCGTTTTAGAAGCAAATTCTATGCAGTGTGTTGTCAACATTTAAGGACTCATTTGTATTCTCAGAACCTCACTGCAAAATAAATCTCAATCATTTCCCCCTTATAAGTACAACCAAGACAGACCACTCATTGATGTAATTTTTTTTTTTAGATTTTGTTCCTTTATTTTTTCCATAAAATGATCCAGATCTTTGGAAAGAATGTCTATATTAGGCACAGAGCTTCACTGCTGTTTTTTTAAACTAAAGTTAAACACAAATAGGATATCTTCCCCTTTCCATTGAAGTGTCATTCAGCAACATCCCCACACTAGCGAGTAGGTGGCTCTCTTTGCAAAGATTCATCATGCTGTGTTTTATACCTAGTGTTTTATTTTTCTGAAATGAAACTATTCAAATTCTCATCCTATTTATCTGACTATGGTTTTCTTTGAAAATTAGACTCTAGATTCACACATAGGCCCATGCATAGACATTTACACAGCTGTGAGGAGGTCCTTACAATTTCATGATTGCTATATAATATATCAGTACACAATATGTACACACACAATGTGTCCAGGTTAATATACATTTACATGAAATATGTACAACCTAAAATATCTAGAAAAGTGAGGTTATACACAAGTTGTGCTTTTAAAAATCTTGGTTAAAGCACCTATTTAAATATAGAAATGTAATAAGAAATGAGAGAGTCATGTAGAACTTTCAAAGAATTTTAAAGAATCCTCAAAGAGATCGCATAAGAGAGGCAGGATGTAGGAGTTAAGGATACAAACAATAGTTCAGCATCAGAATTCTCTGTAAGTGTTGATGATTACTAATATTGAAGACACATGACCCCTCATAAACTATCCATAATAAAAACATCAGTTAATTCAGAAAGGATATACTTTCACCTAGTAAACAGAAATAACAAGAGGGTCCTCTGCTCCTATTAAATCTGTGATCTGAGATCAATCAACTATAAATCAATACTATTCTGAAATGCCTGGATCTCTGTGTCTGATGTTTTCAGTGGTTTTGAATTAACATAACTCATTACAATTTTTATCATCTCCTTCAATACCCAATTCTCTGACCTAGTTCACATCTGAAAGTGAAACTTATGAGAGTATATAGTAGCTCAAAATACAGAATAGCCTAGAAGACCTTGATTTAAAATCGTTTAGAGAATTACAGTTGGCTGGCTTAAGAAAATGAGCTTACAAATTTTAAAAGTAAACCTAACAAGTTCCAATTTGAGCAAATATGAAACAGTTTTAAAAACAAAAACTTTAATGTATATTGGGGAAAACAGTGTTTTCTTCAATGATATGGTTGTGTCTTTAAGTGAAAATACAAAGAAAATAAAATCAAGTCAGATAGTTCTAATTAGTCATTGATTAAAATATTAGACCCGAGTTTCTAATCTGCCTTTTTGATCAATGGTCATAAGATGGCAGAGATGGCTAGCAGATATTGTGATGCTAAACCTTAAAAATGGATGTGATGGTCCATATTCACACAGATAACTCTGGCAGAAGACTCCTGCTTTACCAGAGTCCAAGCCACTACTAGGAACTCCAGGTAAGATACTACCCACTGCCCAATAACACTACTTTATTCAGTCCAGCAGTGCCCAATAACACCCATTTCCCCTGGGTTCCCTATCCTGGCCTACAACTTCAACAGTAGACAATTTTTCTGCTGTGGGCCGAGCCAGTTCTATGAAACTAAGAGACTAAGCTGGCACCTAGAGCCCAGAGGTTATGCCAGTATACAGAACCTCAGAGACCACACTGGTTCTCAGAATCGCAAAACTCCAGAAGTACTACAGGTACCCCAAACACCAAAGGTCACACAGAATATCTAAACACCAGTGAAGATACTATATTGTACATGAAGACTCTGGTTACAAAAACTAGAGTCTACTCAGGCCTAAGAACCTGACAGAAAATATAAACAAAGGGGGAAACAACATCTGAAGTAAATCCACCCAGCAAAGTGACTTAGAAATTAGCATTTAAACTTATTATAATCATAGACTCAGATAAGTAGAGGCCAGCATAAGAACACAATCCACAACATCCAAAGGAATATGGTACCACCAGCGCCCAGCTATCATACTACAGCAAGTCATGGATATTCAAACACAGATGAAATTTTTTAAAAAGACATTAAATCCAACATTATAAAAATGACAGAGGCTCTTGAAGAAAAAATGAATATAAATCATTTTAGGAATTCAGGAAACACAAACAGGTAAAAAAAATGATGAAAACTGTTCAGTACCTGAAAATGGAAATAGAAATAAAAAAGAAAACATAAACCAATGGAATCCTGGAGACAGAGAATCTAGGTTAGCTAATGGTAATTTCAGACATGTGCTTCACCAACAAGAGGTAGAAAAGAACATCTGAGAAATAGAAGATATGACAGAAGACACTGATATACTGATCAAAGAAAATGTTAAATCCAACTTGTTCCAGACACAAAACAGCCAGGAAATCTCAAACACTATTATAGATCAAACCTGAGAACAATAGGAATAGAAGATTCTCAACTCAAAAACCAATAAAATATTTTCATAAAAAAACCTAAAAGAAAATTGTTCTATTCAAAAGAAAATTATGGCTGTAAATGTAAAAAAGCTTACAGAACTCCAAATAATATGAACTGGAAAGGAAAGTCACCCTACCACATAATAATCATATAAGAATCATAATAATAAAAGTACAGAACAAATAAAATTAGAGGCTGTCAAAGAAAAGGGCAGAGTAACATATGAAAGCAGAGAAACAGACATGCAAGCACAGACACACACACACTCACACAAACACACATGACAACCACCAACAACAAAAGCAAAGTATCAAGAATTATTAAGCATTGCTCACAATTATCTCTCATTATCAACCAACTTAATTCCCCTGTTATCAAGCAAAGGCTATAAGAATGGATCTGTAAAAATGAATCATCTTTTTATTACATTTCTCAGAAAATTGGACATGTCACCTCCAGAGAACCCTGGCATACCACTCCTGGGCATATACCCAGAGGATTCCTCTGCATACAATAAAGACACATGCTCCACTATGTTTATAGCAGCCTTGTTTATAATAGCCAGAAATTGGAAGGAACCCAGATATCCCTCAAAAGAGGAATGGATACAGAAAATGTGGTATATTTATACAATGGAGTACTACTCCGCAATTAAAAATAATGAACTCATGCAATTTGTAGGTAAATGGTTAGATCTGGAAAATATCATCCTAAGTGAGCTAACCCAATCACAAAAGAATATACATGAAATGCAATCACTGATAAGTGGATATTAATGAGCCCAGAAGCCCTAAATACTCAAGGCATAATTAGCAAGTCAAATGACTCCCAAGAAGAAGAAAGGAGAGGACCCTGGGCCTGTAAAGATTGGATCCAGTATTGTAGACCCAGAACAGAGAAATCGTGTGTGTGTGTAGGGGGAATGAGTGGGGAATAGCAGGGGGGGAGAGGAATTATGGGACATATGGTGGGGGGTAACTGGGAAAGGAGAAAGCCTTTGGAATGTAAACATAGAATATAGAAAATTAAAAAAAAGAAAAAAATCTCAACATGAAAAATAAAATTTACCTATACCGTGCTGCAAAAGATTTTCTAAGTATATGACCCAAAAATCTAGCTGCTGTGGCCATTTAAATTTCTAACAAAGTAGATTTCCAACCAAAATTAGTCAGAAAGGATGCAGAACACTTCAGACTCATCAAAGCAAAAATCTTACCAAAATGAAATCTCAATTCTAATGATCATTTTTACCCCAAATTCAAGGTGACCCACCTTGAAAAGGAAGCATCACTTAAGCTTAAGTCACACCTCAAAACCTATATATTAACAGTGGGAGATGTGAACAACTTACTCTCACCAAAGAAGTTGTCATTGACATAGACACTAAACAGATAAATAATGGAATTAACAGACATAATGACTCAAATGAACATAACCTATCTACAAACATTTCACACAAATACAAAATAATATACTTTCCTCTCAGCACCCCACAGAACATTCTCCAATATTGACCACATTCACAGTTAAAGCAATTCTAAACAGATTTGAGATTGACATAGTCCCCTGTAACTTGTCAGAGAGCATTAATTAAAGCTTATTTCCACAACAGAAACAGCATAAAACTGTATTTTTATGAAAACTGAAAAGTTCTCTACTGAATTTCAGAGCACTGTACTCCACAAATTGGAAAATTTAAAAGAAATGGATTAATCTCTTGATAGATAACATTTACCAAAGTTAAACCAAAATCAGATAAACATGATAAATAGACCTATAATACTTAAGGAAATAGAAGCAGTCATTAGGTCGCCCAAACAAACAAACAAACAAACAAACAAAATCTAGGGCTAGAAGGTTTCAGCTCAGCATTCTACAAGACTTTTAAAGAAAGCTAATATCAATATTCCATAAATTATTCCACAAAAATAGAAATAGAGAGAACATTGCCAATTAAATTTATGAGGCCACAGTCATATTAGGTGAAGGTTGGCGAATCATGCTGAAGTAGAGGAAAGGTCCAAGATCAGGACCAAGAAGTGTCAAGGATACCACAAGAAAACCCACAGAATCCCCTAACCTGAGCTCATATGGTCTCAAAGACACTGACTTGATAACCAAGGAACCTATGTGAGAGTAGCCTAGGTCCGTTGCATATATGTCAGCATAGAGTAGCTTAGAATTGTATGACTCCCAACAGTGGAAACAGGGTAATGTCTCTGACTCTGTTTCTACTTTTCGGGAACCTTTCTTCATACTCATAGGAGAGGAGGTATCCACTGCAACCTAAGATGTAGTCTTACTGTAACTTGATATGCCATATTTATTTGATATTCATGGGAGATCTGTGTTTTTCTGAAGAGAAGCTGAAGAGGAGCAGAGAGGATGTGTGAGGGAGGTACTAGAAGAAGAGGTAGGGGAAACGACAATTTGGATGTAAAATAATGATGATGATGATGATGATGATGATGATGATGATGATGATGATGATAAAGTGAATGTGATGATTTGACTGCTTTATCTTTTCATGCACTGTGCTACATAAATATCTAAATGCCTTGTTGCTAATTATACTTGTAGTTGTCTTGAAAGTGTTGAGTCTGGAACACAGTCCTTTCTAGACTGTCTTTGGCCAGGAGGACCCATGCAGAGTAGAGGTTCAAATATATTTAGTCTCACTGGCTCACTCTGCTTCCTGCATCCTGAGGTAGCACTCTCCTTAATTCTATATGGAGAGTGGTTTTGGAACACTGTGTGAGCTGTTCATACTTTGGATATCAGGACAATCATGTTTGAGAATGACCATAGATATATTAGACAAGCATCTTCAATCTGGTAATTGGGTAGGGACTTTTATACAGATTCTAATAGCATTCATAAGAGTTATTGTCTGCAGCGTATTTATTACCTTAAACTAGAACTCCTATTAGCCTTGGGCTGTTGGCAGTTTCAATACACTCACATCTTCTAACCACAAGCCACAGTCTCCTCATCTTCTCTGTTGTACATGGTTTCTTTTTATGGTGGTCTAGGGTCCAAACACTTCTTTCCAATTGCCTTCCTTACTGATGAAGCTATAGCTTTTTCTTTCATTCAACTACTTTACTGTTCCCTAAACTCTTACAGTGATTATCCTCTCGTTTATGTTGCCCGTTAAACCAATGTTATGGTATTCCTTTTGGCACACTTGGTCTAAGTCCTGAGGATTGGGACACTACAGGTGTCTGCCGAATTGGCCTTGCAGCTAGTGATAATAGTGGTGAATTGATCTGCAGGCTGCTGGAGAATGTAAATAATTGATTCTGCAGTGGCAATGGTATACTGAGGGATTTCTATGGTTCTTCCACTGCTGCTGAATATAACCATGTGTATTCTTTTTGATTGTTGTCAAAGAATGAATTAATAATCTGTGTTGACTTACTACAGATTAGTAATATATATTATATATAATTTGTTATATGTTATATTCTTAATGAAAAATGGTAAAAATTTTAAGACAAAATTTGTTTACTATTATTGATGAAGATAGGAATTGCTCACATGATGATGATTGATATCACAGGATAATTAGAGAAGACACTTGCAACAATTTAGTCAAGAAGTAACAAGAAGAGGAAATCAAAACCACTTATAGTTCTCTGTCTTGGGAATGGCCATGTACCCATGCATGGGAAGTAAGATGTTACATATGTATTTTTTCTCACTGTAAATGAAAGAGTTGCTTATATCCAATGGTAATAAATTAAAGTTGTGTGTGTGTGTGTGTGTGTGTGTGTGTGTGTGTGTGTGTAAAATGAGGTTTGGCAGTTTAGAACCAAATTGTTTTTAAAATCTATTACATTAATTAGAGAGATATTCCAATGCCACAAAATCTAACACCTCAGAAAATTATCAGACTTTTGTCTGTCAATGGACCTTGTTGTCATAGAGTGACTATTTTTCAAGTGGATTGAAAGAAAATATCTCCGATATTGTTTGTTTTAAAATATTTATTTTAAACAAATGTATAATTAAATATATCTCAGCATTGCATATCATTTTACACATGTAAATCTGAATGTTTTTGGACTATCAAATTAGTTATTTTTCAGGAATAATTTTATCTACTTTGTTCTTTATGAATTTTGTAAATTCTATAAAACATTTAATTAGAAATCAAACATTGCAGAGAATTTCAAAGGACCCAGGAATTACTATGGAAAAAAATAAGTCTCCTGTTAATTAAATTCTGCCCATGAGACAATAAAGGTCACATTCATATATTACTTCCTGTATATTACATGGAATTATAGTTATGATTACATATAATGTTTCTGTATAAGTATCCCACCACTAGTAGTCAGATCATTACTTCGGCCCTGTGTATATCCAGATACTTGGGAAAACAAAAAGTGGTAGAATTCATCACAGTTTAATTATCAGTATGGAATAAAAAAAATATATTTGATAGGAAACAAGGTGTTAAATGTCAATAATATTATTGATACTCATAATGCTATGTAAAATATCTCTTGACCTTCTTTATTTCTTAGTTTATCTGACTTTATGTCAATTTTGCAGTGGTTAGTTCTTTTTTAATATGGGAATTATCCTTTATTAATTACCAAAATGTAAAATAAACATTAGCCATCTCTAAAATGTAGCAAAATTTAGAAGTATATACATACCCTTGTTTATAGAAATATCTATTCTCCTTCTCATAGCTTCTATTGATTTTATTGGTGCTATGAAAAAATTGTATTTATGTTTTTCTACAAAAACTATTTTGAAAACAGAAGCAATGCAGAAACACTATGATTTTATTCAGAGGATATGTGCCAGAAGATTTTTTCTATGGCATTTAAGGTTATGTTATAAGAGCTGTGATGGAGCTCAGTGGTAGCTTATTTAGGGTGGGACAGTCTCCAAAGGTAATAAAAGTCTATGGGTTTCATAGGACCAATGGCCTCTCCTCTCATTGATATCCAACAAGGCCATCTTCTACTACATTTGTAGCTGGGGCCATAGATCCCTCCATGTATACTCTTTGGTTGGTAGTTTAGTCCCTGTGAGATCTGGGCGTACTGGCTGGTACATATTATTGTTCCTCCAATGGTGCTGCAAGCTCCTTCCGCTCCATTGATCCTTTCTCTCACTCCTCCATTGAGGATCCTGTGCTCAGATCATTAGTTGGCTGTGAACCACAGGGATTTTGAACACCTTTCTAAGAATGACCAAAGTCTCTCCACTTTTGCCTTCCTTGCTTCATGTAATCTGTGAATTGTATCTTGCTTAGGTCCTGTAAAGGCTCGATGCCCCAGTGTAAGGGAATGCCAGGTCAGGAAAGTGGGAGGGGTGTTGGTAAGCAGGAAGAGGGGGATGGGATAGGGGAATTTTGGAGGGGTAACAAGGAAAGGGGACAACATTTGAAATGTAAATAAAGCATATATCTAATAAAATAAATAAAAAAGTCGATATGTTTATTGCAAATTTTAACATGAAATTATTACATTAATATAACTAAAAAGCTTATCTACTATGAGTATACTCTAATATATTTCAGATAATAACTATTTAGATAGAATTGCAAAATGGTAAAACCGCTCTGGAAATCAGTGTGGCGGTTCCTCAGAAAATTGGGCATGTTCCTTCCAGAGGACCCTGGCATACCACTCCTGGGCATATACCCAGAGGATTCCCCTGCATACAATAAAGATACATGCCCCACTATGTTTATAGCAGCCTTGTTTATAATAGCCAGAAATTGGAAGGAGCCCAAATATCCCTCAAAGGAGGAATGGATACAGAAAATGTGGTATATTTATATAATGGAATACTACTCAGCAATTAAAAATAATGAATTCATGCAATTTGTAGGTAAATGGTTAGACCTGGAAAATATCATCCTGAGTGAGCTAACCCAATCACAAAAGAATACACATGAAATGCAATCACTGATAAGTGGATATTAATGAGCCCAGAAGCCCTAAATACTCAAGGCACAATTAGCAAGTCAAATGATTCCCAAGAAGAAAGGAGAGGACCCTGGGCCTGGAAAGATTGGATCCAATTTTGTAGAGAAACTGTGGGGGGAGGGGGAATGATTGGGGAATAGTTGGGGGAGAGGACTTATGGGACATAGGGAGGGGGGAACTGGGAAAGGGGAAAGCCTTTGGAATGTAAACATAGAATATAGAAAATAAAAATTAAACAGCCGGGCGGTGGTGGCGCACGCCTTTAATCCCAGCCCTTGGGAGGCAGAGGCAGGCAGATTTCTGAGTTCGAGGCCAGCCTGGTCTACAGAGTGAGTTCCAGGACAGCCAGGACTACACAGAGAAACCCTGTCTCGAAAAACAAAAAACAAAAAACAAAAAACAACAAAAAAAAATTAAAAAAAAAGAAAAAAAGAAAAGAAAAAAATAAAATAAAAAAAGAAACAAAACAAACAAACAAACAAGCAAAAAAGAATGGATTTAACTCTTTTTCTTTTTACTGATCCATGGGTCTTTATTCTTCCTTTACCAGCCAGATATTAACTAGCATTCCTCATCCAGGCAACAACACACAAACAGGCAACCAATGCAAGCCAGTTGTACAGCAATCTGATGCTTGTAGTAAGTATTTAATTTTTTTTTAAAAAAAGAAGAAGATGTAGAAGGAGAAGAAAAGGAAGAACAAAAATAAGAATGAGAAGAACAAGAAGAAAAACAAGAAGATGAAGAAGGAGGAGGGTGAAGAAGAAGAAGAAGAAGAAGAAGAAGAAGAAGAAGAAGAAGAAGAAGAAGAAGAAGAAGAAGAAGAAGAGGAGAAGGAGGAGGAGGAGGAGGAGGAGAAGGAAGAGGGAGAGGAGGAGGAGGAAGAAGAAGAGGAAGATACCTAAAATAATACCAAGTGACACTAAACCTCATCCTACAACCAGCACAAGTAGTGTAGCAATTTAAGCATCTCTGTTTACCTGGCACAACTCCAGTGTCAAAAGCAAATAACTCCTAAACTAAGAGATCAGCTTAGAACCATTTTGAATGCCTAAATTCTTGAAGCAGAAACTTGGAATCTTTGTCTTGTAAATGTTATAAAAAATTAATATAAAACACAGGAATAGAAACATATAACAAAATACATTCTGTAATTCCGATACAAACATGGAATCTGCAATCTGTTTTGATACGTATGTTGACAAAAGGAATCTACCCATTAACAATCAGTGCACAATGCGATTGCCAATATATACAAGACTTTAAAAGAGCCTTGACAAGGAGGAGCACACAAAAGAAGAGCTGGACAGGCTTTATTGGAAAAAACAGACAAACAACCTAGGGAGACTCTTGGCCAGTAATAAATACACAGTTTTAAAAAATCAGTTTCCAGTTTTCTAAGAATTTATATGGCCACAGTTGATGAAGCTGTTAGTGATAGTCACAGTAAATTATTCTTCAACTCATGTGTGTGGGAAAGACTGGCATGTTAACACATGTTAATGGAAGATCAAATACTCAAGAACCTAATTTTTTTTAAAAAAATATTGCTCAATAAACTTTGGTTATACGTTGTGGGTGTCACAAGCTAAAGTTTGAAAAGTAAGTAATTAATTAATGCATTAAATATCATTCTTTCCATGGAAAGAGAAAAATCTGTAATGGTTTAGGTTTGGTGAAGGACTTTATGGAGTTTTAGTGTGCTACATGAACACATGAAGCAAGCTCTAAGGCGACATGGAAATTCACGGGGTCACTGACAGTGGCCGTTGTCCACTGTTTGAACTCAACTGCAAAGCTATGTTACAATTTCTCAAGCACTATAAACATTGCCAGGAAAAAATTGTTGAAGTAAACTTCCCTGTTATAAACATGTATGCACATGCACACACAAACACAAACACACACACACACACACACACACACACACACACAGAAGGGGAAAGGGAGGGAGGGAAGGAGGGAGGGAGAGAGAAAGAGAAAGATGGAGAAAGAAAATGTATAAAGATAAAATTTGTCTATTTTGCCAACAAGATATTCAAATTCTGGAATAGTACATCACTATATAGATACTTTGAAATCATATATTAGTTCTAAAGTATCTTATTTACTTTCTAAAATTTTAGGTGCTTTTTTGTTTGTTTGTTTGTTTTTCATCTCTATAACCCACGAGATCTGTAAATATCCAGTGGGATTATAATTAAAGTGCAAAAACTCATTACTTAGATAATCATGAAAATGGCCACTCAAAATAACCTAAATTAATAAATTTTAATAACAGGAATCATCACTATTCTTCTTATCCTCACACCTTATATTGTTCTGCAAAAATGAAAAGATGATTAGACAAAAATGTTCATTCTTTTTGGTGAATTTATTAGGGCGATAAAAGTAACAAAATTGGATACTGTGAACAACCTATATAATATTTTTAAATATGTAACAAACCTCAATCATTTAGAAAAGAACAATAAACTAGTGGATTTATTTGGCTAATCTAAATGGAAGACTACATCTGAGGAGATGGCCCAGTTAGTTAAGTGCTTCCTAACAAACATGAAACCCGAGCTCAATTCCCAGAATGCAATGTGCAGTGGTAGTATACATTTGTAAAGCCAGCACGGGGAAGGCAGGGAAAAATGAATGAATCCCAGTCATCTCTAGCCAGCTCTGCTTGCCTAATCATTGACTGCCCCTGGGAAACCCTGTCTCAGACACTAAAGTGGATGGAGGCATCAGACATCAACCTTTTGAATCTCCATACGTATGCACGCACACCAACACATGAGTATACATACTCACTACACATAAATAAAAAGGTAGATGGGTAAGTAGATGAACAGAAGCATCTGGTTTTGTTATAGACCTCTGGACAGTAATAATTTTGAGTACATTAAACAACATTTTAATGAAACTACGTATTAAATGTTAGATACTTCCTTGTAGAAGATATCTCTGTTCCTGTTATCTGCTCAGATACACATTAAAATGTAACTGTTCACACAAGAACAGCTAATAAGATGCTAAAATAGATTTCAGGTTTAGTTCACATAAAATATGATATCTACTGCATGGATAATCTGAATTTTCTAGTTGTATAAAGTGAACAAACACTCTAAACTCTATGTATCTATCTATGTATCTATCTATATATCTTTCTCTCTCTCTCTCTATCTATCTATCTATCTATCTATCTATCTACCTAGTCTATCTCATATATGTATATGTGTGTGTTTATGATTTCACATATACCTAGAAAACCAGTGAAAACCTGAGTATGTAAGTCAAAGCAATGCCCTACCCAGTCGATATTCTGTGCTCATTGTCTTTTCTAGAGAGTAGAACACAGAATTTCTGTGTCTGAAGCATTTCAAGATTTGCCTCAAATGGAATGCTATCTCAATGTTATACATATTGTTTCATCTGAGAACAGCTAGAGACATCAAAGACAGGCAAAAATCATTGTATTAATGAACAAAAACAGCAAGGAAAAAAATAAAGGAATGAATTTTGAGGGTAGCACTGAAATGTCCTGTACTGAGCCACATGTGAGTCTTTAGAGGCTTGGCAGGCTTGGAGCCAGTGTGCTACTATCAAATTCTATATTTTAAAACTTTTACTTATAGTGTACCACTAACACAAAATGCACATGTGAATGTTTCTTACAACTTGCACTAGTATTATTTTATGAATAAACATAAACAGGCTAAGATAAATTTTCTAGAAATATGAAAAATCTCCTTTGGAAATCTAAAATATTTTTCTCCTCTAATTTGAGTTTTGGAGCAAAAATCATGGCCAGGTTCACAATTATAGACAAGATGCCATTAGAAAAAAAAAATCAATTATCTGGAGTGAGCCTCTACACATAAATACTCTGTTGAGGTAAAATGATTGTTTTGGGTTAATTAATTTAATATATTTTGAATGAGAGATCTGGAATATGTGAAAATTCAAGGGCATTATAGAAGTACATGTCTGTTCATTTCTCCATAATTCAAAATCTAAACGTAGCAAACTTTTCTCCTTTACGAGACATAACGCATTAAATATAATAAGCAAATTTCTGTACATTGTGAGGAGAGCAATACAAGTTTAATGATTTTTTTTGGAATTTAGAGAAAATTAAGTACTTAAAGTTTCAAGGCATTATGTAGCGACCTTTGACTCAGAACGGGAGCAACACACAGTGAAAAATAAAACCATCAGGATGCCAGGTCATGCTTAAAGGGAAAAACCCTTTATGCCCATTATCGAACATATTTAATTCTAAAACCTACTTCAGTCCATATGCTGGAACTGAAAAGCCCTATCATTTAAAACCTCCTTTAACCATCCCAGCCAGTTCAGTCAGTTGTTGAACTATTACGGGAGCTTATTCTTCTAAAATGCACGCTCAAAATAATCCTGTGATGTCGAAAGCAAGCCCGCCATGGCCACCTCGACATCTGCTCTAGGAGCTTGCACCAGGCGCTTCCCTGCCCCCAGGCTTTTCCCTTGATTTATCCAATTTTCTCTTTTCCTCACTCGAATTTCTGTGCCATTTTTTTTCTAACCACTCCATATGCTTAGGAAGTTTTCCAGATTACACATTTCAAACGATTGAAGCCTCCTCCATACACCCCAAGCAGCAGCCTGCTCAAGCTCGAGAACCACGACCCTTTACAGCTTCTTTTCCCTCTCCTGCTTCGATTATAAGAATCTCTTATTTATTATCCTTTGCAAGGATATCACACCTGATACAAGAAATTTATTAGTTGATTTCAGAAAGTTTCATCATTTCTTTATCTTACTGGAAAGAGTGAATATTTTATAAAGACTCGTTATGATCTTTGAGATAGTAATGATGGCAAAATTATTATCATAATAAGACGATGCTTTGGGCTATTTTTAATGTTGATTAGGGTGGCTGTATTAATCATCTAAGAAAAGAGATCAAATTTTGTTCAAAATAAATTTTAGATATGTCTATTTTGAAATTTTCAAAGCAATGTTATATAACTAAAAAAAAAAAAAAAAGAAGAAGAAGCAAAGCCAGAAATTAAAGTCAGACATTTCACATTTAAGAAATGAATTAAGTTTTCAAAATACCTTTAAAAAGTGTTGTCATTGGTAGTTCATACCACCAATGAGAAAGAGCAGAATAATATGCTTCAATTGAAGCAATGCATTTCATGTATTTGTGTAGTAGTTTTTATTTCTTGATGTCTGTGCTAGGGATTTTATAAAAGGGAGGCGTTCATTCTTATTTCATTGTCAGCTCACTATATACAAGCATGTAGGCAATTGGTGTGCGTTTCTGACTGAGTTTTCTCATTTTTCAAACCAGGTCATAATGATTACCACATCTATCCCACATACTTGTTTATTGTTTTTCTTGTTTATTTTGTCGTTTAGTTTTGTATTATTTTCTTTTGGTTGGTTGGTTTGTTTTTCTGGGTGGTTGGTTCTTCAGATTTTTTTTTTTGATTCACATGTCACATTCTATAGCCAAGATTAGCTTCATATTCATGGCAATCTTTCTGTCTCAGTCTCTCCAGTGCTAAGATTACAAGGATAACCCACTATATGCACTTATAAAATGTGTTTGGTAACTAGTGGTAGGACTGATCGCTGAAGATGCTAGTGATATTAAAGAAAATGAGTGTATAAAAACAATTTCAAAACTTAAGATTCAAGCCCAATCAAAGAGTACCTATCAGTTCTTGCATAGGCTACTAAGAACAATGGTGACCTGAAATACATATGTCTACCTGAGGACAGTTGAAAATGAGGGTTGTCTTGGAACACAGAAACTTTTGTTCAGACACACTAAAATATATTCATTAGGAAAAGGTGAAGACAGTATGATCACAGACAGGGTGAGATTTCTAATAACTTTAAAATTCATGTTTCCTTCTTTTATTCTTTGTTCATTTTTGGTCTCTAACAAGGTCTCTTTCTACAACTTTTAAGATCCTGGAACTTCTTATGTACCAAGGCCTCAAACTCATAGGGATCTCACTTTAGTTTCATGCATGGGGGGGGGGTTTACAGAAGTGTGTCATCCAATAGCCATCTGATTTCTCTGTCTACAGGGTCACGATGGTGATTTATTTTAACTTACTTCACATGATCTATAGACAAGAACATCAGTGTCTACTTCTATGGTAGACTTATGAGGGCATCACAATGTTTGTGCTCATTCTGTAAGGAATTCCTAAAGTATTCTGCAGAAAAGAGCTGAAAGAGTGACAGAACGTGTGAAGAAAAGCAAGAAGTTGGAGAAGTCTTCAGCGTTGTTAATGACTTGGAATTAGGACATATCAACTGATTAAATGTAATAGCCTGACACCGAAGGATAAAGTACAGGTGGACTTGGAACTTATGCCCAACATATATGGATAAATAAACACATCAATTGCCAACTTTAGTACTTAAATCAGATGCACAAGAGAGAAAAGCACCAGAGCACAATGACCTACCTACAAGTTTTCTGACTTGACAACAGAGAAAAGAGGCTCATAATCCTAGACAGTGTACAATTTCTAAAAGAGGAGAGATCCCAAGTTACATTGGAGGAAATATATCACACAAAGCTGTAAAATGCAGTATGAAATAACTATTTATTTGAACTGTTACTAGCCAATATTGTGTGACTATAATATTTAAACCAGTAAAATTGTAAATAATATTCAAATGAGATTCTTAGTTTGAGGAGTTATGTCTAAGGACTTATAAATGCATATGGCTATGTCTTTGGTTCCCATGACTGGAGATCACTTCCATCATTGAAGAGATTTATTTAGAGTAGTGCCAATTTCAAATAAGACAGTTTTTTTAATATTGAGACATATGCAGTTCTTTCTTAAAGGACAAAAAATCTCAGAGAAGCCTAAAACTAATACTAAATGCAGAATAAATCAAATAATGTAAACATAAAGAAAATGCAATATTTTCCTAATGACTGCTCTACAAGTTAAAAAATCAAATCAGCTGAAATATGGTGTTATGAAGGACTATGTGTGGTCATCTTCTTTTAATATATTAAAACTTTTAACATTATTTTGCATTTTCAGAGAAACTATCAAACTTCATTGTATTAGAGACTGATTATAATTTTTAGACTTAAGCAATTATAGAGTCTATGCTTATGATTTTGTGCCACTGGTACCTAGCATGCACTTAGTAACTATAGATAAAGGAGTCTCCTTTCCAGTTCTAACAGTAAAGATCATTCAGCATCTGCTTCAACACTTACATTGGCAAGAGATTTGCCACCTCAGAAGGAAAGCATTCTGTTTTTAACAGTTCAGTTTAGAAAGAAGTTACTTCATTACAGAAATTCCAAATTTACCTGCTTATATAACTCACATTAATCTTACATTTTGTTAGATTAAATTTAGTTTTTTTCATGCAGAAGAAAACTTTGAAATACTGACATGTGTCTGTAACTCTTAAATTCCCCATTTTCCTTACACAGCATCATTTCCAAGTATTAGTGGGTCCTTCTGTAACTTTAAAGTGTCTCACAAGATGCACCATCCAAAACATGACATTATCTTGCAGCTGTTCTTAGCGGTGCAGAGCACTGTGGGAACTACTCTCAATAGTTTTGTAGAGCACACTTCTATTAACGGTGCCCAAGATTCCATTAGCTCTTCTTGGCATTCCCATCACAGGATGACTCATAGTCTACTTAGAATCAACGAACGGTACCCAGCTCTTTAACATGAACTTTTGTCAAATCATGACTCCTTTGTCCTTAGCTTGTTGGAGTTGCTTTTCTACATTTCACTGAAAGATTTTTATTTTATGTCAATATCTTGGGGCACATTGTTTTTCCCCAGTTAAAATTTCTGAAACCAATTCTGTCAATCATCTAGTACATTTGCCTTCAATTAAACTTTTAGCTACATGTGGAACATTGACCTCACTGCTTTAAAAAATAAAGGACAAATATCAATGATACCTTCCTATTAGCACTCTGTCAGATTTTCACAAGTCAGAGCAGTACATGCAAGGCTTTTCTGACTGTAACAACACATTTAGCATAGTGTCTTTGATGGATAGGAGTGAAAAATATCTAAAATATCAATCACTTAATGCTAGGACTGATAGTGATAGAATTCCAATTGGGCACTGCTTACGTCCAAACGTATCTTTTAACAAGATACAATGACTCTCTTCAAGTAAAGCTAAAGTGGTTTAATTTAGCACTTAAGGCATATTTACCTAGCCTAGTGACAGAATATGAAAACTGCGTTCAAAGCTGTACCGATGATGCCAATTTCTCTCTGTACCATTTCAGTACTCTGGCACTCAGACACTCACATGCTACCTTCAAATATACAACCTTTAATAGTTATTGTTAAATTTAATCTCTTTTATAATTCAGGTGACCTCTGAACAGTGAGTGCAAAATGTAGATAATTTTCATATCAATGTATTATATGCCGAGCATTACATTTAGAAACATGTATCATGATGGTTGCTTATGTCACTACAGGCTAGGAGGTTATACTCAACAATCTTAGCTGATAAATGAATATTGCACTCTTAGATTTAGGTAGCATGAGTGAGTAAAGCCAATATCCTTATCTTGTTTACAACTTTTCTTTCTTTGTCAATGCCATCCATGTGAATGCAATATCTTCTCTTTTAAATCATCCTTAAATTAAAAAGAAAGGTAAACTTACTTTGCACATTGAATTAAAATTCTAAAATATATTTTTTACTGAAATTTTAGTTTCAATGTTATCCAACTAATCAACGAAAGAACAAAAGGAGTTGAATTTATTCTATTAAGTAATATATGTTCTTTATTGTGAGTAAACTGAAGTATACCAGGTTTAAAATGCTTTTTGATACAATTATAAGTGAAAATTTACCAAATATATGCTCTTTTGAAGAAATTATAAATCTTAAAATGATCGCATTAGTGATTTTTGCCTAGTTTTCAAGGCCTAGGTATATATGTGTCCTAGGTAGATTTTATTATTGATGTCATTCTTCAAATTGCCCTTTCTGTGATTATGAAAACATAAAAGAAATCGTAAACAGAAAACTACCCAAACATGCTTTGGATATTCTCCTGAAGGAAAGTTGATTATCCTCCATCTAGGGAAGTTATTCCAGGCTGATGCTTCTTTAGATTGATTAGAATTTCAAAAATCTAGATTCATAGCATTAGAGATAGTGTGATGATTATTGATCACACATAATTTTCACTGCAGAAGATTCTAAAACATAATTTATTGAAATGTGCATTACTGTGTGAGTTTATGTACATTCTGAGAATAGCAAGTATATGAGTCATTTCTCTGGCAACCCCTAAAGGGGAGAAGAGGAATGGGGAGTTTTTTTTTTTTTTAAAAAAATCAGTCCTGCTTTGTAAGCCCAACTAGCAGTCTTCCCACGAGTTCTCACCCTGGGTCACTTGCAGTTTTTGAGATGGATCCTCACCTTTCCAGTCGGCAACTGGAGAGTTCCTGCTAGTGAGGATTATGCTATTCTCCAGTTACTGCCTTACATTCTGATTGTAAGGATCTGAAGTTGTCTTTTGAAGTAAAAAAGACACGGGGTGGACAGTGTAAGAGGTAATGATCAATGTCAGAATTCCTAGCAACTGAGTCTAAATGTACAACCACTTTATGTAAAGACGTCATTCTGAATTCACACATATCATAGATATTGATCAAAGATGGTCAGGGTATTTGGATTCATTTCATGAATCAATGGGAACGTCTAATCACAGCAATGTATGTTTTAAATGTATTTGAGCAAATTTCGTGTGGCATGTATTCAGCGTCCTCTGCCTTTCAAACATGCCTACAATTGTGTGAAATGGTCATTTAAAGTACTATAGCATGATTCCCTGTTCTTTGAGCTGAAACTGTTTGGGTACTTTCATAGATTACAATAATACATATCACAAAGGATACAGGGCTCTGTTATTCGTATGTGTAATCACCCATGGAAGGACGAGACATAACAGAGGTCTTATTATGCAAACAGTAGTTCATAATATGCAAATGTAAAAAACCACAAACCTTCAGAATAATGTTTACTGATGTGTCCTTAGAATCCCTTTAAAAGAAAATCACATTATTCTGTCATCTTAAAAACGTTAAATAAGATCAAGGATGAATGCAAGAAAACATTTATGAGTTCCTTCTCGCAGTTTTATAAAGGGACCACTACCTAATCCTATTCTGATTATTTGATTTATTTCCTCTCAAGGCCATTAATTCCTCCTGGCTTCATTATAGTCTTCTGTAAGGTTTATATGGTGTCTCTTTTAATTGCTTAAACTAATCTGTTCAATGACTGCAAATCTAATGCACACTGGAGCAGGCAGCCCATAAATTCTGCCCTTCGGATGTGTCCTTGAACATGTGTCAGTCCTGATGAAGAGTAGAGGCAAAACAAGAATGACAAAACGAGAGGAAGTGTCGTCAGAGAATACATCTGCTCGAAAGACATTGTCAGTTTAAAAGATATAATTAAACAACCGCTTACTCTTCTACCTTTTTCATAAAAAGTCATCACTATATCAGGATTAGGACTTGAAGTGATTGTTCCAGGCAGTGTGCTATACCAAAGGTATATATATATACAAAATTAGGACATTATTTATGATTTCAATGAATGTTTTCACGAGTGTTCTTAAGCTATCTTACATGTATCTATCTATGAACGTATCTGTTTATCAATTAATTTATTTATTGTGTGTATGGCTGAGTGTGCGCGTATATGCCAGAATGCATATGTAGAGGCTAGACAACTGTTTGTAGGAGTTGGTTCTCTGTCCACTCTGTGACTTCATGGGACTGAAGTCAGTTTCTCATGCTAAGAAGTCCATCCTTTCATCCTATAAGACATATCTGTAGTCTTAACTCTATCCATTTATTGTAAGCTTACTTCATACCATCGCAGGAAATTAACTTTTGTTTTTTTTAATTTAGTTTGGTCATGATCTTCTGTTACTCCACTGCAATTATAGGTAGTTTCAGCTGAATGCATGGATAGTGAGAATATACATGTACAAGCACAAAGTCAAACATACAAAGACTCACTCCACATTGAAAGAAATCCAATTACTTTTACAATGTGTTTGCTGAAGCTTTTAGAGGAAGTTATTAAAAGTTACAGAACAGACGACTGTACTCTGTGTTAAGGGAATGATCATATTTTTTCTACAAAATATATAAACATAATTATGGACACACAGTAATAGAATTAGGATGAGAGAACATTTCCATAAAATCCAAGGAAAAGTCTCCTCCAAAAGCCTTTCATCAGTATCAGGCCTGTTGGCCCCTCATTATCTGAATCATACCTAGTGTTGAAAAGTAAAAGAAAATATAACCTAAGTTATGTAAATCATAACTTAGTTATTTTTCCTCCAAAAGCAAATCTGTAAGGCTCTTTTTTTTTCTGAAACCACTGGGGTATCGTTTATATTAATTCCTGAAATAACTGATCTGTGCCCTCACTGAAATCTATGGCAATTTCCAAAAATATCCATCTGAAATCCTGGTTCATCATTTCAATTATTTTTCACAAGGATGTTGTGACACTGTTTTAATCTTTATTACCCTGACGGAGAAACTTTGAAACTGGTTTTGGCAACCAGACAGTCTCAAGATCAACTTGAGTCATTGCTAATTCTAATTGAAACCAGTGCTCTGTGACTCATTCCAGGACTGGTCCTGCTGTTCTTCTTTTAAAGCAGTAAAATCAGAGAATAAAGCTAATCAGAATGAGTGATTTTTTTCCCTTAGTCTATACAATGTGTGTGTGTGTGTGTGTGTGTGTGTGTGTGTGTGTGTGTGTGTTTCTGTTCAGGTGTCCATAAAGTCATCTAATGATGTAAAACCCAACTATCTTTAGACACTTCCATTTGTTCATTCATTCTCCCATTTTAGATATTATTCTATATTGCAATATCATTTGAATACAATCTAAGGGAGCCATACTTTACAACTGATACCTGGCTTCTTTTGAACTCAGCACCAGGTTTACTTCATTTTAATATCATTGAAAAATCAAGCCTTTGAGAAACTGCAGATTTTTTTGTCATTAAGCTTTCTGTGGAGTGCTGTTCTTATATGTGACTTGCCAGAACTAGTCTTTTTTACTAATTTTCAACACTCTCATACCTAGAGTTATAAGGCTTTGGCCATGTTGTTTTTATTCTTTCAGAAATTTTAAGCTTATGATATTGAGTTGGACCTAGCTACACACAAATGGTTCACTTCATGTAGATGGGTTATGAAGTACAGCAATTGCAAGATGAGATGGGTATTGAAAATCCTCCGAGTCTATTGTAGATATGGGAACAAGACAGGCTACGCCTTGCCTTAAAGACTTGTTCATATACTGTGACACTTGCACTTTTGGCCACTGTATCAAAGCAACATTTACATTCATATGAAATGTAACAATAATAATAATAAATGGATGATATAATACCTGATTTGAAATAACTATTACATATTTATTACTTCTTAGGGGTCTAGGCACATTACTTGTACAGTAGAAAAGTATAATGTCTCTGATATAATTACCATAAAACTCTGTTAATTTAATATACAAGCAATTTTCTAAATTGTTGGTTTATGGTGTTTTAACTTATCACATTCTTCATTTGAAAGTGGATACGTGTCTACTTACTATGGGTTGCTCTAATTAAAATGGAATAGTAGGAGTGTTATTTCCATGAACAGGAAAATACAAACTGAAACATGACATCTTAACAATAAAATCAAATTTCTGATTAAAGAAAACACTATCACCTTCCCAGTCTGCACTTACCCTCCTTTCTCTTCTTCTTTATAGTTCTTCCTGTTACTTTGTGGAACAGATTTCTGTGCATACCTTACAACGCTTCACTGCTTCTTATGACCTTGACAGTGGAAGCATTGTTACTCCTTTGAACACCAGAAAGCTAAAGGTATTTCTTATAAAAGATAAACTGAATTCCTTGAATATTTTCTTTTATTGAAATATATAATCTAAAATTCATTCCAGGGAGCTTTATTCCCCTCTTTGGGAACTGCTAACCTAAACTACACTTTTAGGGGCACTTTCTCAGAGACCTTTCAATGCGGAATTTATTAGGTTAAGGTTTAATATTTGGCCTTGAAATGAATGAGGCTTAATTCTATCTGAAGAGAAATTTGGTTGCACAGGAATTTGAGAAACCTAGATATAACTGTATATACATATAACCTCAGAATTCTGAAACTATGGCAAGAGGATCAAAATTCAAGGCCATCACAGACTACAGTGAGACCAAGTATGCAAGGAGAAAAATGAAATTATAGCCAAGAGGATATAATCATTGTAGCTATTGAGAGTGAAACAGTTGTCTTATTTGATGTTAAGCTTCTGAAAATATTTAATTGTATACAGTATCTCTGCATTAGTAAAACTTTATCAAGATATTTCTTATTGCAGTATGTAGGAAAACTGTTTGTGTACTACATTATGTCCTAAATTCTTCTTAAAATATATTGTTTTCATAATAAAATATTTGAGGTTCTCCAAGTACTGAGAAACAGAAGTAGGCACAAAGTGCCACCTTTATTAAGAAGCTGTTTACAGCAGATATCCACTAGACTTGAGAAAATCAGTTTTCTTCAGCAGAATGTTTTTGGAATTACTTAGTAAGGCTTATTCAAAGAATAATTGCTCAAGACAAAACATTTTCCCCCCTGTGGGGTGGTGCTTTTTGTTTTGTTTTATTTATTCATTTTCTGTTTCATTGTTTTGTTTGTTGACTTCATTGGTTGTACTGGAGAAATAGAGAAAGGGAGGGAGGGGAGATGGATAGATGGATAGAGACAAAAACATGAAGTTGGGTAGGAAGGAAGACTGGAAGGATCTGAAAAATTTGGGGTCAGGGAAAGGGCATGACTAATATATTTCATGAAAAAAATACAAAATATTTGGATTTCATACAGTTGACCTTAACCATATGTTTTAGAAATAAAAATCTACTATGAAACAATACATTGTACAGGTTTTATGCCAATTATGCTTTTGAGGCAGCTCTTCAGTGGAATTTTATTTTGCGAAGTTTAATTATGAGCAACTGAACATGCAGTACAATGTGAACTATTCACCTTCTCTGCAGCAGTGTTATGACATAACTTTGTTTCAATAAGACAGCCTTAACCACATAGTAGTTAAATGACTTTTGATATGACACTAATAAAAGCCTGTCTGGTATTAGAGATGCTTAAGCTTTTGCTCCTTTGTTTATTTTGAGGATATTAATCATGGCACTAAGCTAATAAAAGAAAATTGCGGGTTTAAAGTTTCCATTAAAGAGTCTGTATCTTCACTATGAGCTAACATGATAAATGCTTACAAAGTAACTCTGACTACCTTCATGGAGGCTAGAGTCAACAGAAGAGACAAGATCGAGCATATTATAAAACTCGCAAGTACAAATTACCTTGAATTAGCCAATTATAACAATTAGGATCATTTTGACACCATAAAGTTTTCCTCTTAATGGATAGATGTCATTACAATATGAATTAAGTGGCAAAACTGCCAGCTACCATGCCTGTTGATCTCATGGATAGTTTTGTTATGGTCAAAGTAAATAAAAATGACAATGATTCAGTGTTACTTTTTCTTAGACACTGTCTGACCTAAGTGATTCCCGTGTATGTATGAAGTATGCCGTTGGTGAATCAACCAGAAGGCATAAGTGTACTATTTCCATTTTGCATTAGAGAAACAAAAGAACAAATGTGTTTAATAAATTGCCCAAGTTCACTCAGCTAATTAAATGAGGCACTGTTAACGCAGCAGTCTTTGAACCAGTATGGAGATATGTGATAAAGACAACTTGAAAAGTTGAAAATCATTTTTTGGGAAGTTCACATTTTATGGTGACTTCATGAAGATAGAGGAGGGGAAAAGAACAAACACATAGAAGAATCACCAAACTGCCATTTCTCTACCCTTTAAACACTTACTGAGAAACCTCTATCAAATGTAAATAGGAATAATAACCCAATTAAATACCATGAATAATGTACCTGACTTGTCAGGAGCATTAATATAGTAAAACGAAAATAGTAATATTAGTGTAGTATAATATTAGTATGCTAATTAAATACTCATCATCAAACATATAAATATTTAATGTTGTGCCAGATTTCTTATCCATTGTGAGCTATGATGAGACCAATATAAGACGTTTTCGTCATTTTTTACCATTTTATCATTTTACACATTTCCTCCATGGACTCTTTTACTATGTGTTTATGTTTTTCTTTTTTTTTTCTTTTTCTTTTTTGGTCATACCATTCTATGAGTCTCAAATGTCTTTTTCAAAGAAAACATATTCGCCTGTACCTACAAGACATAAACTCAATTCCTATCCATGCTACATATTCTTGGGAGGAAGTAATTTACTAATTGAGCAATGCTTGGAACCTATATTAAAGTAAAAATCAGTTAGGCAAAGCAGGTAGTGTAGGGATTGTGAAGTCTCGTAAGAGCGAGGTCAAGGAAGGCAGGGACTCAAGCAGATGCTAGCTTTACATGGCCAATATAGAGTCCGGAATGTTACATTTCACATGCGATCATCAGGATAACGCAATATAATGAAGGAAGGAATGGAGAGTCTATTTTGAGTGAGCCATCAGCATCATCATGTTTCCATCATATGTTCTTTTTTGTTTGTTTGTTTTGTTTTGTTTTGTTTTGTTTTAATTTTTATTTTCTATATTCTATGTTTACATTCCAAAGGCTTTCCCCAAAGACAAGAGTCTTAAAACTTCACATTTACTTTAAGTATTTGAGCCCATTTTTTTTCTTTTTGGTTTCTATTTAAATATTTTTTCCCAAAATCTGGATAGCAGCTGTTTCCTTCTTTTCAATGACCCTAATATTCAGTCTTCTGTGTTTAGAAGAGTTTTCCCGCTCACTGACAAAATCCGATAGGTATGTAATTTGTGCCATTTTGTTTTCCTTTCTAGCAATGCATTTCTCCGATCATTGCCATTATATAACAATAAATCAAATTTGGCTTCTTTGGATCCTATCACTTAGAATTTCAGAATATACCCTTTCTATTTGCTTGGCACTTGCAGAGTCTTGTGTGCTGTTCCTCTGGAGAAGGAAACTCTGGATTTCAGAATGTTTGGAGTAATGTACCGAAAGCTTGTACCGCAACTTCAGAAGCACCACAGCCTGACTCATAGGCTGTACTATAAATGGCAGCATATGGCTGGAGAGTCAGAGCAGCAGGATAATGTGGCAGTGCCCAGATCCCAGCTGTAGGCATCAAAAAAACCTTTTGATGTTGGTATTCATAGCCACCATTCACATCAAGATCTAAAAGGGATGACTATTAAAGAGTCTGTTGTCCTAAAGGTTTTATTAAGTTATTGCCCAAGGTAGTAAAGGAAAACAATGTCTACATATGTTTGCCGGGATCAGACATCTCTTCTATTCAGCCATGCCTGGCAGGTGTCTCTTTAAGTACTTATTCTAAATGGAACACAACTGGGAGACATCAAAAAGGGCACTGTTGACAACTGTCATAGCAGGCTCCAGCTTGAATGGCAACTGAGCAGAAGGTGTCTCTCTGGAGTACTTCAGATCATCCTAACAGGAGCATCATTTCCACCAGGAACCCAGCTTCTACCAAAAAGGAGTGCTGCGAAATACTGCTCACGGTGAAAACTCATCTCCTCCTTGGAAAATTTCCATGCCATTAGATTTCCTATACAAAATACATATCAAGGAACTAGAAGACTCTTTACTTTAATGTTAAAATTGTAATATTTCTTTCTTTTCTTTTTTTTCTTTTTTATTGGTTATTTTATTTATTTACATTTCAAATGTTAACTACATTTTAAACATTTTTTATTGGGTATATTCTTTATTTACATTTCATTTCACTTTTCCTGGTTCCCTGCCCACCCCAAAGGTCCCATATGCCCTTTTCCCTCCCCCTGTTCCTCCATCCACCCCTTCCCACTTCCCTGTTCTGGTATTCCCCTACACTGATGCATTGAGCCTTTCCAGAATCAGGGTCCACTCCTTCCTTCTTCTCAGACATCATTTGGTATGTGGATTGTGTCTTTGGTGTTCCAAGATTCTAGGCTAATATCCACTTATCAGTGAGTGCATACCATGGGTATTCTTTTGAGACTGGGTTATGGATATTTTATATATTTACATTTCAAATGTTATCCCCTTTCCCGGTTTTCCCCCGGGAAACTCCCTATCCCACTTTCCCTTCTCCTGCTTGTATGCGGGTGCTCCCCCACCCACCCAATCACTCTGCATCACCAGCCTAGCATTTCCCTACACTGGGGCACTGACCCTTCACAGGACCAAGGGGCTCCCCTCCCATTGATGCCCGACAAAGCCATCCTCTGCTAGAATACATAATCTGCACAGCTGTCAGTAACAGTAAGTGAAAAACATGATAAATTCTTATTTGTAAATGTCTAGTCTATGCTTTAAAATACTTTATTGTCCTTCAGGACATGAATATAAAGAAAACCTTGAAATTTTCAACTTTTCCAACATACAAAGACTGCTGTTCTGTGTATTGAAATGGAATATTAGATATATATGCTGTTTGATGATATCGATATTTCTTTCATATAATTTAATACTTTTTAGTTTGTAGGCTCTGCCATCGCTTTTGCCATCACACATGTTAGAGGAGGAGAAATGTCAGATGCTGACACAGAAGCCATTTAACTAATTATTTTTAGATCAATTTGCTTCTTTGTCGGCACCATCCATCTGTAAAATACAGAACTACTAAAGTTCTGCACAAATAGAAGAAAAAAGTCAATACTATTGCAGAGGATGCTATATAACATGTTGCTGATAGTTACCTTTTGCACATATATTTCTACTTATAAGTAAAATGTTTATAAAATAGGAAGATATAAAATTAATTTTATTATTTTGTATTATCCTTAATTTTTGGAGTCCTATTTAAGAGTGGTTTGTTAATCATAGTTCAGAGACTTGTCTGCTGGTCACTTTTGTATCATTTTAAGTAAATAATTATCTTCTTATTTAGCTTTGAAATGTAAATAAATAAAATATCCAATAAAAGGAGAAAAGTCTCAAACATGGGCACAAGGGGAAAGTTCCTGAACAGAACACTAATGGCTTATGCTCTAAGATCAAGAATCGACAAATGGGACCTCATAAATTGTAAAGCTTCTGTAAGGCAAAGGACACTGTCAATAGGACAAAATGGCAACCAACAGATTGGGAAAAGATCTTTACCAACTCTACATCCAACAGAGGGCTAATATCTAATTCATATAAAGAACTCAAGAAGTTGGACTCCAGAAAGCCAAATCACACTATTAAAAATGGGATACTGAGCTAAACAAAGAATTTTCAACTGAGGAAAGTCAAATGGCTGAGAAGCACCTAAAGAAATGTTCAACATCCTTAATCATCAGGGAAATGTAAATCAAAGCAACCCTGAGATTCCACCTCACACCAGTCAGACTGGCAAAGATCAAAAACTCAGGAGACAGCAGTTGCTGGTGATGATGTGGAGGAAGAGGAACACTCCTCCACTGCTGGTGGAATTGTAAGCTGGTACAACCACTCTGGAAATCAGTTTGGCAGTTCCTCAGAATATTGGACATAATGCTACCTAAGGACCCAGCTATACCACTCCTGGGCATATACCCAGAAGATGATCCAACATATGCTTCACTATGTTTATAGCACCCTTTTTTATAATAGTCAGAGGCTGGAAAGAACCCAGATGTCCTTCAGCAGAGGAATGGCTAGAGAAAATGTGGAACATTTACACAATGGAATACTACTCAGCTATTAAAACCAATGAATCCATGAAATTCTTAGGCAAATTGATGGAACTAGAAAATATCATCCTGAGTGAGGAAACCCAATCCCAAAAGAAAACACACGGCATGTACTCACTGATAAATGGATATTATCCCAGAAGCTCAGAATACTCAAGCTGTAATTCACAGACAACATGAAGCTCAAGAAGAAGAAAGACCAAAGTATGGGTACTTCGGTTCTTCTTGGAAAGCAGAACAAAATACTCTCAGGAGCAAATATGGAGACAAAATGTGGAGCAGAGACTGAAGAAAAGGGCATCCAGAGACTGTCCCACCTGGGTATTCATCCCATATACAGTCACCCAACCCTGACACTATTGTAGATGCCAAGAAATGCTTGTTGAAAGGAGCCCGATATAGCTGTCTCCTGAGATGTCCTGCCAGAGCCTTACAAATACAGAGCAGATGCTCACAGCCAACCATTGGACTGAGCTTGGTGTCCTCAATGGAGGAGTTAGAGAAAGGACTAAAAGAGCTGAAGGGGTTTGCAACCTCATAGGGAGAACAAAAATATCAACCAAACAGACTCCCAGAGCTCCCAGGGACTAAGCTACCAGCCAAGGAGTACACATGGCTCCAGCTGCATGTGTAGCAGATGCTGGCTTCTCAGGCATCAGTGGGAGGAGAGGTCCTTGGTTCTGTGAAGGCTCGATAGATGCCCCAGTGTAATGGAATGGCAGGGTGAGGAGGCGGGAGTGGGTGGGTGAGTTGAGGTGCACCTTCATGGAAGCAGGAAAAGAAGGGATGGGATAGGTGGAGTCGTGGAGGGAGGGGAGCCAGGAAAGGGGATAATGCTTGAAAATAAAGAAAATAAAGAAAATATCCAATAAAAATTATGCATTAAATGCCAAAACATAAAACTTATTTTGCATCAATAAATAAAAAATATATTATTTATAAATAATGATCATTTTTAAATGGAAAACTAGCAATTTATTGAGAGGTAACATAACATTCTCTTGGGGAAAAAATGTGAATTGCCTCAACATTAAGTTTATTATTGAATTAATAACCACACTTGCTATTGTTGTTGTCACATCCATAGTGCCTCTTTTGTAAAAAAAAAAAAATGCATAAATGTGAACTTACAATAAAATATCCTAACAAAACAAATAGTTAAGCTACTTCAAAAATAGTTATTAACCTTGGAGTTTAGACAGTGGCTGTGTTTTAGACTTGTGACACATGCAAATTCAGATCCTAGGAAAACCCTCATGCAGAATTGCCCCACAGAAGAACTCTTTGTTCAGCGACTGAGACTATATGTGGCAGCAGTCTCATAAGATCATACTGTCTCATTGTATCACGGCTATCTAAAGTTGTGTAAGTACCCTGTGATATTTGTATGACAAATTGCCTGCCACGGTTCACAGAACATATCCCTGTCATTAAGTGACACACAACCATAATTAGATCCTCCCCCCACCCTTTGCATTTGTAACTCAGTGCCATTAAATTCATTTCAGCAAATGATCCTTTCACCACGAAGT
Organism: Apodemus agrarius; assembly: GCA_964023405.1. NCBI lineage: Eukaryota > Metazoa > Chordata > Mammalia > Rodentia > Muridae > Apodemus > Apodemus agrarius. The sequence goes on along the minus strand of OZ030013.1, from coordinate 32,552,372 downwards.
AAACAGGCATCCGCCACTCCCTCACAGCTTGTCCAAAAGGTCTGCAACTGTGCCATCCAGAACTTGTATTTTTTCACCTCCCCTGCGCAGGAACTGGTGGAAATAGCACACAAATGACAGTAGTAACTGCCTGTGCTCTCAATCCTCCTGCTCTACCATTCTCACCCGGGACTTTCTTAAAGGCACTTTTCTCCTGGTCCCTCAACATAGTTTTCTATTTTACATCATTTGTCATGCAGGCTTTCATGTTACATTCCAACTGCAGTAGCCCCTCCCTCCTCTGCTCTCAGTTTCTCATGCCTACTTCTCTCCCTAATCCACTCCTCTTCTTCCCTTCAGAAAAAGGCAGGCCTCCCAGTGCTAGCAATCAAACACTGAACATCAAGTTACAATAGAACTTGGTACCTTGCCTCAGATTAAGCCTGTTTTCCAATGGATCAAGCATATAATAAATATTCCCCAGTGTCTCCGGTTTTTTTCCCTCAAATACAAAAAACTTTTATTTTCTTCATAATATTGGCTGTTTGCCCTTCTTATAGGTACATTTAAAATTCTTGAAAGAACATCTATCCTAATCAAATGTCTCATGACTGCTTATCAACACCAACAGCATGAGCCCTGGAAGATATATTTTAGTGCACATTTTATACTAAACTGAATACACACTTTCCTCTCCCTCAACCTCTTTCCATGGGTCTCTCTTTAACATCAATCATTCTACTCTAGTAGATGCTAGTCATTTTTCATTATCTCTCTGACTCGTTCTTCATTTCTGTGACATTCTTCACCATTTAATTACAGGGTACTAAAATACATCATGACTCAATTTTGAAAAATTCTTTTGTATTTTTAATGTTGTCCATTTGATTTCCATTGTGTCTAATAAAATGTGGTAATCATTTGTTCATTGACTTATCATATCTATTGTATATCTATCTATCTATCTATCTATCTATCATCTATCTATCTATCTATCTATCTATTATCTATCTATCTATCTATCTATCTATCTATCTATTCTATGTATCTATCTATCATCTGTCATCATTTCGAGATCATCTTCATCTGACCTTTACATCAGTTTTTTCTGCATCTTATTTCTCTATCCCTAAATATGGAAACTCTGTTCAGTTCTTCATATTCCCAAGTTAGAAATATTTTAATATGCTACCCTCCTTTGCAGCCCTATCTAATCTCCCAAGAAGTATTCTTTGTTTTGATTTACATTCAAACATAATTTTACTTCCCAGAGACACAAAATAATTTTATGACACCAAAATGGAATTATGTAATCACTTAACCACATAGAATGCTTTTTATTTAAGTTAGGACAACTATTTATTATATGCGAGTGATAGATTCCTGCCTTGGAAACTGCTTAATTGTCCATTCCCATCCTACAGGAACTACTTTAAACACCTTTTTTATTGCTATTCTTTTTATTTTTCAAGACAGAGTTTCTCTGTGTAGCCCTGGCTGTGCAGGAACTTATTACTTTGCATTCCTGACTTTTTCCCATTAGAATCCATGTCTTTCTTTTTAATAATAGTGCTAAGAACACATACTTAAAAACATACCAGAAACTAAATCTAAATGATGTTTCGCATCTTCTTTCTTTACTATTTCCTGTCCACCCATTCCCATTAACACTTCCAGCCAGTAGGTAGTGGTTAAGTGTTTTTCAGTTGGATAGTATTTCCAAAGTATGTAAGTAGAAAAGAGGATTAAGGTGAGTTTAAGCATAAACATGCAACAAAACAAAAAGGCACAAACACACACATACTGGTTCCAAGCTGTTAAAAAAGCTATATTTGTTCCCTCGGAGTTAATCTTTATGCAAGGCTTATTGTGATAACTTGCTGTGTTTTGCTCTAAGTGGTCTATTTTAAGTACATGCTGTATTCTACGTGCTTCACATATTGACATTCAGTTAATATGGTAAAGTTAGAGAAAGATGTAAACGGCAACCCTGGGTATAAGTTATACTAAAATATATCTTGTATATGATTTAATTTTTATTACTACTGTAATTATTTATTTAAAGTTGGATCCAATTTAATCTTATTGAATTCTCACATCTTATGAAATATCTCATTAATTATAAATGATTTATATAAAAAGAGAAGAAATTCTCCATATTAGATCAATTTATTAATGTAATCCTTGCTTTTACATATACTAGAACCCTTTATTTAATTAATGCAATATAACTGTCCTCTTTTTCATTTCTTTTATTACTAATTGTAAGCTTCATGAGATGTTTTCCAACAATTTGTTTTAATTGTTAAAAATGAACCCAGCATTTTCTAAGTCCAGGGAAGTTACTTCATTATTTTATAAATGTTTATAAAATAATTCTATTCGAAATGGTATGTATATGTATCTATAAATATTTATGTAAACCACATAAATACATCTTATTATATGTATATGTGTAAACACATAAACACACATTATATATATATATATATGTGAAATATAATATATATACATAATATGTATATATATATATGTGAAATATAATATATATACATAATATGTATGTTGCCATTGAAAATGAAGAATCAAACATTATTTTCACAATTTCTATTATTTTGCCTGGACATAGACTGATTGTTCTGTTGAAGCTACAGGAGTGATATTTAGAGAAGATCTGTTCTCTCAGAGATTGTCTAAAATATGTCCAAAGTGAGTTATCTAAAGCATATCTGAAGAAGATGACTTATACATGGTTGATTATGTTGAGCATCCTGTAAGGAGGTTAACGTGAGTTAGAACAAGCTTGTACCCGTTTTTCTCACATTCAACCATGTTATCACGGTACAGCATGTATGGACTAGTTGAATAAAACATTACTTTATCTTAAACTAACTTGTAAAACTTCCATGAGAAAGCAGAATAATAATAGTGGAAACTGTGAAAATTATTTTGTAGTGTAACTTATAGTAATAATTGTATCAAAGTAATGATAATACCCCATTGATTATTTCATTTATTAAATGTGGATACTTATATGTAGATTTGGAACTCAGGTGCTAAAAGTCAATCTTGAATGTCATTCTTCAAAAGATGTCTATTTTGTTTTTAAAATAGACTTTCTCATTTTGCCTGTATAACACCTCCAATTAGACAAAGAAGTCCAGGAACATAGTCTTGGAATTTGGCTTATTTCTACTTATCCATGGCTTGGATTACTAACATACATACCAGAGACTCCAGCTAACTTATGTGTGTTCTGGGTATGGAATTGATATCTTAGTGTATATGGAGCAAACACTTTGCTGACTGAGATATATCCTGATCAAAATATTATCATATTTATTTCAGGATTAGTTAGCATAACACAGAATAAGAGTAATTAGTGTTCATTTTAAATAATACAACTTAGTAATAATAAAAATGTTCTTTTTAAAAAAACTCGGAAATATTAATTACATGCATTCATTTATATGTGAAGTGTAATTCGCTGTGTTTTTTCCCTTTGTTTTCTTGCTCATTTAATGACGTACACTTTAAGATATGGCACTTTAGTAGATCTCACATTGTTGAAATTTAGAAAGGGCCATTTCATTTACTCCCTGAAAGGTGAGTACTGGCTCTTCTAACAATCCTTCTCATCCTACTTCTTGTCTGGAAATAATCGGATCATCACTGAATCCCAACTCTTCTTCTTGGATTATGCTTTCAAGGGTGACTTCAAGGGTGACTCATGAAGTCTACTGGTCCAGTAGGAGAGAAGACTAAAGACTCCTGCTGTTGGGTTTCAAGTCACACTCACTATCTGTTCCCAAGAAATTTAATGGTAAATTGCACTGCTTTGACAGATGTCAAGCATATAATACATCTTACAGCATCTCATAGTTAAGTGCAATAATCAATAGAAAAATGGAACATAATATTAAAAGAACTCAAGTCCTTTATCCATCTTAGCCTGCTCAGGAGGAGAACCAACAGAGTTTTGTTTTGTTTTGTTTTTGTTTCTGTCTGTTTACAGTAATGTCAGCTGGGATTTCATTGCAGTAGATACGAATACCTCCAATGTCATTAAAAATTTCATGGACCTCTCATTGGCATGAGAGTCTTAATAGCTGCACATAGGTTTTGAGAGATATCTCAGTGGGTAAAAGCATGGATAGTTCTTATAGATAATCAAATTTTGGACCCTAAAACCCACAACTATCTGTAACTCCAGCTCTGAGGGATCTGGCATTACCTTCTACAGACAACTACACTCATAAATACCCATATAAGCATGTGCATGCATAAACATAATTTTAAGTGAAAGTTAATATTTAAAAAGATGCTGCTCACAATCAGACTGAAATGATTAGAAGCCAGCCAAAGTTAATAATCCAGTTACGGCTAAAGTAGTATATGTGTGTATTGAATGTGGATTTTAAAAATCACATGTTGAGCAATAAAAGAAAAAAAAACAATTGCTTTGATGAGCTGAGTTTTTATCCACAGGAGATAATTCTTTACCTAATAAGTAACAGAATTAGAACACAGTTGTTACTACATTGAAAGGAAAATTTATCAAAATTTAAATGTCACTTTATAAAACTAAATCTGTAGATCGGTTAACATTTCAAAATTCTCTTTTACCTAAGTTCAGAGTGCTTGGGTGGTAATAATTAATATTCAGTTCTTAAGGACAAAAGTTAGTGTATGATAATTAATGCTTTCTGAAAAAATAAATGTATGTGGGTGATGCAATAGGAAAAGTTAGTATATTTGAATAAGTGTGACTAATCCCTGGGTTAATCACTGCATTGCTTTGTCTTTCATTTATTTATTGAAAAGAAAAGTGAGAGCTGAAAGTGCTGTTCCAGGTATCTATTAAAATATTCTCAAATTAGAATATGAGTTTACTCTCCTCTCACAACAGAAATGAAAATTTCACTTCATAAACTCACTCCTGTTTTACTAATATTATCCAACGAAAATGAATATGATAAATCTAAGCTTACTTTTGTTAAAATGCCATCTGTGTACTCTAATAAAACTTAACTCAGCTAATAAATAATTGATCTTAAATGTAGAAATCCTATTATAATTTATATATCATTTTTTATGTATTGATGTTTTGAAATTTTCAAGTGAGAATAAAGGAAACTAAACCAATAATACAGCTGTCACTACAATATTATTTACCCAATATTGTTTATCCAAAATAAGAAGAAAGTTCAGGAAACCTCCTAACTTCTTAACTAAGACACTTACGGGTCCAGTGCAAGGAACCATTTGCGATTTGTATTTTAATTGTTTGAAGTAACATTCATCATCTATGATTCAAGACTATTTCAGTAATTATTTAAATCAAGCATTAAAATATTCATGAACATTATCATGTGCTAATAAAATATCTATATTTACAACCTACAAATATCATTTCTCATCTCTTTAGTGTTTCAACAATGGATGTGTTTGTACAATTGGAACAGCCTGCCTAATAACTCCAAACTTTCTGATCTGCAGGGAATCGTGGAAACACTGGTTTCCCGCCTTTGTGGAAGGGAGTCCCCAAAGGATTTGCTTCTGATGAATGCTAAGATATCTCAGCATTAATTCTGAACTTGAATCCCATGCTGAATGGCCTCAAGAAAATAAACACTTCAAATACAATCCAGCTTCATAAATGTTTCAAAACCACTTTACAGTCAAGTGCTACCACCAAAATACTTTCTATTAAACGACTTAACTATTTTTAAAGAATGTTGTAAAACAGAATCCCACTCATTTGTCTCCCTTTTTAAAACTGAGCTTCTAGGATTTCTCGTACTATGTTGATATAACAATTTTAGCATAGTCATCTTCTTGGCCCATTTTTTTTTACTATTTTTTTAAATTCCAGATAGAATTTTTGCTTCAATTCATTTTAGTTTTTGCAAAAAGAAAAAGGAAAAGAAAAAAAAACTTTGTCTGTTTATTTGTGAAGGTGATTTAGATTTAAATCCAATGCTACTGGTCATTTATAAAATGTACATTTATAAAAGTATAAAGGTTTCTTAATTAAATAGTCATATATGTAGATATACCTGTATCACAACATTAGACAATATGGCCCATTGCACAGTTAGGAAAACTGAGAATAACTCTAAAAATCATCCCAGCAGAAACCTCACAAATGATGTCATAACAACTTCAAGCTTTAATACCCTTACAGTTTAACTAAACGTAATACAATGAACATATATTGCTTTGCTTTTTAAAGTAACTTGATACTTGTTCTAGTGATTATTTTATATTTTACCATTATTTCAATTCAACATGTTTTATAATATTAGTACACTAAGTGTCATGAAAACATTTTAAAGGATCTCTAATGATTCTGAGATTAGTCAGTGTTGTTTTTTGCTTTGCTTTGTTTTGCATTTGTTTCTTTTTTCTTCAGCAGCCATGTAAAATGTCTGCAAACTCCAGCTCCCTACTTGTTTATAAACACACAGAGGACCCTGGTGTGATCAGTGCTATAATTATATTACTGCTTAATAGCACATGCTGTTGATACATTAATTGCTTTATTGACTATTTTAAAAGTTTACGACCTCATCTGCATTTGAATTTGACCTTGTTTTGCACTTTTCCAGTGAATCACCACATTCTACAACCTACATAATGTGTATTGTACTAATAAATTTACATAATGAAAAAACAGTCAGATGATATGGACCTCATTACTTTTTTTAATCAACTAAATCACTGTTCGTTCGGCACAATTTATATTGCGGAGAACCGCATAATCATGAAACACTGATGCTACAGTTCTAGGACTGTAAAAGATGCTCCACACTTTCCTATCCTTTAAATTTTAAATAATAAGTTCCAAATGGAAAAGATACACATACTTGTTTTTTGTAGCAAGAGAAGTGGCGGTAAAATTTAGCTGGGATACATATTTTATTAAAAATCCCCAAAAGATTAAGAACAGAATCCATGATATATTGACATATTTTAAGCACTTTAACATTAGGAATATTCTTTCTGTAATTTGGGCGTGGTTCTGAACTTCATTATAAGTGAAAGACATCTGTGCAGGATATCTAGGTTCATGGGAGATGTGACGATTTGGTTATTTGCAAAATGGAAATAAATAAATACAATAAAATCTTGGATGTAGAAAAATTGCTACTTTCTGATAATAAGTATTCCCTCATATCCTTGAAGAAGAAAAAACATTTAAAAAGTACCACACAAATATTCTATTGCCATAGTCATTGTAAAAATTTGTGATTTTTGAGTCTAGGGAGTTGATATGGCACTACAGAGGAGATAGGCATTTAAAGTTTTGCCTTATTGTAGAATGTTAGACTGTGTAGAGGTCTGAGTGCTTCAAAGTAAATTAGAAAGTGGAATTGTTCAGCATTTTCCACCTGAAATTTAAGAGAAAGAACTTAACAATCATAGAGATAGACATATTAAGAATTGTGAATTAGAGTCACAGAGCTAGAAACAATAGGAACAATCATCTATTTTCTTTTCTAGATGGAAAAATTAATGTCCAGCAATATTCAATGACAAGACCATTGTTTGGAATTGGTAGGTAGAGCATCTACACATTTACCTATACTTTTCACATAGCTTTACTCCTAATTACCATGCAGAGTAGACTATGGAGATGGTCTACAAGCACTATGCAGTGTTGCTGATATAGGGCAAAATGTATTTTGCACTATAAACTTAAAAGCAACATATTTGTTAGGAAAAAACGGGACTATTCTATGGATTTCTAGAAGAAAGTTTCAAAGCAGGAATTAAAGATCTTCATTCTCTTCAAAATCATATTGGAAGTGTAAGTATTGGTATAAATACTTAGCATGTTAGGGATCATGCAGAGACTCTAATTTCAGCTGGAATACTACAGAACAACATATATTTGGAGCATGCACCATGCCAGTACCTTGTGACTATTACTTCTTACAGATAATTTCATGCCATCAGACAGTCCCCATTACTGTTAGAGACAGAGACATTATTGAATGAGAACTTGCATCCATTAAATATACTACAAGTTAATTTCATTTTTCCTGTGGGTTGCTTCCTAAGATTATACAAATATGTTTGTTTGAGAAACAAAATATAATTTATTCCTCAGCTAATTTTATCAAGTAATGACGGGCACTTTCTGATTATAGAAACAGAACTTTATAAAATTACATTATGTCTCTAAGTCTTTTACTTTACTCAACTTATTTACCAGAAAGTCTTTCATCTTGACTTAACCTCTAAACCACTTTTTTATTGAATAAGAAACTAGCAATACTATGCACTTTGGAATTATTTTAGATATCTAAATTATTGTTAAAATTTACATTCTCACTTCATGTGACAGAGTGTCTAATTGACTACACACTTGGTATAGCGGCCACTTGCTCAGACTCTCATGGAATATTAACAACAGAGTGGGGGATGAACGCAGTAGAGATGCAACCAATCATGAGAAAGCAGACTATTTCTTCTGAGTGCTGATATTTTTACCTGATTGTAGAACAACTCAAAATTATTATTTGGCTGAAAACCTAAGCAATTATCTTCAAAGAAACAACAACAACAACAAAAAAAGGCACTCAAGAATTCAAGAATAGCTTATTTCTAAAATCTAATGAAAATAAATATTTTGAGCCATAACCTAATAATAAATGTATCAACATTTTCATAATCAAAATATACTGATTTCTTTACACGTGGAAAATACACTTCTTGTTTTCTTTTTTAATCATTTCCCTTTATTTTTCTTTTATTAATTCTGAAGCTTTAAAGTTCTTATTAAAATCTGACAATAGTCCAATGAAAGACTCCATTAATCTGTAGGATAAACGTATACCTAAAATTTGAAATGCTAATTTTGCATGCCTCTAAAACTTCACAGGTAAAATATGATAAAATTCTTAATTGCTTATAACAATGAAAAGAACAAATAACCAAGCAATAATAATAATAATTATTAATTAATTAATAATCAAGCATGTCTGGTGAAAACTGGCGTTAAAAAAATTAAATGTATTCTCCATCATTTCACTACCTTTATTTCTCTCAGCAAAGCAGACTGTTGATGATAGTAAGGCAGCTGTAAGAGCCAAAAGAGAGACACATGTGGTGGCAAATAAATTTAAAATCGATTCCATATTAGTTGTATTCAATTCGAAGTGATATTTTTGGGAAGGTGAATATTTCAATACATTATTTCAGATAAAATGCTACAATTTATACTTATTTATATTCTTTATTTTCGTTTTCATCTCATTCATCATAACTTTAAGAAAGTTTTCCTCCTTTTCATAACAGAGAAGCTTTTCATTATCAATAATTATTTTACTGCAGAGAGAACCTGAGAAGGGCATGTGCTCTGCATAGGGACTGATTTTCCTGTTATTGCTTAAATCTGTTTCCTCTCCTGGAGACATATATGGATATGACTTTATATATATATATGTATATATATGTATATATATACATATATATGCATATATATATGTATGTATGTATAAAACATTTTCAACATTAGTGTTCTCTTCTGTGTATCTCTGACTCTGTTTCCACTTATATATCTCATCTGGACAAGAGTTCATAACATATTTTCTTATTTACTTTTTTCTGTGAGACAGTATCTTGATTCTATCTATGGTCTGTAACTTATGAGTATCTGCTGAGCAAAGTGAAAATGGAGTCCCCAGACTTCTGTCATATCTACACAAACTAAAAGCAGAATTGGGAGGCTCATCTTCTGCCTTCTGAGAAGAAGTAACAGATTATTGTTTCTTGAGAAATATTGGATTATACGTGTCAAGGCCAATAGTGTATGGTTAATAGTGTCTTGCGGGTCTTCATATGCCTTAATGAAAGAATCCATATTTAGGAGAAAGATGTATTTTGAGTTATCATTAGAGTACTCCAGGTCCATGGATTGTCTCTGGTCTCACATTATTTGTAAGGATTTGTTTGTTTGTTTGTTCTTTTCTTTAATCAGCTTTGCCTGTCCTTATTTCAGTAGTCTTCAAATGGATTTATTCATTACAATTTCTACTGCTCTTAAATTTCATTAACATTTTCACCTGAATTTGGCTGGGAAATAATATTAAGTAAATATTATGTTGGTATGAAAATAAACAAAAATGAAATCAGACCCTCATAAAACATAAAGGAATAAAATTTTCCTTAAAACAAAATAACAATTTTTCCATTAAGGACATTACATTCACTATAAAGATAAATAGGAAAAAAGAAGATGAAATACAAAATGTTTTGATCAGTATGAGAATCATCACGCTGTAATATTCAGCAATGTAGAGAAAGATACAACTAAGTTAAAGACTTTTAATTTAGTAAGATGATATTACAATTTAGAGATCCATGTCTATATTTAGTAGACTAAACATCTTTCTAATATTGTGATAACATCTTTCTAATATTGTGATAAATAGCTACTAAACCATAGATATTTACGTAAATACATCATGATCAATGCTCTCTACCATGATGTTTTACATATGTTGACATAGCAGTGGTTAGATTATTGCCTGAGAATTCAGGGGACCTTAAAATAAAGAGAATCCCTTGTGAAATCAAAATATTGTCGCCATCCCAACCGACAATTGCTTTTGCATATACATCCTGAGTGCTCTGTGTTTCCTCTTGTAGCATTGCAACAGTGCGGCAAAGGAGAAACTTCACTGTCATTATCTAATGAGAGACAGGGGACCTAACTTGATGCTGAGATACCACTCCCTTGACTAGAATAAGACAACTTGACTTTAATACTAAAGCGTTAGAATCACATCTTTTCCCTTACAGAGCGCCAGTCTGCTGCCACCAAAGCAATGGTCTTCACGTTGACTTGTCTACCATCTTGTGATATTAATTTATTTATTCTTTGATGTGTGGTACCCGCTGCAGTTGAAAGATGAGGTCTTTTAATTGCAGAGCACTTCTTAATTTCTGTTTCCACTTCACAGCCCCCTGACATTCTTAGATGATTGTAGTGGGTGGTTCACAAACACTGTCTAATTAATGACTAATTCCAGATAGAAGGCCCTGAAGGAGTCTGGACTCGTCATACCCACAGACTGAGCTGATAAAAATGCCTGCCTCAGAAGGAAATACAATACACTTTAGAAATAGGCCACGAAGTTTCATGACTAAACTTTTCTAGGGCCAGAATATATTATAATCATTTCTAATTAATTCTCTTCATCAGCATGTAACTCAGGCATGTTTAAAACTTTAACCTGTTAATGTGATCCTAAATGGACTAAAACTAACAAGTATTAAGTTAAAATAGCAGCAAGGAAGGAACCATATCTAGATGTATCGGTCAAGGGAAACATTTGACACAATGTCCAGTCCGTGGTTTTAAGGCATTTATTTTCATGGTGGAAAATGGATGAGTAACACCATACCCCACTTCCCAGGTCAGGTCTGAGGTGAAATACCTTTTGTAGAGAGGCGTGAATGGGAAGGTAAGCTTATTGGTTAAGTCTCCAAGCCTTTAGGTACCTCATTAAAATGGAGATTTGTCTGGAGCTTATGTGTCCTGTGGTCACGTCCTCTACAGGTGGAGGGGTCTGGGGCATAAACCTTACATGACTGATGGCCACAAATCTATGGAGGGCTGTAGCCTCATGCTTGGGAAGAGGCGAAACACCTATAGTCCCTTCAGAATCACCAGAGTTTCGAGGCTTAGTTCATTAGTTCATCCGGAAACAAGGCTACCTTTCAGGGTCCTACATACAGGTGTGAGAAAATTACAATTTAATTAAATAATAATAAGAACAGTAATAATAATGACTAAAGGTGAAAAAGTCAGAACACCCTGAGGGGCACATCTGTGAATGAAAAAAGTATCACAAGCAAGAAGGGACGGGTACCTGGTCAGCTGTGATACTCCTGATTCCAGAAATGGAGACAGAAACCGGAACTGCAGTCAGAGGGACATTGCGGGGTTGAGTGCCCCTGCCTGACTGACGCGGGTGAATGAAAAAGCTGGGCAAAGATGAAATGTCTCCCTGTTCCCCACCGTCGTTGCTTTTCCCCTGGCAAACTCTATTGAGTAAAGAACTAACAGGAAGCCAGATGGGGAAGGGGAAGCGCAGCACGCACAGATCCAGCATGGGAATCACAAAGCTGGTGGGATTAGAGTTGACAAATAATAGCTTACTTAAAGCGCTAGCATTTAATTACGGACATTAAGATGTGGTGACTGATAGATTCCTTTTGAACGAAATCATATTATTTGGGGGAGGTGGGGACTGAGCTTAAGTTCTAACTGCAGAAATAGCTCGAAGCCCGGTCAGAGGCCGTGTGTCAGAGACTTCAGAGAACAGGAAGCCAAGAGTAACATGTTCAAAGCATAACTTGGTCGTCTCATCTCCCCGTTTCAGCTTTCTTTGAAAATAATCACATTCTCAGAGACTCAGTGACATTGTGTACAAAAATTACCCTGACTTTCTAACTCACTCCATTCTGTGTGTAAATATAGGCCGACACCACAGAGGACCTGGCTATCTTTGGTACGCCTCATCCATCACCGAATGGTTAACTTGCACATTCATCTTTTAAAAGTAATAATGAATTTCTAAAACCTCTTAAACGGGTTTAAGTTTTGTAATCCATTTATTGAACATGCCTGCAATGAAAAATTAATTATTAAACAAGAGCCTTGGGAAGAGATCAGCCGGCTTGTCACCCACGCCTGAGATTGATAACATGTCAGTTTCCAGATCAGGGAGGGCAGTGACAACCTTCAAATTTAAACCTAGAAGGGGAATGTTAAGCATGCCCTGGCATAAGTCGCATTTTTAATTTATTTTTTATATTAAATGTTAGATAGAATAAATTCATCCATGCCTCTCAAACACAACCTGATTAAATTAGCTGGCGCTCTTTCAAATATAAAGGCTGGTTATGGCTTCTCAAGGACATCGGAAACACTGAAGCATAAGACAACGGTAAATACAAAATGCAGGAGAGGTGGACAGTGATGTATTCGCAAGCAACAGAGGGGAAGGGAGGTTTTGCAAAATGCTGAGGCTAACAAAACAAGGGCAGCATAACGTCCCCCAAGTGGTACATGTGCCCGACACCAGAGGCTGCGCAGAGAAGGGGCTGCGTCCCAGAGCAAAACCCACAATAACACCAGCAGAAGCAGAGGGGATAGAGTTCAGCTCAGCGACGAGAGACCAGTTTTCAAATCCTAAAATATGCTTTTGGATTAAGAATTTCAGAGACATTTTCAATACTTATAGGAGTTTGCTGCGATGATAATGAAAAGAACATTGTTCTAAGAACAGATGTGCGGTCCTGTGTCAAACCCCCAAGGAGCCTTGAATGGGCGTCTTTAAGGCAGAACTCTCTCCCTTATTCTGTAGGGTGATAAGAAAATAGTTCATATCAAATACTTTCAATTGGGTCGCAGAGAACCAATTGCTCATAATGCTGCAATAAAAATAAAACCCTCTGGTCTCCTAAATTCAACTTTAAAACCTCAGTGAACTCATCGACAACTCACTTCGATCTAACTGGGCCACCATATGTGAAAACCGAAGATAACGCCCTCACAAGTGCGTCGCATCTCGGTATGCTCCTCCTTTCCTGTACAACTTACTCCTCTCTACTGCTGCTTTAAAAATAAACGATGCCCTGCACAGATCTCATGAGGTAAATGTGACCAACAACAGAGCTTTTTGTTAACAATAGCGAAGGAATACATCCTATCTTATTTGAGCTTCAAGAAATGTGCTGTGAAGTGTACCACAGGAGCCCAGAGAGCCTTGAGCTTTGTAAATGCGCCGTGAGAAGAGGACATCCGCTTAAGCAAGGCAAAGGACTCCCAAGTCGCTCATTCCATTCCGTACACATCATCCAGGGGTCCCTGGGTGCATCCCCATCCACTGAAAAGGGACGCTTCTTTGATGAAGGTTGAACCATGCACTTATCCATACATACAGCAAAATGACTTTAGGCGATCGGTTACTGCTATGTCCATTTAGCAGAATCCTAGCACTAAGTTCTCTCTAGAATCCCTAGACATGGGTTCCTGGCTTCATTAGGAGAGTCAGCTATGGGGTTCGTCTCATGAAATGAGCCGTAAATGCAATTAAATTGTGGTTGGTTGCTCCCATAGCATTGGTGACACTATTGTGTGGGGGAATACATTATACAGACAGGTCACTATTGCTGTTCTTAGCTAGGTGAGACTGATGATCACGTCAAATGAGCAGGGACCGACTTTCTGCTAGACTTTTCACTGAAGACTCCTTTTTCTTTTTTCCCTCCAAGGCGTGGGTAAGGATGACAGATTCCTGTCCTTGTAAGTATTATATTTTATTAATGATGCAAATAATGACTACTTCAGAAGCAGACTATAAAATTGTAAAAAAACATATCTGATTTTTTTTTTTAGAAATGACAGTCTTAAGAAATTTTGGGATTCCGCATGCTAGGAGAAGTGATTAATATTTAACCAGAGTAGATACAGAGTAAATGACAATGTGAAATTTGAATAGACTTGAAGGATTTAATAAATGATGCTTATGCCAGAGTTGGAAAGGGAAATTACAAGAAAATTATAATCTGAGTTTGTTTATACTTAACCTAGTACAAACAGTGACACAGAATATATGCATCACATTTAGTGGATTTATATACAAAATGATAAAAAGCTAATGTTCAAATATAAATAGCATTTTGTTGCTGTGGATGTTTTGTAAACTCCCCTACCTATTGGCTGCAGAATCTTTTTAGAAAATGAAAAAGTAATAAAATAAAGACCTCGGGTCAGTGTTTTATTCTAGATTCATGGATAAAGGAGAGTTTCTATTAAGCCATGTAAATTTTCAACAGCTGTAGGACTAACAATGTCGGGGAAGAACTGAAGGCAGGGTGAAAGCTAGGCTTTAAGATGATGGTAGAATTTAAGCAGACACGCAAGAGGCTGAATTGTTGGGAGGTTCTTTTTAAGAGAACATAGGCCAAGATGCAGCTTGACGGGTCGAGTGTCTTCCCAGTCTGCCTGATGCCCTGAGTTGAATGCCTATCACAGCCCCGAGCATCGGCTGTAACAGTATCACTCCGGAGACCATGACAGGAGAATGAGAAATGAAAAGTCATCCTTAGCTCTGCAGTAAGCCCAAAGCTATCTTGGGATAGACGAGACCCTCTCTTATGGAAACAAAACTAGAAAGTGACATTTGATAATGGAGTTTGAAAACTGGACCATCTCTGAATGAGTCCAACATTCATTCATTAAAGTTTCTTCCTTCTTAGGTATGAAGAAGGATGAACATATGTCAGAAAGGTAGTGGTAAAGAAAGGAAGAGTTGAGAGTAGCTGGGACAGGGAATTTAAGGCCAGCTTACATGCTACACTGGAATATGATACGGACAGAATAGGCAGATTTCTTACACATAACTTTCACAAACGAATCACAGGGACTCAGCATTTTTGAACTGTGGCTACTAATAAATACTATACACCTCAAGAACAGAGTGACATGCAGAATTTTTGTTTGAAGAGTTCTATATACTGGAAGGCCACAGAAGGCCTAAAGGATAAGGATGAACGAATCCTGTTTAAAGAAGAGAAATCGTGTCTACAGATAAAAACAGAAGGCTCTGGGGCCTGAGGGAAGAAGCAAAAAGCTTAGCTTAGCACAGTCCTAGAAGAGATTTGTGTATTGTTCATTGAAGGAGTCAATACAGCTAAGGAAACATCAGTGCCAACATCCTGAGCAACAGATTTGTTTCTTTTTTTTTTCTAAACCTGTTTGAATAGAGGTGAATCTCAAATCATATAACTCATTATTAATAGTTTACAATTTTCTTACTTTTAACTCTATTCATTTTTCTGACTTCCAGGCTCTCCCTTAAATGCCTACTACATATTATGATGTAACTTTACATGGATACTGATTTGCATGCATTTAAATAAATAAAGTGCTCATTTAGACCTATACTCCCTGAGACTTCAATTCTCTTTTCCTATTTCAATTTGATGAAAGAAAGCAACATTTTGTACTAACAATTGACATAGTAAACACACACACACACACACACACACACACACACACACACAATTTTCTACTTGTTCCACAAAGCTGAGTGGCCACACTCTCAGTTACAAATGCCTAGCAGTCCACTAAGTGTCCTTTATGACCACATCCAAATAAATCTCAGCTTAGCTACCTGGCATTCTTTCACCGTGAGCATTGGAAGTCAAGCTTGGCTGCCTTTCTTCCCTGAAGGTCACCTTGTTCTCTTATCCATCTTCCTGTGGCAACCTGTGTGTGGCTTCTATATGGTGGAAAAGCCAAAGTTTGGAAGTAATATGGTGAAATACAATATCAGGGAAACCAAGTATTCAGCCAACCATCAACTATAATATAGGCAAAAAAAAAAAAAAAAAAAAAAAAAAAAAAAAAAAAAGACCAATAAAAAGCCACAAGCCCAGCGGACATCATCTTACCCTCTATTCATCAAGCAAGGGTGGTCATTTTGGGACTCTGACCTGCCTCCCTACTTTGGCTAAGACCTAAGGCAGTTATTTTCATCCGTCCTCAGCCTGACAAACTCTTACTTATACTTCAAGGCCCAGTTCATACATCAGTTGAGCTCTGCAATCAATCAGCTTAGGTAGAGCTTTTGAGCAAGGTTGAATTGAAATACAGGCTTCAGTCAGCAGCAAACGTAAGAAGTGTTGGTAACTGATGAGGGAAGGAAAGGAAAATCAGACAGAAAAGGAACTGAAGTTAGATAGGCGCGAACTCACTTGACTCCTCAGGCCTGTTTTTCAGATTCCTTCTATACACTTTACAACGGTTAAATGAAATCAATTAAATGGCTAAAGGAGCAATGGGAGTGACATCATTTCAATTCTGCAGTCCTATATCTCAGAAAATAACTTTCACACGGAGTAGAATTAATACCTCTTTGTATAAAAGGGACTAAAACATTCTTACTTTTAAATCCCTGCCTTATAAGATGGGCTTCAGTTTTAGTTCAAGAACAAGTAACTTAATTCAGTGTATTTTGAAATAATTCAGAGATAAGAAACAAATATCAAAAGGTTTCTTTTGAGTAGAAAATATTAATTTCCTGGTGCTTTTAAGGTTGCAAAGTCATTTATGTAAAACCTTTCTTAGTGCCATTGACTTGCACTGAGTACTTAGCATAAGCTTGTCAGCTTTCTGAGTACTTAACATCTTTTGCTCATTTCCAAAGTGACAAATGTCATTACAAAATGGCAGTTGTGACAGCCATTACAACTGCTCACATTTTACCAAAGATTAAACTAAGACTTACAAAGTCAAACTATCTTGCCGGAGTCACACAGCTAATAATTTCAACACGCAATTATCTCTGTCTGATTGAAGTACTTATTTTCTAACCATCAAGTTGATGGGCTATTTTTTTTAAAAAATCACCTTAAAAATAAAAAAGGGGAGATGTCTGAACAAAGATTCTGATACTTCCACTCACCACAGTAATCTGTGTGAAAGAAGAAAATAAAACAAACTGTGTATGACATTTAAACATAAGGCTATGATGTCTTAAGATTTATGCCCCTGAAACACATTTAGCCATCGTAGCAAGTGAGCCACTCCTCTGCGGCAGGGAGTCTAGGTTTGATTTTGTGTCACGCTTACTGCCTATGAAATAAAGGTAGAGAGAAGCCCCAGAATAGGGAAGTGAAGGCTTGTTCCCTAAGAACACTCTTGGTACAGCATCCTAAGTACCTAAGAGAGAATGTCAATCCCCTTGGTCTAATTAGATCGGTATTGTTTGGCTCTGACTGTAAGTCAGAGAAAGAGAAAGAGAGAGAGAGAGAGAGCAACAAGATCCAGAGCTAGACAAAACAGGCCCAGACAGGCTGTGTATTCCTAGTGGGCAAAGCAAGAGTCCCCTGTGAAATCGGTGGATCTCGTGTACTTGATTCAAGAATAAATCTTCCTGAGCCTTTCCAAGATTTTAGATCCACTTGCTGGATTGCCTCTTTGTCCTATTCTGGTTTTCATTTTTATCAATAGAGATTAGCACTGTATTATACAAGGAGAAGACATGTTAACATTTAATGATTCTTGAAAAAAATTTAGATATTTTTGATATTTAGGTTGAAATAGTTATAAAGACAATAAAGACTTGTGTTGCTTTAAAGAATTGCTTTTTACTTAAGATACAACTTTATGTTTAGTTATATTTTTTAAAAAAGAATGTGACTTGTTTCTTATTTATGGACCTTTAATGTTCTAATACAAAACTGAAGGATTTCACTGTACTTAACTATAAACAAAATAATTTTTATGGAATTAGTGCTAAGCAATTCTGCATTCCAAGGATAGTAAGATGTTGGTAAAAATCGGCTTCCTGGGACCCATACAGTAGAAGGAGATATAAGAATCTATCACATTATTCCCTGATCATATGTGGGCATAGGTTTATGTGTGTTCTACCAAAGAAATACATCTAATAAAATATTAAAGATAAATTATATGTTTCTTTGCCAGTAACAATTGGAAACAGATGTTAACAGAATAAGTAAGTGAATTTCCACTGTTCTATATTTTAACTTCAAATTTTCTTTAAGTTAAAATTTGAAATGATGCAAAATACTCTGTGTCAAGAGAAACCATACAGTCTGTGAAAGATAAATAAGGGAGTATTAAAGAAAAAATAAAATTATCAAATTTTATATTTTTTGTGTCAAATACTCCTTAATAGGTACATGTACAAAATTATATGTTTACTGAGAACAATATTCATGTACTCCTAATGGTTTCATATGAGGGCGATCTGCTATGAAAGTGAATTTATATCAGTAAGATTCCTTTGTGGGTTTTTTTTTTTCGAGACAGGGTTTCTCTGTGTAGCCCCAGCTGTCCTGGAACTCACTCTGTAGACCAAGCTGGCCTCGAACTCAGAAATCCGCCTGCCTCTGCCTCCCAAGTGCTGGGATTACAGGCGTGCGCCACCACCACCCGGCTACCAATTGTGTTTTTAATATTTTCAGAAATTCCATGTAGTCAGACATGATTTCAGTACAGCATCCATCAGTTTATGATATCACCTTAACTGCATGTTGGCACATGCCAGGGATTTCCCACATGCTCCCAAACTAGTTGCTTGAGTTGCTTCAACTGTATACATACATGCATACATATACACACATACATACATACATGCATACATACATACATGTTCATATGGAAAGTATACATATTTAAAGCCCTATCCTTGATAACAGGTGTATTTTTAATTTTTATACTACATTTTTAAGGAATATTTCTAAGTTAAAACAAATGACATTCTAATCTTTACCTTACATTCTGACTTTAAAATTAAAAACAAAACAAAACAAAACAAAACAAAACAAAACAAAACAAAACAAAACAAAACAAAAAAACATAAAGACCAGGAGTGTAACTAAGTTTTCAGAAGGCTCAAATCAAATCGTGAATTCAGTCCCTACTCCATATAAACTGGAGGTGGTGAGGCAAGACTCTGAACTCCAGAGGTGGGACTCTGAAGGCTGGGGGACCAGAAGATCAGGGGCAGCCTCTTCCCTCTGAGAAAGAGGCCTTTCCGTAAGACAAACACAGCAGGCCTGCCTGAAAGCTCAGGATAAGAGATCTTAGGCAAACAGATCAAAGTCTTACTATGGAAGCCAACCTGACATACAAGGCTTGAGCCATGTCTTAAAGGAAGAAAAGATAAAGGAAAAAGAAGAACACATAAATACGGAGAGTAGGAGGGGAAAGAGAATGAAAAAGAGGAAGAGAGGAAAAAAACTGCAGTTGCTTCAAGGTGCTGAAACTTCATTAAAGTTAGAGAATTAATGCACACACCTTTAGTCTAATTTGCTTTCGGTTGCTATGATAAACACCATACCCCAAAACAGAGGCCAATGACAGACACTACTCAACAGCTTGTTTCCAAACTTATGTTCAGCTGTCTTTCTTATAGTTTCCAGGCCCATCTCCTGACAGATAGTTCCACCCTCAGTGGATAGGGCCTTCCTACTTCTATTAAAAGTTGAGAACATTTTTTACAGTTATGTCAAAGAAAAAAATCTCACGGAAGTAGTTCCTCTATTGAGGCTCCTCATCTTTGTGTTTCAAGTTGACAACTAAAACCAACTTTGACAACCTTATTGTTTGAAACAATTTTAATGACAGAAGTTTATTTCTGCAGTCCCGTCCTCCCATCTTCCCTTCTGTCTGGGGATCTACACAGGAGCTGTGTTTTCTTAATTGTTTCCAGATGTTGATAGATGCACAAATTATTAGATAAACCTAGCACTTCTGGATTCGGCTTCCCAACCAAATATTGAAATGAAGATAGAAAAAGAACCAATATAATTTGAAGCAGGACTTTTATATATTGCCAAAGAGCCTTTCCCAATTGCAAAATTAGTCATGTTGTTCTCAAGATATTCCACTCTCTAGTCCATTGACGATAATGACAAAATTAAATAATGCTTTACAGGAATTATTTTAATGATCTCTACTCATTATTAGAACATAGCACAGGACAGAAGAACCTTCACTAAAACAAAATAAATAAAAGTCTCTTTGAAAGGCATAATGTCTCATGAATTCCCTGTACTACCAGACTCTAGGAAGAGCTTATGGATGTGTGCTTTCAAACATGCAGAGGAGATCTCAGGACAGACACAGTCTGATAAATCTTGTCCATAGTCCCATTAGCTTTGATGAAGTTCTTTGAGAAACTTAAAAGAGAAAAATGCCAGTGAAAAATGTTCACATTTTGTAGTGTGGTGTTATCAGGTCCTGATTTATTCCCTACCAAGCAGTAGGTTAGAGGGAAACAAATTAAGATTTTTTTTGATACATGCATGTACACACACACACACACACACACACACACACACACTGCATACTGGAAACCACATTTTTGCATCCACATTATATACCGAAAAAGGAAATGCCATTATGCATTAAATTCATCCTAATGCCATATATTTTTCATTTAATTCAACATATTGAGAACAGCCATCATTTAAAATTTTAGTAAATGAACTTGTACTTTTTAAATTTACACACGATGACTTTGCAAAGCTAAGGAAGTGAGCATTCAGAGAGTGGCTCACACAGGTTCACTGTCTTGGTCTCTTTCCATTCTGAAGAAGCTGTTCTTAATCATTTGCCTGTCAGTTTCCCTGTTCTAAAGTTAAGAGAGAATAATAACAAATTCATGGAACCAGGGAGATATATTCAATATTCTATATAAGATACTAACAAATAATGGCACATACATGCATAATTAGTGATTGCTATTAGGGTTTTTCAATTAAATTTTAAATTAATGACTTCCATTAAGGTCTGTTACCTGTTTCTAATCCATGATAGAATGTCTCTGTTATAAAGATGTCAACAGAGGAATGGGAGACCAGAGAATGTGTAGCAAGTATTTCTTGTTTTGAAACCTCCTGGCAATTGCCAGGAATATTAGACTAAGATAAGCAGAGTACCAGGAATTTCTCCACGCAGGAACACCAATGTGTCTTCCGCAGTGTGGATTAGACTTACATCCTGAAAATCTAGATTTCTCCAGGAAAAGTTTTGGAAGTGAGCTAGGGAAGTGGCGAATGTTTGGCGAAAAACATTCTTTGAATCTCATGTGCTCCACAGGCTTCTGCTTTGAACGCTCAGTTCCTATACTTTTTTATTTTTTTTTAAGGCTGGCAATTTCTGTGTAATGGAAAGCTCATAGGTGAAAGTAACTCACCCTGTCTGGCTGTTAGAATACGTTTATAATCCCTGTTGTTAGCAGCAGTAAGTAAGTACAAGATGTGATAGGTCTGTCATTCCTTCCCAGTGTTATGAATGCCATTATGCCTCTTCGAAACCCAATATGATGTTCTAAATTCCCTCTGAAACCAATATGCAAAGTAAACCAGTCATCTCTTAATGAGACTTTGGAACAACAAAGTGTAAATATTATAAAGATATAATTCAGTAGTAGACCCCTGAGTTCTATCCCATGTCACAAAAACCAACCAAAACACCCACCAGAAGAAATTTCATGGACACTTTTCTCTCATTCCAAAATTATATGTGTGTTATCATGGCTGACATCCTAGCCAATGTGATAAATTCTTTCATTCCCAACAATCTCCTCTATAGTAATATCTTAGTAGCTGTTTCTATTATGGTGAAAAGACACCATGACCAAGCAATTCTTAGATAGTATGTAAGTGGAGGCTTGTTTACAGTGTGAAAGGCTTAGTCTTTCATGATCTTAGTCTTAGTCATGATCATTGGCTTAGTCTGTCATGATCATGACAGAGAGCATGGTAACATGCATGGAAGACACTGGAGAAAGAGGGGCAATAGAAGAGAGAGAGAGAGAGAGAGAGAGAGAGAGAGAGAGAGAGAGAGATCAACAGAAACAAAGGGAGACTGGGCGTGGCTTAAGCTTTTAAAAGCAGTCACTGATAAGTGGATGTTAGCCTAGAAGCTTGGAACACCAAAGACACAAATCACATATCAAGTGATGTCTCACAAGAAGAAAGGAGTGGACACTGGTGCTAGAATGGACCAAAACATCATTGTGGGAGAGTACAAGAACAGTAAAGTGGGAGGGGGTGGATGCGGGAGCAGGGGCAGGGAAAAGGACATGTGGGACCTTTGGGGGTAGGGAACCAGAAAAAGGGAAATGAATTGTAAATATAGAATATATACAATAAAAAAAAAAGAAAAAAAAAAAAAAAGCTTGAAGCCCATCCGCAGTGACCCACTCGCTTCCTTCAATCGGGCCACACACCTCCTAATTCCTTTAAACCTTTCAAACAGATCCACTCCATGGACAGCAGGTGTTCACATACATAAGACTGTAGGGGCCATTCACTTTTAAACCACAACTCAGACCTTGCTTTTTCTGTAGTAAAGCTTTTACATTACATCACACAGTGGAGCTGGTGGAGCTTCCAGAGATAATCTGCACAATTATAAACAACATTGCAAAGGACTGCATTTAATTAAAGGGCAAACACCTTCTTTTCTGTGAAAGCCAGAAATGCCTAAAGATTTTAGCAATTTCTAACTCAAATAAAGCAGCTTACTTCTCAGGTGTTTAGTCCTGTCCTATATACAGAGTATCTTTAGACAATGTGTAAGGGGAACACATCTGCAAAACCCCGCGGTAGTCCTTGTTCCAGAGGAGGATGAAAATTAGATCCCAAGAGGCATGGTGTAAGAATGGCTTTCGTTGAAGCCCCAACGTGAAGGGCTTTATTTGGATATGTGGGGTGGAAGATGGAGGGACAGAAAACATACAAACCATAAGAGACACGCACTCAAGGAATCCAGGTCATTGGTTCTGATTCCTGTTAAAAGTGATCGCAATTACCTGGGGAACTTATTAAAAATACTGATTCCCAAATTTCAACCACTCAAGGTTTTATTGATGGGATGTAGGAATTAAGTATTTTTAGCCATCCCTGGTGACATTGTGCATAACTTCCTGCACTTGTGCCTGGACCATCATTTCAAAATCAATAAGCTAGAAGAAAAGAAAAGTTTAACTCACAGAGAGATTTCTTAAATGAATTTTAAAAGTTTCAGTTTTGCAAGTGGAATTAACATAATTCTCTCTAAAAATACATCATATTTGAAGTATGGTGTTTATATAATTTTCATCATCTGTCGTAATACTACTATCTATGTGATATGTATGAATGATATTTCATTATATAATGTAATATAATAACATTTCTTAGTAGGATAAAACAATATGTTTATAATAACAACTTTAATAAGTGATAAAATTTTAAGGTATATACAACTTTTGTACTTTTAAAATACAGAAATCAAATTAATTAAAAAATTGTGTGATTTCAAACGGGAAATACATTTTATAAAAAGATAAGTAAGCCTAATTTTCATTAAATGTAAAGACCTAGAAAACATACAGGTATTAATTTCTCATCAAAATGGGCACTGTGGGAATATTACGTGCTATGATACTTCAGAAAGTATAAGAATTTATTCCTCAGTAAATTTTAGGAAAAATTTACAAATATGTAATATCTCATACATCTATTTCAGCAGGAAATGCTACTTCCCACATCACATTGTAACTAAAAATTAAAATATGTAAAAATAGGTTTGAATGAGAATACAATATTTTAAATAACTTATGGCTGTCAAATTTAAAGTTCACAAATATTTGAGTGTTTTATATAAAATATAAAGACAAGTAAAACAATATAAATATTGTGAGATTTTTATGGGATTAAATATTTTGATGTTATTATAATATGGGATTATATTTAATTTTCTAGTTAAAAATATAAAATAAAGATGCTTTAATGAACTTATCTTAAATGCTCTATGTAGAGAAAATATTCATTTGATCTAACTATTCTTTCAAGTCAATCATCTGTGCCCTAGTCGAAAACACTCAATATTCACCTGTTAGTCTTCCTCGGTTCTTGGAAAACTGACCTATAGAAAAGAACAACTAAGTAATTTTTTTTATAGAAAAGAAAAACTAATTAATTTGCACTCACTGACTCAGCAGCAAGTTGTTAAGCAGACACTGTCATGAGGTTTTATAGGTGAGATAACAACTAAGCACCCCGTGCATACACTAGTGTTATCCACTTGTGTTCCCATGTTTCTAATAGGGACAAGTGTTGTTCAGTAATTTCTGACTTTTCCCAGACTTACACATCTATGAGTCATCTTGACTATGGCCTACATCTTTAGGTAGATGTTTTTCCTAATGTGCATATATCATAGGTAGTCAAGAGTATATTATATAAACATTATCAATGATATTATACATGTATATCATTGCTTTTTAAATACATAGAATATGAAAATGCTTCTAAATCCTGTGATTTCACCCAACGTAATATCTTCTAATTGTATATCCATACAATTCATATCCAACATGAAGTCATAACGTATTTATTATATATATGCAACAAAACATAAATTGGATATCTTTTCTTAAACTTAGAATAGATTTCAATTAGTACTAAATATAAATTTTGGAATAAATGCATGAAATGAAATCATAACAGCTCAGAACAAAGTAATGAAAAGCTTCTGGCAAGTTCTGTTTCTATTTATACTTTTCCTAGCAGTTGAGATTGCTAGATCCTATTCAGAGCTGCTGGGAAGTCCAAGCACGATCACCAGCAGTGGGATTTCTCTTAAGTACCAGCTACCCACTGGGGAAAGAGCTGTATCATATTTCTTTTCTATGACCACACTTTGAAAAGGGAGAAATCATCTCCAATACAATCTATAAAATTGTTGGTTTGTATTTTTGAGGAGAAAAGTGGAGTGCAATTACATATTGTTTTCTATTATATCATTTCCACAAATATGCTAACTCTCTGGCCAACCCTATTGGCAAACTGCCATCATTTTTATCCTTTCAGTAGTGTATACTTTTGACTTAGATTTCTCAGATTAATTTATCAGTGTACGTGTTCAAAAACAAACTCTCTAAGCCTTTTCCAGCCACTAATCCCTTCTTCTACCCCAAAGTATATTTCATTACTTTCATTGTTGATGTAAAAAGATACCTGGGATCCTTTTCTCACCTTTAAACTCTCTTGAATACAATAGTTATTGGTTATACCAAATAATTTTCATATGTGCATTATAGCACCTATCTTAGTTAATTTTTCTGTTGCTATGATGAACTACGTTAAAAGAGGCAAGTTAAATTGTAAAGAGTTCATTTTCACTCATAGATCAAGGGGTTAGGCCACCATCATAAGGAAGCAAAGTAGCATCAGATTGTCACAAGTCCTCCCACACCAGGAATGCTTGTGCTCAGGTCACTTTGTCCTCTTTGTACTACTGAGCATCCCATGTAGCCAACAATGCTACCTGAGGTGAACGGGTGTGTGTGTATGGGAGGGGGGGGAGGTCTTCCTGCTTCAATCAGTCTATAAGCAAGATAGCTGGAAATTCCCAATGGCCTGACCCTGAAATGATTCTAGATGTCTTAAAGTTGATACTGTAATTAATGTCCACACAAATTGTGTATCGTCATTTATTTAGCCTCGAGTTTAGGAAAGAAGCCTAATTATTTTTAATGATGTGTGCTATCACATAACTAGATCAGTGTGCATCAGTACCTTTCACTCTAGCCTGCCCTCCTCATAACTTAGTATCCAGTTCTGAGGACCAAAGACAAAATATCCAAAATTAGGTATTTATCCTTGAGCATTTCCTTTATCGTCTGACAGGGTGTTAATTGTTGAGGCTAACCCTGAACTGCCCTCCTATCCCCGAAAAACCTTCAACTTGGAATCTTCCCAGCTCAGCCTCCTGAGTAATTAGAAATGCAGTCCTTTACCTTCAGTCTCAGCTTTCATATACATTTCAATGACCTAGAGAGACAGTGAAACCAGAGGCTACTGGCATCTGTGTCTAGGTCAGACCTTTCAGAATCATCCTCTACAGGTTTTGGCGGCTTCCAGTTTGAGTTTGCGTAGAATTATTCAGACACAAGTTCCTCTTCAAGGATTTCAGAACCAAGTGTAACATGACCCAGTTTCTCTCATTTGACCATGGTGTGTGGTACACATTTCTCTTGGTAGACAGGTGTGTGTTTATCATGAATATGACACCTCAACTTTAAGGTTCTCATTTTCTCTTTTCTCCTAGAACTGGCACACTTTTGAAAAGTTTTGTTTTGTTTTATTTGTTAATAAATTCTAACAGCATGCATTCTTTAAGTCTCAGAGGTCTGGATCTTCTCCTACACGTTGGTAGCCATGTAGGCTTCTTAGGTGATTT
Source organism: Apodemus agrarius (assembly GCA_964023405.1). NCBI lineage: Eukaryota > Metazoa > Chordata > Mammalia > Rodentia > Muridae > Apodemus > Apodemus agrarius. The sequence goes on along the minus strand of OZ030013.1, from coordinate 32,525,596 downwards.
ATAAGCATATTAACACCATGTTAGACACACTTCCTTCCTCCTTAGCATCTTTATCTCTTACCTCCCATTTCCTTTTCTTCCACGGCAGTGTCTTCTCATCCTAGAATGTCAAGACCATTACTTTATTTACAAGACTAATGTGCCTCGTTTTTATTGACCATCACATGCCTCACATAAATACTAGGGTTTTTTTGTTTCTTGGATTGTTTTGTTTCGTTTTTTGTTTGTTTTTTTGTTTGTTTGTTTGTTTGTTTGTTTTTACTTTTTGGTACTAAGGATGTAGCTGGTGACCTTCAAAAGTATATTTCAAAAGCAGTTCACTAGTATAACTCATCCCAGACCAATAATGCATATTTGTATTTTACATAAGGAAACTAAAGGAAATATATTTTCAGAAGTTACTTTGATATGGTACCTACCTACAAGAATTAATTGTTATTATGGAATTAAAAAAAACAAGTTATTCTGGGAAATTAATATAATTGTAATAATACCATTTAATGTTTATTGAAGACTCATTATCCAATAGGCAGTGCATGAAGGGCTTTATCCAATTTACATTTTGAACTGGTGTCTTCAAAACAAACAAACAAGCCAAAACTACTGTTACTGAGATGTCTGTTAATTTAAGATAAAACTGCAAAAGCTCAGGAGAGCCAATAAATTTAATAAATTCCTCAAAGTCTCTTATTTAATAAATAATACAAATTCATCCCACAACAGCAGGTCTCCAAATTCTCTATTCATAGCCAGCTAACTTATGTTTAAGCACAGTGGGTGCAGAAAATTATATGGATGCTTCAAACATTTATTCTTCCTTCTTCTGTCTACAGTAGTCTCTGAGGAAGGAGGCTAGCTCCCCTTAGAAGCAACACAGTTCATGGGGAAGAACAGCATTGTGCCAGTTTTATAAAGAACATGCATATTTGGAAATCAAGAGATTGGTCTTAAATTGGTCTGTTGCCCAATTGGTTATAATTTCTGACTCATTCATCTACTTCTTTTCCACATTGACAGAAATATACATGAGAGCATATTATCTCATCTGCTGGACTTTGCCAATTTAAAGGGAAGTAATTCAAGTTCAGGTCAATCACTGTTGGCAAGCGGTTAGACTAGTGGATAATGTCAACTAGGTGATTATTTGACTTTCATTTTTTAATACGAAAAAATAGGTATTTAGCTCTATTTCATTGCTTTGAATTTGTCTTGTCTGAGGATTTGAAATCATTTCACAGACCTTGTGATTTGTGCTAATGTATCATAGGACTTGGACTTTGAATGACACAATTGTCTACGACAGTATAAATCTGAAGAAAAAAGGAAATAGACATAGGTAGATAAGAATAAAACTGTAAGAATACTTGTCTGTAATTAATGACGCATTTCCCATCTCATGTCAACTTCATTACTCCTTTTAATCATGTGTGTGTTTGCCTGAACTATTAAGCACTTATTTATGGAATCACATTGAAAAGCTTACTAGGCACTCTATGCACTGTAAATGCTTTATTCAAGGTAATCATGTGGGAAAAGAAAATGTACATTGATGTTTTACATTATGCTTGAAATTTTATTAAAAGAAAACCTGAAAGGGTTACCAATATATCATTTTTCAGATTCTTTTTATTGACTTCATTATTAGAAATGAGCTAATATAATTACTAGTTTTCTAGATCTAGCATTTTCTTTTTATCTTAGAAGACTGAAGGTTTTCTTCAATGCTTTCATTAGATAGCTGCCAAATTAATACCTTAAAGTACTTCTTGCATTGAGCTGCATTGTGAAGGTGCCAGTGAGAAAATATCTTCTTTATACAACACCAACCCATCAGCATCATGTAACTGAGAATTCCCACACAGAATGTCAGTAAAACACTGTAATCAGACGTGAAGCATTTAGTTTTTAATTAGCGTGTCTCTAAAAAACCAATCAAATTACATATAAAATTGTCAACAAATTAAATGACTTATTTAAAATCATGTGTAATTTTGTGTGTGCCTGATTTGCAATGAATAGCCTGCAAAGAAGTTTTCTTACTGATCTAAATGTTTCTATTGATGTCTCCTGTACTTCAAAAAAGTATGTGGCTTCTCATATCAGAAATACATAGGCCAAAATAATTGAGAGCCTTTGTTCACATTCATTTTACTTTAACTCAGCTAAAAAAAATTCGAGCTTATAAGTCGCCTATTAGTACAATGTATTTTAGTTAGTTGTCAATTAATCCACAAAACCAGGAGGAAATTCTGGGAATGCATATCATCTTATGTGGTATAGTGGTTATTTATTTCCTTTGTTCAGTTGTTGGTCCTTCAATTTACTTAGATTTTCCTTGGCAAAACTGAAAAAGAAAAACTTTTTTGTATGTATTGTTTATATTTAAAGCATAACCTTCAAATCAGGGTGAGTTAATAAATTAATGTAGCCATTCAGAATGTTGAAAATGTATTTTTACTCAGTAGTAAAACTAGCAAATGTATCCTGAAATACATCAGCTAAGATTACTTCTTGTATATTGTGTTTTATTGCATCTAGATCATATATAGGTACAAGTGATCTTCCCTCTACCTTGTCATACTTCTAACCTGCTTTTCTTATTGCAGATTGCAAGATATAGGTAGCTGCAATTTCATTGGTAAAATGATCTAGGGGGATGTTCATATACATGTACCAAAGAGACAGAATGAGAAAAAGCATGGCCGTCAAGCTTTCTATAATGAGTTACATTATTCTTTCAAGGTACAACAAGCAAGTTATTACCAACAGTGTTTAATTGCTTTTTCTAATTTATCACTGATGCAAGAAGGGATAGAAGGAAAGAAAAGCAAACAATAGAACCTCAAGATTTTTCCTGTTGAATGAACACTGATAAGAAAAGTCTGAATCATTGTTTTACCCTGTTACTACTATGCATGGGCTAATGAATAGGAAGACTGCAAATACAAGTTTCCATCCCCTGCATTACAACAGCAGCAGCTGGTGATTCACTCAACTCCTACCATCCTCACTCTCATAGTCCCTGCAGCCCCCTCCAACAAGCTAAATCATTAACACTGAAGTACCCAAATAGACAATATTTCCTCTTACTGTAAAACTGATTAAAATACTAAAACATCATTCAGTCTAAAATTTCTAAAATGATATTTCATCAAAAATAATAAGAAGAAAATGAAGAGAAGAAAAAGAAAACTCAGAAGATAAATGGAGAGTACCTAATGTACAAACTGAGGGGCATCAGAGAAGGTGTCAACTAGCAACACCAACAAAACCCACAAACCAACCAACCCACAGTTCTCAGATGTTGAATAATTAATCTCCATTACCTCATGACATCCTGTTTTCATTTAAGACCTAGTAGTGTATCAAAAGCTATTGTGATACAAAAGTATTGTATCAAAAGATGAGACCTTTCTCCATCTTCCTTCTCTCTCTCCACGTGTTCTTCTTCCCTTCTATCTGTCTCTTCTCTTTCTGCCTTTCTCCATCTCCTTTCTTTTTCTGCCTCTATTCCCTACCCCAGAATCACAAACAAACTACCTTTTATACTAGAATTTAAAAAAAGAAAAAAAAGGAAGGAATAGAACCTAGTGTGTGACATTAACATTGTGCCATAACAAAGTACTAGTTGTGACTACCACCTGAGTGTTTGTTCTATCAATAAAATGTCTGTTATTGTAAACATATACTTTGTAACTATAAATATTGTAGTATATCTAACTATATGTGAATTCATAAGTTTACTTTCCAAAGATCAGCTAATTCCTAATCCTGCAAAATGAAATATGGTCCTGTTTAACCCTTGACTTCCCTAAGGAATTTAACAACAGGAGATTTTTACTTTCTGAGATGTTACTGTGAAGTTTGGACTAGACTGTCCACTTCTGCTTCTTCATTTCCCCAGTTTCTTTTGTCTTCATGAGCTGCTCTCTTGGCGATCTTTAAATGTTATTGATTTGTCTTCACTTTGATTATTCCCCAGGAAAGTCACAATCGCCTCATCTTCTATGGCTTTGCTGTTATCTGAAAGAATGTCACTAATAAAATCCATGTGTATGCTCAAGATAAAGCCTAACTCTTAAAAGAAACCCGAAATGCTTGAGATAGATAAATCTAAGAACTCTGATGCCTTGTGAGTTACCCCTTCTCTCTAATCTTGCTTCTCTTCTGCATATAGTTTTGGTGTCTGTTCAAAGGCTTCAGCTAATGCTACATGGTATGCTCCTCTTTGGTGCTGCTCAGATACTTTCTGTTATTTTCCCCAGTGCCATAATATCTCAACAGATCAAGAACACAATAAATATCTAATTGAGTTTCATGAGGCCTAGCATCTTCGGTTCTTCTAATAAAGTTACCCCTGAAGCTATTACATAAGCCTTCTAGAATGTTACTGTAGAGTTTCTTCCCATCATTTTCCAAACATGATTAGTTTCTTTATTTCAACAAATAGAATTAATTCTCCCTTCATCTATAAGTCTTAAGATCTTTCTTCAGGGTAGTCATCAGAGTTGTCAAAATGTTCCCCTTTCCGCTTTCCCAGTTCCCACCCACCATAGTTCCCATAGTTCCTCTCCCCCCCAACTATTCCCCAATCATTCCCCCTCCCCCCTCGGTTTCTTTACTATACTGGATGCAATCTTTACAGGCCCAGGGTCCTCTCCTTTCTTCTTCTTGGGAATCTTCTTTTCATGTGTTTTTCTTTAGTTGGACTAAAGATTAGTTAGACTTCCTGACATGGAGTGAGTATAATATTGTGTTATGTAACTTCCACCATAGATCAATTTCTGATAAATCTTCAAAATCTAACAAATATTTCAATGATTAATTGTTGTACCACCATGATAAACAAGTACAACTAGCAGTGTAAAGCAGCAGACTCCAAAGCAAATTACACTGCCATGTAGTTTTAAGTTTATTAAAAACTAGAAGAAGCCTTTTACTTTCAATCATTTCAAAAATTATCTTGAGTATCTGCACGACTTCTTCCAATACGCCCCACGACATTAAGTGAAAAGTCAGAATATTTCTCCTTGGTTTAGATAAAGAAAATAAGACTAGTTGAGTTTAACTTATCATTGTCAAGAACCCAGTGGGTAATACAGTGGGGATTAAAAACACTCGCTCTAAATTTCCATTCATTAACATATTCTCTCCATGGAGCTTTCAGTCAATAGTAACTTCCCATCTCTTTATGAGGACAAATGAGATAATGTCTGTAAAACAATTTGAGCTCCTCAGGGAAAGCAGGCTATATAATTTAAGAGACGAATTTGATAAATTGGATTCACAAATAAGTGCATTGGCTCAAAGCCTCTACACAGAGCAAGCTATTGTGTCATTTCCCCTCTCATCTTGCCAATAAACCCCAAGTCTTCTCGTCATAACTGTCTCCTAGAGTGTACAGCAAATGAACTTCTCCAAAACGAGTTTTTGTCTTAATCCAGTAAATTTGACTTGTAGTCCCCCTGCCCCATACTATCCAATATTTTATTGACCCATTACCTCACTACAGTCAGAAATTATCAAAAATCAGAATGTAAGACAATTTGACTTGTCTTTCATGTATTATTTTAGCAACAGCCACATGTACAACTATAACTTTGATACAAGAACAGCTGCTTCCTTATGGTAGCAAGACCATGTGTAGGCTATACATACAATTTACCATGTAAGCCTCCAAAAGGGTATTTAGTGCACTGCAGTCTTTTACAATAATAGCACCTACTACATAGGACCCCAGGGCACCCATTAAATGCTCAGTGATATCTGTACTAGGCATTTTTTTCCTCAGAGAGCATTTCTAGCACTCTCAGATGGGCGATACAATCAATGTGCAGTCTCTAACAGTTCTAACTTAACATTGTGGCTGCTATTGAAATAGCCTTCCTGTATGAAGAAGCTGCTGATATGCAAGTGAACGTGAATCGAACACAACTCAGACAGAGCTGGCCATATCAAGGCCTTCTCTGTGTGGTTACAAAAATCCCAGAATAATTTCATTTGGGCATAAGCGTGATCTGTTGAGCAGAAATAGAGTAGAATGCAATCTGATTTCAGAAGTAAACTCTGTTCCAAGAAAATTCACTCTGTATAAACAGAGAATGCAATTTAAAGAACACAATGCATTTTAGACTTCAGAATATACAGTTTTACTTTAAATGAAGTTTCACTTCAAGTAAATTATACCATCACTTTGGGAAATCTCAATCTTGCTTTCTAAGCAATTTGCACACAGTGATATTCCCTTACCCTTTAGCATGCCCCTTTTACAAAGGCAGATGGGCACCAGCAGATGGACACCAGGAGGGGAGAAGGAGGGATTCCCACCTGGTACTCTACATGTGCCCATGAGCCCAGGTTTACTGGCTAGATCTATTTTTAATTTTTCATTTCAATTACAAAGGAGAACTAGGATAGATGAGCTTTAACACGTTCTCTATTGTGGTATTTTTAGGAAGTAAACATAACCCAAATGTAAAATAATTACGATTTGAAGAAATCTTGCAAAATAAAGGTTACCAAACCTCTAAAATTGAAGAAAATAAGAGGTACAGAAAGGCTTTGAGTGCAGTAGTATCATCTCATTTAATATTTTGTTTTCCACGATTCCTGTTATATATAATCAGCTACCATTTGAAAATCTGAAAATACCACACGGTACAGTATTTTCAGAGAGAGAAAGAGAAAAGAAAACAAATTCACACTATAGTTATAGTATATTGTTATATTTATTTTATTTTACTGTCTTTTGCTGTTAATCTTATTGTCCAGCTTAAAAATTAGTGTTTATCATAGTAATGTGAACAAAAGACAAAGCAAAGCAAAAGAAAACAAAGCAAAACAAACAAACAAACAAAAAACAAAACAAAAAAAAAACCCCACAATACTTAAGGAATTCAGTCCTGATGACAGTTTCAAGGATCTTAAATATTCTATAAGTGTTGGAAAGAGTAAGGAAAATGGCAGTGTACATTCATTTATCATGGACACAATGGTCAAAGCTTTGCGATGTAAAGAGAAAAACTCTGCTACTCAGAACCTTCGTGAAAAAAATATTGATACAACTAATGGTGTAGATAATTGAAGATATGACCACAGGCAGGAATGGACAACTCAGATGGCCACCAAAGGTTTGGACAGAGGTACGTTGAAACTCCTCTTTTGAGTACTAATGCTGTTCATTGCTATTCTTCTGTTTCCGTGTTGCTATTAATCTGATTTTACATACTTTTATAATATGAAGCCTATATTTTCTACTAGACCATCTTGTGATAGCTGTACATTTCACAAATGTACTGTGAAAATACTAAAAGCTTATTTATTATATTTGAAGAGAAGAAACATATTTGTTAAGAGCAGCATCTGGATTCTAAGTGAACTTACACCATACTCGGCTAAGAGTCACAGGTAGTTAAAAATGGTTAACTACAAAGGAGTCACATATCTGTTTAAAGGTAGAAAATAAGAAATAATAATAGAAAAATTGTTACCTAATCAGTCAGTCAACTGAATGGACTTCATGAGACTGACAAGAAGGGCCAAAAGACTGTCAAATATTTTATTTATATAACAACTGTAAATATATCACTTGACTTGGACCCTCTGTCTGGTTCAGGACTGGTTTCCAAAGTATAGTAGTAGCTGACAGAGAGCTTTAGAAGTCACAGCCTTAAGATTGCATTTCTACATTCTTTTTATTTCTCCCTTTTCCTAAGTAGCTAGGCACCTCAATCCTCGTCCTCATTCACATGCAGTGACTTGTTGCAATCCTGATGAGCAAGGGGGAGGCAGCGTGTGATCCGATCTCAGAACTCCAGGTAGTCAGCCTTGTAGCTGTCTTTATTCTCAGGAATACAATCTCTTACTGCCCCCCTTGACTGCTATTATGAAAGTGTGCCTTCTTGAATAGCCCCCTTGTTTCCATTTTGCCCCTGTGTTTATGCCATCCTCTTAAAATGCCATAGCTCACAATTGCTCAGAGATTCCTCATGTCTTTCATAGAAATGCCAGTTCAAGGAAGCCTTATTTTAATCCCTGTCCCCCCTTATTTTTTTACAATTTCCTATTTACAATGGAATGATTTTTATTGAGTCTTGTATAAGTTTCATGATGGAAAGCATTTTAACTTTGTTAATGTGTGCCCAGGGCCTAAACACTGCTTTGTCTTCAGTAAGTACTCAGCAAAATGCTTAAGAAGAGATGGAATCATTTCAAGGAAGGATAGATGGGACAAGTAGAAAGACAGGAATGGTCGAGAAGATACTCAGATGCTGAACTAGGCTCCCACACAAAAGAAATCACACTATAGGGGCAGAGGAGGGGAGTACGAAAACTAAAGGGACGCTGAGACAAGTGTTTGCCTACATGTGGCTAACTGAGGAAAAGGAACATCCAGATTTATGTAGATAAACTGGCTTACAAAGCACACCGCACTGTGGGATCCAGTCAGCATTCACATACTAAGGTTATTACTAACATTTTTTATGTTTCAGAGACACCGCTTCGGAAAATTTGCTGTAATCAATCCTTTTATTTTTCCTTTTCATAATTCATTTAAAAGACATATAACCACTTACTGTATATACTTTAAACGTATGAGTGACTATATTTCTATTATAAAAAATCAAGAATATCAGTTACAAAAAGACATATCTGTTGGGAAACAATATAGAAAATGATATGAAAATTAAATAAATTAATTAAATAAAAGCTCTCGCACCAGTTTGATTCTGGCATAGCATGTGCAACTTATAAAAGCACATCTAGCCACCTACATAATGAAATGAGAAAAGCATGTTTCATAAATCCTGACCCAACCTCTGGCTTAAAATTGAGGTCAGCCTGACCCTCATATTTGCATATTACTTTATAAGAACAGTAACTCACCTGACATTGTTCTGTTTCTGTTACCGCAAGGCTTTCTGCTCTGTTCCCACATCAAACATTGATACCATGATTATACAACTCTTCCTATTAAAAGTCCATATTCTGTCATGAATGCACAGCACATTTTGGGTTATTTCTTTATAATGCCCCTGCTTGCTCAGCTCAGAGCCAGCTCTTTAGACTTGTAGTCACAGGGGTGTATGCACCCCTCTCCTTTCTGGGTCTCTCTGGGTTAATTAAAAACTTCAAATTCATGTAGAGTTTGTCCTTCTATTCGGCAAGAAAAGCCCAAATACAGCAACTCTCTCTGGTCATTGACAAATGGCAGTTTCAAAGAAGATGGAGTACTATAAGAGTCACAATTATTAAAATTTCTATTCAACTTTCTCCACCATGTTTATTGGTACTCTATTCATGAGATCCAGAAATTGGAAACAATGCAGATGCCCCTCCATGGATGAATGGATGATGAAAATGTGGGACATTTACACAAGTAATTATTACTTACTTGTTTAAAAAATGAAATTAGGGAATTCACAGATAAATGCATGGAGCTAGAAAAAAAAAAAACCATCCCAAGTGAGGTATTCCAGACCCCTAAAGGAAAATTTGGTATGCATTCACTGACTGATATATGGGTGATAACTATTGAGTCTTCAATAAGAAAGCTGTTCTACCATAACCACAGAGATTAGATATAAAGTCAGGAACTGGAGTGTGGGGAAAAGCTTGCTAGAAATGGAAGTTATAAAAATATAGTTATGCCGGGCAGTGGTGGCACATGCCTTGAGAGGCAGAGGCAGGCGGATTTCTGAGTTCGAGGCCAGCCTGGTCTACAGAGTGAGTTCCAGAACAGCCAGGGCTACATAGAGAAACCCTGTTTAAAAAAAAAACAAAAAATATAGTTATGGATGGACTGTGGGGAGAGAGTGAAATAAGAAGAATGGAGTATAAACTGGAAAAGGGGAGGAAAAAAGGGGGAAGAGGGAGGACTTAGGGAAGTGACAGGTAAACTAAGGGCCATTTGAGAGGTTGTATGAAACTGAATATTTTAGACTCTTATTCAAATATATACAGAAATAAAAGAAATCTAGAAGCAATCACCGAATAATGGGGAAAATACAACCCCAACTAGACATCTCTAGTGATTGAGTGACAGTTACAGTTTGAGGAATGGGTCATATTCTGAAAGGGTCCCTAGCATGGCCTCCCCAAACAACCAGGCTACTGTTGACACTCTTAGTTGTTCTCCTCAAACTGATGATAAGTCCCTATTGCTGACCATAATACTTGCACAACTCACTGAGTACAGAGAATCTGAGCTTGTAGCTACCTAGAGATGGTCCTTCTGTAGTGCTCATGGTACAAAAAGATATTTGCTTGATACTAACTAGGTAAACACCCAACCAAATACAACTTTCTTGGCATACAATGGTAAAATTGATGCTTATGAGAGTAATCAATGATATGGACCACTTATCCAACCTTGCTTGGATGACCAATAATATGAGACTAGATAGACCACACACTTATGGGGAAATCCAACTATTGTTCTGTGAAAGCAATGCAGTGATAAAATTACTCCTAAGAACATTCTCCAATAGCCATAGATCAACAACTGACTAAGCTTTCATCAGAGAAGCTTCCTCCTTCAGTAGGTGATAACAAACACAGTGTACAATATGTAGAGATTGATGTGACTTAGAACATAAAATACAATGTCTCCATCAATCTGTGGACTCAGACTTTAGTGAACCCTACTGAAGTAGAAGCTGATAGACTATAAGGGAGAGTGGCTATGGAGGAACCACTTAAATAAGACATTCTAAAATGAGCAGAACTGATGCATTTAAACTCATACACACTATGGCAGCATGTGTGGTTCTTGCAGGGGTATAAGCCAGATGGTATCCCAGTATTGAGAAGAAAAGTGGACACAAGGTCTCAGCCATCTATCTCCAATAGATAATTGCTTATATATAATAGCCAGAAGCTGGAAAGAACCCAGATGTCCCTCAACAGAGGAATGGATACAAAAAATGTGGTATATATACACAATAGAGTACTATTCAGCCATTAGAAACAATGAATTCATGAAATTCTTAGAGAAATGGATGGAGCTGGAGAACGTCATACTAAGTGAGGTGACCCAGTCTCAAAAGAATACCCATGGTATGCAGTCAATGATAAGTGGATATTAGCCTAGAAGCTTGGAACACCAAAGACATAAATCACATACCAAGTGATGTCTCACAAGAAGAAAGGAGTGGACACTGGTGCTAGAATGGACCAAAGCATCATTGTGGGGGAGTACAAGAACAGTGAGGTGGGAGGGGGTGATGAGGGAGCAGGGGGAGGGAAAAGGGCATGTGGGACCTTTGGGGGTGGGGAATCAGAAAAAGGGAAATGAATTGTAAATATAGAATATATCCAATAAAAAAATTAGTTTTCTATGATGTAGTCTCACTCTACATACAAACCACTCTTAAGTACAGACCCCTTGCCCAGCAGTAGATGACCAAGAAAAAAAAATCAATTCAAAGTAATCTTGGAGGTTTCTTGTCCCAAAAGAATCCTTTGTGTTTGATGCAAATGTAACTTTTTTTAATTCAATATATTTTTTATTTACATTTCAAATGATTTACCCTTTCCAGGATCCCCCTTCCCCTAAAGTTCTATAAGCCCTCTACCTTCCCGCTGTTCCCCAAGCAGTCTGATTTAAAATAGCCCTAAGCTGGAAAGAACCCAGATGTCCCTCAACGGAGGAATGGATCCAGAAAATGTGGTATATTTACACTGTGGAATACTACTCAGCTATTAAAAACAATGAATTCATGAAATTCTTAGGCAAGTGGGTGGAACTGGAGAATGTCATCCTGAGTGAGGCAACCCAATCACAAAAGAACACACACAAAAGAATACTCACTAATGACATTATCCTAGAAGCTTGGAATACCCAAGAAATAATTCACATATCAAATAATACCCAAGAAGAAGGAAGGAGAAGCCCCTGGTCCTAGAAAGACTCAGTGCAGCAATATAGGGGAATACCATGAGAGGGACAATGTAACATTTATTCATTTGATATAATTGTTGTCTCAGAGGCTTATTGCTGAATAAATTCATCCTTTCTACTTCTTTCTGAACTCTGGCTGACTAATTCAACCCAGCTGTTCTGGCTCAAACTCCTTTCCAAGCTGACTGACTCATTCTGGTTTCTCTCAGCTTCTCACTGGATTACTCTGGCTTCAGACTAACTGGGAATTTGTTCGAGTCTTCTGGGTCTTTCTATTTCTCTGTCTTCAACTGCCTCTGGTGACCTGTACTGAACTACATGAACTCATGAGAAAACACAACTCCACTGCACTTCACTGACTCCCAACTGACTGAACTTCCTTCTTCCCGAGTGGCTCTCAAATAGCTTTTCTTCTGAGAGTTGGGTGTATCCTATCTCTAATTCTTTTGGTCAAATCTTTCTCTTATTAGTCACTTAGTCTGCCCCTCAATTAGACATCATTGTTTAGTATTAATGGTGTGCATTAAAGGGTTACAGAGCATGGATTAAAGTGTCTACTAAATGAGTGTCTGCATCCCAGCCAGAGCACACGGACTTAGAAAGTCTCCATGCGATCAGAGAGCCACCTTGCTGTAAAATTCTACTTCAGTATGGCAGTGTGGCATTCTTATCTTTCTTTCTTTTTTTAATTTACTTTCATCTTTATTTAGGTAGATGACATCACAGGCTGGGATTATGTGAGCTACAGATTTCACCCCTCTCTGCCTGAGTACACTTTCTCTTTCTCTGTCTCTCTTTCTCTCCTTTCCTTCTTTTAAATTTAATTTTTATTTTCTATATTCTATGTTTACATTCCAAAGGCTTTCCCCTTTCCCAATTCCCCCCCACCATATATCCCATAATTCTTCTCCCCCCCCAACTATTCCCCAATCATTCCCCCCCCCACGATTTCTCTGTTCTAGGTCTACAAAACTGGATCATTTGTCTTCCTTCCTTTCTTCTTTCCTTTCTTTCTTCCTTCCTTCCTTTCTCTCTCTCTCTCTCTCTCTCTCTCTCTCTCTCTCTCTCTCTCTCTCTTTCTTTCTTTCTTTCTTTCTGGTTTGCTTGCTTGCTTGCTTGATTTTTTTGATTTTTTTGCTTTCCTTACATGTATATTGGGTGTAGATTATGTTTTTCTGATGCTGTTCTTACAGATTTTCTTTGGGTTTTCACATATTAGGCTTTAAATCATATTGTGCATCTTGTGATTTTCCTTTGTTTCTTAAGCTCATGGTAATTTATTTGTTTCACCCTTCCCTGGTTTGTTTTTATAGTATCTTATCCCATTTTGTTATTATTTTTAGATGTCTGTATTCCAGTTAGAGAGAGGAAGAAGGGGTGTTGATTTGAGTGAGTAGGGAGTCTGGGAGGATCTAGAAGATGTTGGGGAGTAGAAATCATAATCAGAAAAAGGTGTATGAAAAACATCTATTTTTTAATGATCAATTTCAGTTGACATCATTTTTTCCATTATATTAAAAAAAAACCCAAATGGAAAAAAAAAGAAGAAACACAAAGATACAGTCATTGTATATTCTTTCCAAACTGATTGTAAAGTGGCAGGTAAAACTAATCAATAGATTGACCATCAAAAACACAGTAAAAAAAGCCAAAAAAGATGAAATCTGGAATTGACATCAAGCTTTATATTCTAGCTAAAGCCCTAAAGGGCTAAAATCCCACACAGTCTTAGTGAATAAATACCGACAAGAAGTCAAAGGAATTTGCTCAGGCTGGTGTTAGACACCATATCCACGGTGTGAGGACGTAGTTATCTACAAATCAATGATAAACATTTAAGTTTTAACCTGTGTGTATAACTGTCAGGTGACATACCATTACTAGTATAAGACTTTGATAGGTGCTTTTACAGTGAATTTTAGCCTAAAATCTCAGCCCATGAAACGCCTACCAGTAATTAAATTATCAGCAAAGATGTGGAGCAAGTGTGTGATTACATGCAATGTCCATCATCACCTTAGCATATTCCTGTTTTGCCTCCAATTTTTCTCTCAGTGTGTGAAATAAAAGGAAAGCACTCCTCTTTCCCAGCTGCAGAGTGTCTTTACATTTCATATCGTCTGCTGTATAGCTCACTCTAAGTTGCTGAATAGAGACCTCGTGGAGTTTAAGCTTCAGGGAGCAAAGTGGCTGCTGCTCTTGTTGTATTATTATACTTACCAACTGTGAGCAGAGAAAGCGGCACATTTTATCTACCTGGAAGCCTCCTTTAGATGATTAAGTGGAATTCTGCAAGATCCACTTGGAGCTCCACATCCCTAACTTACCCGAGTGCCTGAGAATCAGACACTCCAAAAATATTTAATAAAAGCTTGTAATAGGAAAACGGAAATCGTTAAATACTTGAATACATATTTCCATCTTAAGTATTATAGCTTTATTTTATTCAAGTACCCATAGAAGTTTTTTGATACAGAAAAGTATCATTGAAATAAATTACATATTTTGACTGTATACCTCATGGTTTAAAAGTTTATGTGGACCTGTGAATGTACTGAGAAATACAAGTAGTAATTTATATGCCAAGGACAGTATTCTCTTAAAATATAGATTATTTTAGATCTCTTGATATATACATGTATATAAGCATACATATTGTTTTAAGTACACATTTTGCTATGTTCTCTTGTATATATAATATATCAAATATATTCTGTAATGCTTTGCATTTATAGTATGAGTATTACATGCACATGTACATGTTACATTGATGATGTGGGTATGATTATTTTGATAAAATATTATATTTGGATTTAAAAATATTCAGCATGTAATTCATTAGAAAAATGTTTAGTGGAATCAATTTAAGTGAATTAGAAACTTAAAATTTAATGCTTACTATTTTATAAAAAATGATTCACCAAGAGTTACATTGGCAATGCTTATTGTGGTGGGAGTGACTTGTACTACATGGTTAACTATTTGAATCACTTGATTGGCACAGGGATTTTGGTTAGTCCATAGTTCTTATGGGAACATTGTCAGGTCAAATAACTTATATATATATATATATATATATATATGAATATATATATATATACGTATACGTATATATATATACACACACACATATATATATATGTATATATGTATATATATATATATACACACACATATATATATGTATATATATATACACATATATATATATATGTATATATATATACACACATATATATATATGTATATATGTATATATATATATGTATGTGTATATATATATATATATATATATATATATATATATATATATATACACACACACACACACACATATATTGGTGTTTGTGGTATGGTGTGTATTATATGTCTGTGTGTCTGTGTGTATGTTTGTGTGTCTCTGTCTATGTGTATTAATATGTGTGTGTGTG
Organism: Apodemus agrarius; assembly: GCA_964023405.1. Classification (NCBI taxonomy): domain Eukaryota; kingdom Metazoa; phylum Chordata; class Mammalia; order Rodentia; family Muridae; genus Apodemus; species Apodemus agrarius. The sequence goes on along the minus strand of OZ030013.1, from coordinate 32,510,263 downwards.
TGTGTGTGTGTGTGTGTGTACTTAAATGTAGTTTTAGGTTACTATACAATATGATTGTACTTGAAGCTTCATCGAATAATCATGGTGTTTTTTCTTTCATCCCTCGTTGTGCTTCTGTAAATTGTTCTGCAGTCGTCTCTCCCAGTTTGAGTTCCCTCCCTGTCATTCTATGCCCCACTTCCTATCACCTCTATCCTAATTTCATCCAGAGCCCCCTTCCCCACACTCACACCTATGCCTCCTTATACTTTCCTGGCTTCTTTGGTTATTCTCTCTTTCATTCTCAATTCTGAGGATTTGGATGTTGGGACTAGAGAAGAGAAAGAACATGTATCCTTTGACTTGGTGAGTCTGAGTTACCTCAATCAACAAATCTTTTCTACATTTTCCATTTATGTACCATCTTAAAGATTTCATGTGTCTTGACAGCTCAGTAGCATGCCATGGTGTTTGTGCACCACATTTTCATTATGAATTCATCTGTTGAAGGAAATTCAGGTTAATGAGCGTGGAGAGTGGGGGAATTACTGCCTCCCTGGGATAAATCTCTTTACTAGTTGTCGCGTGCAGAGTGGTCACCCTGGATAACATAAACACATATACACACAAATGATTAAAAAACACTAGCAAATTGTGTGCACATGTATTTATTTGTACATACTGATAGAAATATATGTACATATTCATAAAATATTTATATATAATATGAATATAAATATATATTTTAAATTGTAGACAAGATATTTATAATTATTTGTGTGTGTGTGTGTGTATGTGTGTGTGTGTATGTGTGTGTGTGTGAAATGAAAGAACAAGAGGCCATCAGTAGAAAGAAGGGTCAGAAGGAGGAAAATAGCAAGGTAAAATGGTGTAATTTTATTTCAATAAAATCCTGGTTTTCTTTTAAAGGAGTAATACAAAAGATAAAATATCATGAAGACTAGAAACTTTTGTTTTGCTGGGAAAATACAATATTTAAATAAAGTGTTAAATACGAAAAGCAAACAAAGATGTAAAAAAAAACATTAATAATGTCTATATGTGTGTGACAGTTTGGGTACAGTTCTACAAGAGAATACTGGATCCATTGGGAATAGAGTCACAGTTGGGAGTCCCTGATGTGGCTGACAGGAAGACTGAGAATGGATGTCAGATTGTCTGTAGGAGCTGTATCCCACCTTCACTGCTGGCCAAATTGTACAATACCAAATTGTTGTATCCCAATTCTTACACTCTGCAAGTGTAAGCGATTTTATAATTACTTCACGAGTTTTCCTAGATAAGAATTGTGGTATTTGATATTACCTGTATGTTAATTGGATTGATAATCATCTAAAGCGATCAACGAGGTACACCGGTTGGTTTGTGTGTGAAGAACTCTGTCCTGCAGTTTAACCGACAAACATCCACTCTGAATGTGGCTAGTAGCCTCCTATGAGTGAGGTCCCAAGCAGAATCAAAAGTAGAAGGAGCAAACCCAGCCGAGCACAGGCGTCCCCCCCCTCTTCCGCTTCCCACTCTGTGCTGTCCCTACCAAACTGACAGTCACATAAACCATTCCCTCTGTTAAGTTGCTTCTTGTCAGGGGTTCGGTCACAACAATGTGAACAGTAACTAATGCAACAGCTATTCATGCCTCTCAGGAGTGACTGTTTATCTCAGCCTACTACCCCAGGATGCTAAATAACCCAAAGCTAAACTCCTTACTTTCTTAAGGAAACATTACCTTCCACTTCTAGTGTTCAGTCACATTTAATAAAGATGAATCTTTCAGGCAATTCCACTCCCTTAGGTATTTTTCAAACCCAAAGGCAGAATTTTCTGTGAAACTCTCTAAATCCATAAGTTGTGGTGTTTTGTCTTGTTTCCGTTAGACACAGAAAAGTACATTACTTGCTACTTAGACATCAAAAGGCTCCTCTCTGATGTTTAGACTTCAGGAATGGGGGAGGGGGGTGAAATCATTGTGAAAAGGCAAACCTTTTGTTTAAGTTTGGCTGCCCAGTTTCTTGGATACAAATCGTGACAGGCTCTGCAGGTGTACAGGCTTCTGCCTATTGATACAAATTGAATCTGAAAATAGCAATTTATTCAGCAAATCAAACCAATCACTGCAATGCAGTTTCCTCTCTTAGCTCCTATTTCCAGCCACTCACTTTCCACCCCTCTGAAGGTTTGGTTTTATAGTAACATTTCTTTTTCAGCAAGGGGTATGGAGAGGCTGTCACGGTAAGCCTCTTTTAACCTTCTTAGTATTGAGCTACTTCTTTAGAAGTCCCTTTTCTTTTCTTTTTACACTAACATTACTTATTCAGACTAAAAATAAGTAAAAGACACTAATGAGTGAAGGAATGATACACGTTCCAAATAGAATTCCAGTCTGCAAGTCCAGAATTTTCTCTTCTCCACCAACCGTTGTTTGTTTTTCTTTAGCCATGCAAAAAGCAATTATATTACATCCTTTTGGATACGGTTTCGTTGCTCCAAAGTCACACGAAACTCTATAATGGAGCTGTTTCTTATATATGCTAACATAATCTCCTGACAGGAAATAGGAAACCGTCGAACGGAGGAAGATTTTTGAAGCGAATCTTTTTTTTTTTCCTTTAACACTTATTTGAAGTGACACCTTATAGTCTAGAGTTTGGAACAAGTAAATAAAAGATAGCTTGCCTGAAGGGAAGCAACCAGAGCAGAGACTGCTCAATTTGTACCAGAGCCTGGATAAATAAGTGGTCATTCTCCAGCTTTTGAATCAACACATATTCCTGGCACTTGACCAACTGGACCAGACTTTCCAGATTCCTGCTTTCAAAGGATCACGATGCCTAATCTCAGGTGGTTGCCATGAGAGCAAGCAACTAGGAAAAGGTAGGAAAGCTTATAATAAAAGTTAGAAAACACTTTAAAGCAAAGAAGTTGGACTGCTCATGCTATTTAAGTGTAACATAAACAAAGAAAAAATAATGAGGATTTGGGTGTTTTTTTTTTTTGGTAAGTTTATTTGTTGATTGGTTGGTTGTTTTGTTGTTGGTGATGGTAGTGTTGGTTTGGGGTTTAATTGTTTTTTTTTACACCAATTATTGAATTGTACTAGCATTTCATATTGTACATTTAAGAACTGTATCTGGGAAAGGGAAAAGATGGAAGGAAAGGGATCAAGGGAAGTTTCCCGGAGAGGTATTAGAGAGAATAGCTGCTCTGGCTGCTACAATTGATTTTCTACCTCATCACTTTAGAAAAGTGAAGCCTGCACAACACTAGGGCCATGGGTTAGACTTAAGACCTTATCACGAAGCCAGCAGAAGTGCCTCGTATACTTTGCCTTAAGTTGGTGCTCTCTAATTTCAAGCGTGGATATGGAACCCCCTGATCAATTAGGTCAGTGTCACTGAGCTTTGCAGTCAGTGCTAGCACAGACACATGTTCATTTCCCCACGAAAATTAGTGAGAAAAGGATTTTGTAAAGAAGCAAATAATTATAAGAGTTTTTAAATTTTCTTTCTTCATGGGTCTTAAAAGTCCCACTGTGGGACTTTTAAATTTCTTTCCAGGTATTTTATATTCCTTCTCTCTTCTTACATACGACTTTAAGACTTCCAGCACTATATTGAATAATATTGCAGTTGGCAGCCTTATCTCATTCAAGATTTTAGAAGAAACACTCTTGGTATTTCCACATGTAATATAGGTTTAGAGGTCATATAGGTTTGTCATATTTAGGAATTATCATATGTAGCTATGTTACATCTGTTTCTAAGTATCTAAGAATTTTATCATGAAAAAAAAACACTAAACTTTGTTTTGTCTGTTTGACTTGTTTCCTGGATTGCTGAATTAATATTAGTTATAAAACCCTATATTACCAAAAGCAATGTATAGGTTTGGTATAACCCCTGAAGAATTCCAATGACTTTCTCCCAGAACGTTAAAAAAGATTAAAAATATTCATATGGAAACAGCAATGTCCTAAAATATCTAAAGCAATTTGTAGCAGAAAGAACACTGTTAGAGATGCCCTAATATTAGACTTTATTAGGCTTTAATTTATATGCAAGAACTCTAATGATCAGGTAATAGTACATCCATGGAAATAGATCTGCAGATCAATTTAACAGCTTGGAGGACCCATAAATGTACAGTTATGAACAGCTGAGGTTTAAGAAAGATTTCAAACTTATATTGAATGAAAAAAACAACCCTGACAAAAATCAACAGTTTATTTTAACTTACAATTTCAGATGATAGTCCATCACTCTGTGGGAGTCACAGGAACTTGAAATTTGTAGTAGTCAAGAATTGGGAGCGCATAAACAATGCATCTTTGCACCAAACCAGCCCTACTCTCACAGTTCCCAGAATCCCAAGGACAAACAGGTATTGCCCACTTTTAATTCCTCACATTATGGCAATCTGCTTGAGGCAACCAGAACAGTGTCCCACAGAGAAGGTCCGCCTGATAGTTTCTTTCAGGTAACTCTAAATTCTATCAAGTTGATAGGTAAACTAACCAACTATATTTATGATAGGAGGTTAATATCTAGAAATTGTGTTGGAACTTTGCAACTCAATTTGATCTGTTCTTGCAAAGCTCAAGTCCAAGTGGATCAAGGACCTCCACATAAAACCAGACTCACGGAATCTAATTAAGAGAACGTGGGAAAGAGCCTTGAACACATTGGTAGAGGGGAAAATTTCCTAAGCAGAACACCAATGGCTCATGCTGTAAGATCAATAATTGACAAATGGGAACTCAAAACACTGAAAAGCTTCTGTAAGGCAAACTACACTGTCAACAGGCAATCTGCAGATTGGGAAAAGATCTTTTCTAACAATATATCCAATAGAGGGCTAATATCCAAGTTCTAGTATACACAGAACTCAAGAAGTTAGACTCTAGATAACCTAATAATCCTATTAAAAATGGTATAGTGCTAAACAACGATTTTCAACTGAGGAATCTCAAATGGCCAAGAGCACCTAAAGAAATGTTCAACATCCCTAGTCATCAGGGAAATGCAAAGGTATTCTGTGGTCATACTGCTATCCTTATTGTTTTCCCTATTTTACTGATATATATTTATTATTTATTGAAAATGATACATAAATGATATCAATCTATAATATTTGTGTGACACTTTAAATAAAAGGCACGTTTGTGGATGTGTTGGTATATACCTGGAAAGTCCAAGATTTGAAATAGAGAGATGAATAACTTCCATTGGTTCAAAATAGCCTGTACTATACAGAGTGCATTCTAGGTTCAGTGAAAGCAACAGGAAAAATACAAACATATGTGCGAGTGTGTGTGTGTGTGTGTGTGTGTGTGTGTGTCTGTATCTATCTTATAATTGAAGAAAATTGATTTTCCTTCTCCAGCAGCTACCAATTCCAAATAACTTTATGCATGTAACTGGGAAAAACACCTCCCTTCTCCTTCCTAAGATTTTATCTGTCATGAACTTGTGGAGACTCCATGTTGTCATAGATTCCGTGCATCAGTATTGTTGAGTTTTGGAGCATGTTCTTTCCTGGAACTTGCCCAGTATGTCTAGCTATCATAAGCTTTTTACCTATTCCTCTGCATATATAGATCCTTGGGCTCCGAAAGTAAGATACTGGGGCGGTGCTCCAAATATGCTCCCTTTCTGCAATTTCTCAGCTTGCTATCTAGTTGAGACGTTTCTGCTAATCTCAACTGCAACTGTATGCTCCAGGATAGGCCTCACACTTAGTAGTAGTTGATCAACACAAATTACATTTTTTCTGTGTTCTTTGGGTTTTAAATTTAATTATTTTCCAGAAAGAAAGACAGAGACAGAGACAGAGAGACAGAGAGAGAGAGAGACAGAGAGAGAGAGAAAGAGACAGACACAGATAGAGAAAGAGAGAGAGAGACAGAGACAGAGAGACAGAGACAGAGAGACAGAGAGAGACAGAGAGACAGAGACAGAGAGACAGAGACAGAGAGACAGACAGAGACAGAGACAGAGAGAGAGACAGAGAGAGAAAGAGAAAGAGAGACAGAGAGAGATATGAGAAACAGAGGGGGCATGGGGGTGACACAGAGTTTAGTGGGATGACCTGGAATTCAGGGAAGAGAAAGAATATACTAGCATACTGTATGATAAAATCTAAAACTAAAATTAACAAAATCAAAATACCTCACTGTTTTTAGTAGAGAAATGCATCTATTATCTAGAGCTGGACATTTTGACATCCTCAAAGACATTCATTCTTGTCAATTTGACAATTAGTAGAATTTAATTCTATCAGAGGAAAATTCTAGTAAGCACACCCCTTCTTTGTCTTTGCTACTCTATGGATTCTTTTCTCCATTTACTGACTGATTATAGCCACCCTAACCATAGGAAGAAGAGATGCAAAAATACAGGGAGAGAAAAATTAGGAAAATTTCTGAGTCTAATTTATTTCTTTTTGTTTCTTCTTTGACAACAGCTACTAGCAAATGACAACCAAGCTCCCTAAATAAAACCTACAACCACCCACACCACCCATCAGAGCTATAGCTTTATAGACCCTTGAAAAGTTCCTGGGCTGCCAAGTGTCATGCAATTGTAGAAACGACCTACAGCTGGCAAAACCATGTCTCTGCTGGAGTATGAGGCAAATCATAGCCAGCTGCTGCAGATGATTCAAAGCAGCCCCATATCCCCACACCTGGGACTAAAACAAAGACACATTTGTAAAATATTTCCTTGTTTTTTAAGAGTGCAAAATTCCAAAAATGTCCCTATACACAGTTTTTAATCAATGAACATCTAAAAGGGGTTATGTGAACTTGTAAATCTAACTAACTTTCTCATAGTACTTTAGAGAAATCCTGAACTTAGTCCAATAAACATTTAAACTTCAACATCGGTTATGGAAAAATTGAATGAAGAAAAACCTGATCTGACATTAGGAATTTTCATTCAGATGTCAAAAAAGGGAAAAATAATTTTGGTTAAATATTCTAAAAATGTTTAGAATTATTCTTACCAAAAATAAAGATCAAAAGCAGATAGCATCAATGACAAAAACAAAAACAAAAACAAGACAAAACAAAACCAGGAAAGTGATAGCCTCTTGCAGTGTTTCCTACAGGAGATGTATATGTGAGAAACTATTCAAATGAAGACACATTTCAAAAAAGAATGCTAAAACAGAATTCACAAGCATTCATTTTTTATAACTGTTGAACTCTTTTATACGCAGTATGTAGATGCTGATGCAAATCCTGTCCCAAATCTTGGGGAATTGTTTATTTTGTTTTCTATTTGCTTTTATTTTCAATGTCTTTAAAAGGAGCTTCCAAGTAGTTAACCTTTCATTCAAAAGCTGATGTACCCACCCGTTCCTTAGAAAGCAGCTTCCTAACTGGCAAAATTCCCTGGACGTAATTTAAGAGCCTTTACTGAGTTGCTTTGCCTTTTAGCTCACAATGTGCTTTTGAATGATCAATATGCATTATGGAACTATGCTTACTCGCCGTTTTAGCCAGTCAGAGAAATTTATCAAATATCTAGCATGTGTATTTAAGCATAACAGTATTCTCTCTTAATACAAACGCCTATGAATTTTCTCTTTTATACTTCCAAGTTCAAAGATTTTGGATTTCTCTGGGCTAGAGATAAGACTCAGCAACTAAAAGTGCTTGAGAGCCAGTCACCTGAGTCTGGTCTTCATAAGTGGAAGGAGAAAACCGACTCCCACAAGTTCTCTTCTGACTTCTATATGGCTGCCATGACACAAGCCTGTCCACACACCTACCCAAAAATTATAATTAAAAGTAAAGATAAACATAGATAGATTTCACTTTCATATCTTTTCTTTTTACCATTGAATTCTTTGATATAATAAACCAGTTGTTAAGTCTTAAAATAATTTATCATCCTGCAAAAAAAAAAAAGCAGAAGCCATATAAAATTACAACAGTGTAAAATTTTCATGCTTTTCCTTTGATCCCATTCTCAGACATTAAGAACACGATGTCCTGCAAAAATAGAGGACTGTATTCAGTTCAAGAATGGCCTGGCTCGGCACTGTAAATTGGTCTAAAGATGCAGGTGGATAGAATATAAGACCATCATGGTTCTAGAAATTCATTTATGAGTCTTTATGTGGCAGTGCTCATTTCTCTACCAATAAACACCAAAACTGAGGAGACATGAGTCCTACTAAAGAAACTTACTCTTTGTCTATCCGACGCGTCCCTACAGCTTGAACCTTCATTATTCTCCAATTGTTCATGTAGTTAAAGCTTGTCCTATAAGACTGTGGTGTTTGAATGAAAACACCACGTAGGCTCATAGGGAGAGGCGCTATTCTGCAAGATGGCTTTGTTGAAGTGGGTGTGGTCTTTTTAGAGGAAGTTTGTCACTGGAGTAGGATTTGAGGTCTCAGATGCTCAAGCCAGAACCAGTGACACTCTCTTCCCTCTACCTTTAGATATGGTTGTAGAACTTTCAGCTATTTCTCCAAGTACCAAGGCTACCATTTTCTTGCCATGATGACGCTTCAATGGAGTACTTAACTATAAGGAAGACTGCAATTAACTCTTTGTAAACATTGCCAGGGTGGTCTTGCTGTCTCTTTACAACAAAGGAAATCCTAGCTGAGATAGGAGTAGGACTGTTGGGGATGTTACAGGGATTATACATCTATGTTGTATATCTATGTATGCAGAGGACACAACGAGGCCAGTCCTCCAAGGCACAGTTTTCTGGCTTCCTGCTTAGAGTATAGAAACTGTGCTCCACTACACACTATTAGACTATGAGTGGCCTTATTCTAGAACAAATGTGATGGATTCAAGAAATCTTTTGTCTAAACTTTTCAAAGCCAGGGGCCATAATAACCTTTTTTTCTCTTCATAATTTTTGGGGGTAACTGTCATGGCGATTGAAATCTGATTAAATAATCTCTATCTCAAATGTTCCAAGTTTCTTATTATGTATAAATGAAAGTTACTTTCACTATGCCCTCACTAACTAAAGTTCTTGTCTGGATTTAGGAATCTAACTTTCCCATGGTTTTACAAGAGAATGAAACCAGCAGGTACATAAGGAAATATAACATACATAATCCCTACAGTGTGCTTGCTTATTTAGTATTTAAGGAAGTAACGTAAAGTAATATATTCATTTTCCTCATAATACTGATACATGGAATTTAGACTATGTAGCTGTAAAATCATGCTCTGTGGTTTAACTGTGATGACATTTTTTTTGGTTTATCGAGACAGGATTTCTCTGTGTAGCTCGGGCTGTCCTGGAACTTACTCTGGAGACCAGGCTGGCCTTGAACTCAGAAATCTGCCTGCCTCTGCCAAGTGCTGGGATTAAGTGATGACATTTTCAAAGTAAAATAGAGGAAAAACATTTTTTTTTGATTCAGACCAACTTTCTATTCAAACATAAATGAGAGATGATTTTGAACAATTTATAAAAAGCTTTGAGTTAGCTATAATGTTGCCTCCTCTATTTTCCAGCTTCATAAATAACTTTCCAAGCAGGTAGTAGGAAAAGAAACAGCAATGAAGGCACAGAATAATCTTGAGTTGAAAATAGACATAGTTTTTGGAATGAGGAAAGAAACAAAAGTTATTTTGAAAATTAACATATGTGTGTGTATAATGAAGTTTAAAATTACCTATATTTCCTATAAATTACAATAACAATTTTCACTAGAAAGGTTTATTGTTTCTCTATTAGCAATCCAAATAGCACTTACACCACTCCAAAATATCCAATAGTTTCTGTTTATAATATTGTTCTAGAATGTATCAGACTTTTTAAAAATTGTTTGGCTATTGTGATTTACTTTTCCATTATTTATGTCTGAAACATTTGCCTGATTAATGCACTATTTGAGAATTAGAAGTATTTATTTCATTCATGTTTCATTATTACGGTCTTAAGTGATCTTTGGAAACTATGCTTGTCAAAGAAATATGGTCTTTTTGTCATTTGTTCAATATTTACTTTGAGGCAGTAGCAAATGTCAATGAGGAATAAATAAAAAATTAATTTTCCTCCAATGACTGCTAACATGGTGTTTGTATGCATGGAGAGAATGTGTGGGTCTTTTATCAACAGGAGTCTTTTAAGGGCAGTGTAAATATAAAGGATAATGCCTTGAGTTCAATATCCAGACTCTATTGGGAAAGGCCGCATGATGGTCCGTATCTGGAATTCCAGTCTTGGTGAAATAGGGAGTTGATGATCCTTAAGACTTCCTGCCAGCCATTCTAGCTGAACCAATGAGCTCAAAGTTCAGTAAGAAACCTGGTCTCGAGGAAGCAGGTGGAAGACTAGAATGATAGTCCTGTGGTTAGAGGAGCACTCTGAAGTTTCCGAGGCCTTGAGTTTGGTTCCCAGCATCCACGCCAGGTGGCTCACACCCACTCGTAGCTTCACCTTGAGGGAAGGTGATGCCTTCTTCTGCTCTGAAAGCACTTGTTGGCACATGCAGACACTATCGCGTTTAAAAATAACATAAAATCATTAAAAAACATTGAGGTGAAAAGTAACTGAGGAAAATACAAAACCATGTCCTCCATAATTCATATACCCACATAAGAATATTCCTATTAAACACACATATGGATGCCTATACACATTTTGCATACACCCCACACACAAACATGCACTCACACATGAGGGGGGTGTTACAATCAGCCTCTTAGATTCCAGTGTAAGTTGTTTGAAAAGCCAGCAGGTATAAATTATAAGTGTCAGTGCAAATGTTTAAATGCTTTAAGAATTAAAACTTCCAAGAAGTGTACTAAAAATATTATTCCAAATTATGGACATTTAAAATTATTTGTATTTATGTAAAAGTTCTGCTGAATAATCCGGTAAAATCTCCTCTATCCTAAATCTTTATGAAAAAAATAGGATGCTATTGATCTAATGTTATTACAACACGTAATGAAACCCATTGTAAGACTTTTTGGCCAAATACCTACTTTATTCATTATTAGTTAAAAATATGAAACACTTGTGCCATGGGCGATTTTACAATATAGTATAGCAGTACAGTTGATTTTTGCTAATATAGAACAAATGGATGCCTCAGGATGCGAGCGACTGAATAATGATTCATAGAACTGGTTTCCTTAGCATGGCAACCACTGTAATATATGATAAGCAGAGTTACATGCTTGACAGTACCCCAGTTTAGATTTCATATTTTGCAAAATCTGAGCCACTGATTTCTAATACCTGCCTATAAACTAGTCAGTGTGTTAAGTAGTCCTGATTAGTTGGGATAAAAAAAGAATTCTGAATGAATCCTTAAAAATACAATTGAGACTCACTTCCCTGACCCAATATCTATTTTATCGTCTATTCTTTCTACATAGATTCCCAACTAAAATCAAAAAGGAACTAGTTGAACACAGTGAAACATCGGACTTCTTGTTCATCATTCATTTCAATCAAGTACCTTAAAGTAGCAAATCAGCAGCTTTATTGAATGGTGATGAAATTGTGCCAGAGTTAAGGCAGTGTCTCACTCTAAGGAGAACTCCTGTTCATAGAAGTAGCTGATAACACCCAACAAAATGAGAAAATTACAGGACCGGTAGGGATAAGGTCATCCAGGAAGTGATATTTTTTTTTTCATTTAGGGAAGCTGTCTAAATGAAATACTGAAACGACCAAGATGGAAAGCAACCACTGAAAAGAAAACATTGTCATCATTCAGACCAGAGAGTACTGGTGTTCTCTGTCAAGCCTGATGGTATGGTATGTTCCTTTTGGCTTAGAATTCTGTGGTAAAGAGGTAACAGTCAGGCTCAGCAAAGTCTCAAGACCTGAAGGAGAGACCAGAGAAATCTTCAAAATAGTACCCTCTCTAATTCCATATGGCTGAGGAAGCAAAGTCATTATCTGCCACACTCTCTTTTTCAGGACATGAGACAATGAAATCACTTTATTGCTTATGGACAGTTGCTGGAGTATTTAGCATACTGTAAAGTCTTATGAGGCAGTCTCAGAGAGAAGATATTCAATACCCTTTGAACACTTGACAGCAGTGCAGATAGAGAAGTGGTAAACAAACACACATTCACTCACAGAAGACAGCAAGGATCAGAAAAACACCAAGACTTGAAAATAATTAAGAAAAACATTACCACTTCTAACATTCATAATGGTTGTGATTATTTTTATAAAGAGATAATAGAATTTTAAACACATACTCTGCTGCTTGTGATGTAATTACGTGTAATTTATATACATGTGTGTCTAAAATAATGTAAAGCCAACAGTGATGCAATTTGAAACATATGCTATAAATTATCTAACATGAAATTAACAGCTGATACAAATAGATACAATGAATTAGATATATGATCTAAGGCCAGTGACTTAAATTTTCAAGCACTGAAATCTATATCATAAAGACTTCATATTCAAAGTGGGAATTTTGCAACAGTCTTTCAGTATATTCAGTTAAAGAAAAACGTAAAATTATATTGACTTTAGGATGTCTAATATAGACCTATATCATGACACATAAAAGAACTGTGAAGGAAATAAATTGTTAACAATTTTTAAAAATTAGGTTATTTTTCATTTCAGTATTCACCTACTTTGTAATATTTTATTCGCAAAGATTATGAACTATTTTAGAAACATTTAATACCCATGTAACAATATCACACTGTTGAAGGTTTTGTCTATTTGCACTGCACAAATTAATCCTAGTAAGTACTCTTTTGTTCCTACAAAAAGGATTACAGGACTGCTTCACAAGTACAATTGTTCTAAAGTAGAATAGGTATGATAAGTATAGGTATGTTAATATGCACATATGTATATGTGTGTATATATTCAAATTATACAAGTGTGTATATATTCACATCTGACTTATATGATGCTTACAGGCAAGGGAGTGTAGGTGTAATTAGTTTTAGGTAAGTATTAGTTTCCACATGGTACTTATTAAAGTCTAGGTTGAAAGCACTATTTACTTGGTTTATAAAAAATTTGTTTTGATCAGGCATATTGTAAAAGACTCACTGTGAAGCAAGTAAATATTTTCCTAAATTTTTAGGCAAGTAAAATAGGGTGTGTATTCCCCTATTTATACATAATTTTTATAAAAATAGTTATAAATATATAACTTATAAATTACTGATAATCCCATCTGACTAATGTGAATTGTGCTGCCATATGTCTATATAATAATGTTATAAAAGTAGCATTCTGTGTTCAATTTCTACATTGAATTCTTTCAGAGAAGCCTCACCCCCTGATGGATCTCATAGCTTATGAATTTTTTTAAGATTTAATAGAAACTGAACTTGGCTGAAAGCAAACTTTATAAAGAAACACATAGCTAATAAAAGGCATAATTATGTTCGATATATACCTAAATATATGGTATATTTGGTTACTCAACAGAGAGAGGAACATACTGGTTGTTAACAATAATGCTCTTCATGGAAACTTGAACATAGATTTATATGTTTCCTTAAACACAGGATCTTTCCCATAAATGCCTACCACAATCCAAAAGGCAGTAGAAGGACAAATGAACCAGAGAAAACACTTTGTGACATCCAGAATCATGACCAGAACTACCCCAAAGAAATTAAGAACTCATCTATTTTAATAATAATATTTAAAACTTAACATTTAAGTTGTCACTTGTACTGGATTAATCTTAAAATCCCCTCCAAAGCTAGCTGTCCATACTCTGATTATGACCTTGAAAACTCACAGATATAATCATTAAACTCTTTCAAGCAACAACTATTAAAAAAAGACAAACTCCATCAATTCCTGTACTTTTTTTAATTTTTATTTTCTATATTCTATGTTTACATTCCAAAGGCTTTCCCCTTTCCCAGTTCCCCCCCCCACCATATGTCCCATAATTCCTCTCCCCCCCCAGCTATTACCCAATGGATAGATTTTTATTTTTTTCAAATTGATTACTCATAGCCGGGCGTGGTGGCTCACGCCTGTAATCCCAACACTTGGGAGACAGAGGCAGACAGATTTCTGAGTTTAAGGCCAGCCTGGTCTACAGAGTGAGTTCCAGGACAGCCAGGACCACACAGAGAAACCCTGTCTCCATAAACCAAAATGATTACTCGTGCCATTGTCAAAAATTCGACCAGCATAGGAGCATGTGAGTAGAACCACAACTCTCACTAATTCAAAAAGAAAAAGTAAAATGCTCACAATAAAATGTAGTACTATGACTGTTAGATTGGTATTTTTTTTGGGGGGGACTCATAATATTGGCATAGATGTGTCTGTGACCCTTTTGACTGCTCTTGGGGACTCTTTTCCTTGTTTGGGTTAACTTGTCCATGCTAGATATGAAGGATTTTGCCTTGTCTTATTGTCTTGTTTTGTTGAGTTTGGTTTTTTGTCTCTTGGAAGCCTGCTCTTTTCTGAAGGGAAATGGAGTGGGGTGGGGGTAACCTGAACGAGAAGGGAAGCAAAGGGGAGGAGGAAGGAGTGGAGGGAAGGAAGACATTGGTCAGGATGTATTGTTCAATAATAGAAATAAAGAGGAGAGAGAGAGAGAGAGAGAGAGAGAGAGAGAGAGAGAGAGAGAGAGAGAGAGAGAGAACTATTGAGACACAACTGTAGGGCATCATGTTTTGTTTGGGGGAGCACATGGATATTTGAAGAGAATATGAGGTATTGGGAGTTTCCCCCCCCCCACTGTTTTATATTTTAATCTCCTTTTATAAGGTAGAATGTACTTGCCAAATCAGGTTCCAGTCATTCAAATCTTTATTCCTGCCTACATAAAGCCCTGAGCACTCCAATCTCTCTGGTCTTTGCTATGTCAACACTGTAATCAATAGCAGGCTGCCTTTTCCTTCAGGTCTCACTGGCTTCTGTTGATTAATATCAGCTTTCCAGGAGAAACAAGAAAATCAGATCATGTGCAACTGTATCCAGCTACCATATGACTTCGGGAAACTGAGACATTCAAAGGAACCAGGAGAATGAACTGAAGTAGATAAATGTCAATTTCAGGGTTTTTTGACATTTTGTTATATTTAAATTACAGGCAATGTTATTTCGGTTGCTTCCTGCTCTAAACATGTTGGTTTGCGCTTTCAGGAGATTCTGATAAAATGTGTGATTATCCCTTGCCAACATTTTCAATTCCTCTTCTATGCAGACAGCAGGGTTTATATGATAAAATTTTAATGACCACGGACCTGCATAACAATGTGAGGCACCAGAACGTTTTCAATAAGCCCGTGCATTTGTTAAGACTGGCATGAGTGTTATTCTCTAAGCGGAAGGCTTCCTGGTTTGAGGTGCAGGCTTAGCAGGGATAGAAGCAGCTCCCCTGAAAGTACCATTATCATGCAGCCGTCGTCCAGATGAAATGGAGATTTATGAATCACTGCCAAGGAAGCTATATTACTGGCTGTAAACTAAAACGAGGGGTTAACATATACCCAACATGAGACTAGAGAATCTAGTTTTCAAATTACCCCGCAGACTTGAAAGCAGCTTTCAAGTGCCCTTCTGTTGCTCACCGCACCTCTTCCACTCCCCACAAAACCCTACGGTATTTTCCTGTTGCAGTTTCACAGGTCGTGGGAGTATCTGAATCTATTCAGGAGAGACTTTTGTTTAACTCCTTTTCAATTCCAGGTTAAGTCGATGTTGGAGCTGGACTCTGTCAATGTTAAATCAGGCAGTGATGCAGCCTGCTCAGAGAACTCTCTCTGTAAGCCTATGTGGAACTGGCCTCATGTCTTATACATATGCATGTGCAGCCCCGCTCCCGGGAAGTTTTACAGATATTACAAACTGATATCACATTTCTGTGAAAACCCGTACAAGTTTTGTTAGATTTGTTTCTTTATTCATGTTTGCGTCTACTTTGTAAATTATTTGAGACACATGGCAAAGTGCAAATCAAAAAAAACAGAATTGAGGAATTTGCTTCTTGGTTACCTTGAACTGTCTTAGAGAAACATCCTGATGTGTTGGCCATCCTTTCTTCTCCTTGATATGTTATTTAAAATTGGCTGCTACTTGCGGAGTTTTCTTACAGCAGTTGTACTGTGACTACCACAAGGGAGAATTGATTTGAACGTTTTTTTTCCGGCACCAAGAGTTCTGCCTGGAGAAGAACTCCAGGGGAAGACACTGATGGGTCTTGTTCCAGGACTTCCGATTTTATAAGAAAAAAAATCTATTACTATTATTGTTCAGCAGCGTCTCACATGACACTGATTGGACCCTCTGGTTACAGAGCACAATGGAGGTTATGGGGAAGCAGAGTGTTCCCCCCACAGGAATCTGGAATAATGAGAGAAATGCCTTCCCGGGCAATTAGAGCACCAGGATTCTGTTCTATAAAACAAAGTTTAGTGATGAAAGTGGGGAAAAGATAATAGAAATGGAAAGATGGTGCACACATGCTGGGAGGAGCACTACAAATGTTAAGATAAAGGGAAAATAATCCATTGAAGAAAATAATTCCCAGAAGTTTAGCATTAAGCTATAAATAATGATTTATAGCTAAGGAACAAAATGTCCGGTAGCCATAATCTGAAATGCACATTCGTTGAAATATAAACATTTTGTGTCCGAATTTTACATAAAATCCAAAAAACTAGCTTTTGATGTTGGAAATCATTGAGAATTTAAATTATAAAATGAATTAAATCTAATATAAATATATTGGGATTAAAAAATACTGTGTTTAAAGACACAGAAAACAATAGTGTCAAATTTTAACTTTAAAATCAAACTTGTAAATCAAAATAGACTGGATATATTAATATTTATAAATACAATTACTACAAATAGGTACAAATAGATCAAATATTGATATAGTGGTAATTCATGCTAGTGTGTGCGTGCTTACTGATCTAAAAAAATGCATTCTGGAAAAATGCTTAAAAATAACTGTTTAATTGATTATTCATAAAGTCATGGCACATCAGGCTGTCAGAAAAAGACCCAGATATCCCAGTCTGATTATATTTAATCTAAAGATACATTACAAAGAATGTAAAGATACATTTTTAGAAAAAAATTACATAAAACTTAATAGCTAACCAAATAATCCATTTTTGTCATGGTATGTGATATTTTTGCATTGTAATAAGATAGCTATATTTGGTCCCTCCAAGTTGAAAGCCTTGATATTTTTCCAGTGATCAGGCAACAGAAAAAATCTCTTCCTAAATATGTATTATTTGCCCTGGTTTCTGACATGGAGCTGCTTTTTTTCCTACATTTTTGGAACTTTGTTGAAAGACTCTTTTGTTCTAATGAGGCACGTGTGAGCATTCCAGGTCTAGATAGCATTAAAGTACAGATTTTTTTTCCAGTAAGAAAGAGGCTTGATTAGAAGCATCTGACTCTCACTACACAATATCCAGCAATAGAAGGAGAGAGGGAGTTAATGACCAATTATACTTATGTGAAAGCCTTCTTTTTTTTATTATTTTATTTATTTACATTCCAAATGTTTGCACCCTTTCTTCCCCCCTCCTCCATGTGTTCTTCACCCCATCCTCATTCCCCCTATTTTCTGAGAGGGTAATCCCCACCCACCCACTCAGTCCTGCCACATCCCATTAGCATTTCCTTTCCCTGGGGCATCACATTTCTACAGGATTAAGGGAATCATTTTCCACTGAGGCCAGACAACTCAGTCCTCTGCTACATATGTAGTAGAGGCCACGGTCCAGCCCATGTATGGTCTTTGGTTGGAGGTTCAGCCTCTTGGAGCTCTGAGTGTTTCGGGATAGTTGATACTGTTGGTCTTCCTATGGGGTTGCAATCCTTCTTAAGGGGCCATGAAAAATGCTCAGAGCTTCTCAAAAATCTGGAAGAGGTAAGTTCAGAATTTCAAGGAACATAAGCTACTGTGTTCCAGAGCTCTTTGGAACTTTCTTTACAGACATCTTTATCTATCATTTTGGCTTTTGTTCTCCATGATATTATTTACACTAGGTCACTAATTAGTAGAATTGCCCTGAATTCTATTGACTATTTTAGCAAGTACTTTAACTCAATAGGGAGTCATAGGAACTACTAACTATGTAGCGTTTTGTATTTGTTACTTTTCTCATTGCTGTGGCAAAACAGCCATAAAGAAGCAGATCAAGGACACCTTTATGCTGGTTCACAGTTGAAGAAAATAGCTTTGATTGCCTGGGAGAAGGCCCAAGAGGAGAAGCCCCAGGAGGCTGGTTGGTCACATTTTAATCATAGGATACGGAGATTGACCATGTAGTGGGGTCCCTGCTATGAAACCTCAAAGTCTGCCCCAGTGACCCACCTCCTCCAATGAGTCTCTGAGTCCTAATTATTCCTTAACTTTCCCAAACACCAGTATATTCTGACGAGCAAGTATTCAGCATACTCAAACTACATTCTGGCTCAGGTTCTGTTATATATATAGCCAGCGCATGATGCAAATCCACATGTTCCAACATCCAAAGTCCCCACGGTCATTAACTGTCACAACAGGCCTCAAAAGCCCAAAGTCTGTTCCAAGTCTGAGGGCAAACCAACAGGGAGTCCTTGGAATATTCAAATCAAGTTGAAAAATCATCTTCACTTTAAAAGGTGTATGCAGCCTCCCTGAGCGACGCCATTTTTATTATACATAGCCTCTCACTTGAATGTGTTCCACTTTGTGCATACGGATTTTCTAAAGAGATCTACTACAGTTCTGGCATCCCCAGTATCTAAGTGTCTCTACTGCATCGTTAAAAGCTTCATCATTCATCATGACTTCATGCAGCCACTCATCGCGGGGACCCCGCCTCTAGTCCTCATGACTGGTGTCACGTGTTCTCTGGAACTGTGATGTGAGCTATGGGAACATTACTTTTGTCATGCCTGCAGAGCCGATGTAATGTGAATGACACTAATAAATCCTGTTGCTCTCTGGAAATAGAATTAACCCCTTGAGCCATGGTTGTAATGAACTCTGCATTCATGGTTGGGTAGGAAGAAACAAGATTTGCCTAATTTCGGCATTTACCAAAGTTCAGATATTCTGCATAATAGTAAGGGATACATACAGAAGTGTGTAACATCCCGCCGCATGACCTCAACATACCACATTCTCATAGATGATATCTAGTGGAAGCTGAGTCACAGAATTCAATACTTAGTGCTTCTACCATTGATTCATATTCTATCATCTCTAAGATCAATTGCAGCCAGAGAAGAGGAGAATTAAATAATATCAAGGATGTTAGTGAAGGGTTTCATGATGCTCACTACTTAAGAGCATGTAGGATAGCCGGGCGTGGTGGCGCACACCTGTAATCCCAGCAATCTGGGAGGCAGAGGCAGGCGGATTTCTGAGTTCGAGGCCAGCCTGGTCTACAGAGTGAGTTTCAGGTCAGCCAAGGCTACACAGAGAAACCCTGTCTTGAAAAAACCAAAAAAAAAAAAAAAAGAAAAGAAAAGAAAAGAAAAGAAAAGAAAAGAAAAGAAAAGAAAAGAAAAGAAAAGAAAAGAGCATGTAGGCTGCAAATGCGATCCTGGACCAAAGACATTGAGAGTGATATTTTACATGAAGTACTCCTCATCTGTATCTATTAGAATCAACACCCGATGTACAAGTAAAAATTAAAGAAACTAATGTTTCATCGTAGTGGACAAGATTGCACAGAAGCTATGTAAACTGGACAAGTCCATTTCCACAGAGGATGAACATGATGTCATTACATGTTCATTTGCACAGTTTAAAAGAAATGTTTGTGCACTTCAAGATGAAAAAAAAAATTCTTAATGAACAAGTAGACTGACACAGTATTTTCACTTTTATTTCAGTTAAAGTTTTCTATATACTTAAAAATAAATGCATATATTCAAATATATGAATTGATAAACACATATAAGCCAATATGGGAAGTAGTGTTGGCATGAAGTGAAATACATTACTATATACACTTATGTGTATAGATGCATGTTTGTATAAAATTAATTTCTAAAAGTTGAGCCTCAAAGGTAATTTAGTATTGAGTACTGTAAGGAAACACATGGACTTTATTCTTTCTCCTTGATACTTCAAAATGTTAGTTAGTGTTCTAGTTAAACTGCTACTGCTAATTCTGTGATGTAGGACTGTTCGGCATAGCAAGAGGACACACTTAATTAACATCCTGTTTACTCCCACGTTGTCAGCCCTGGGGCACTCAGGCAAGGCCACTAATCTAGATCACTGAATTTTGATCAAAAGCAAGTTTGTCACTTCTGCATTGTGGACTGCAAAATTCCTCACACGAAACCACATTTTCTTTCCCTTTGTCCTTGTGTGTTCAGCACAGTCCACCCTTCTGTGAGATCCTATTAGCCTGGAACCCTGAAATCCACTGGTGCTGTAAGAACAGAGGCCCTTCAGGGTTACTTTGGGGATCTCATTACTTTCTAGGGCACTTCCAAAAGAGATTAAAGACTTCTAATAGATTATGAACATATACATAACCCTGAATATGTCATTCTTCTTAGTAAGAGAATAGGGAAAGAAAGTGGAAGAGCGTTGTGTGGGGCCAAATACAGATGTAATAAATATTGGTACTATGGGGATTATGGAGCCTAATTTCACAATTAAACCCATGTGGAAAATTTGTTTCATTTATTGAACTTTTCAAAGCTGCTATAACATAAACAAGCAGATGTCATAAAAAAAGGATAAATAAAAAGAATGGCACTTAGTCCTCTAGCAATGAGAAGTGAAGTTTATAGTGTTGAGTTTCTGAAATTGTAGGTCATGTGTCTTTTCAATTATGACCCCCTGTGTCCTGAAAGTCATATCACTTATTTTTCCATTAATTAGTTACAGAAGAATGACCTCTGGATGTTAACCTATCTCTAAAGTCTTCAGTCTTTTCTTTAGCAAAATGGAATATACATTTATTTAAAAATAAGGAAGTAATCATCAAATTTGTTTCAAAATTGATTCCAATTATATTTTCTAAATTCTTATTTGAGACAAAACCCACCTAGCTCCTATTTCTGAGTGGATTCCAGAGTTATGGCAAAAACTACAAATCAAGGTTCCAAGTTATTCAAGTTTAAAACTCATGAACAGAAGCAAGCATGAAACTGGCCATGCATTATCATTGGGACCGTTGTAAACAAAAACAATTAACACACAGAATTTGTCTTTTTGTAAATTGGGTTGATGTAACTTACAGAGAGCTTTAGTCTTTACATTAGCAATCCATTTTCTCCTATTCATCTGAAAACAAACATTGTTTGTCTACTACGTGCCAGGCACAATAAGAATACTGAAATACAATGGCAAATGGTGCTTAGCTCCTAGAGCTCAGAGTTTAGTGGGAAAACAGAAGAGAAAACAAACTATTAGAATTTTCTTGATAAAATCTTCCAAGGTGCATACAGAATAACAACATGGGAGTCTTCTGCATAAATAATTCAATACTTCTAAGGAGTATAAAATTTTAAAGCAAAGCAAAGATAGTCATGAGCAATCTTCCAAGACAAACGATTCTACAGGTAAAGTATAACTATTATAAGTTAGAAAAAAAATCATGCGCAACATATTTGAACAACCAAAAGTGTGAGAAAATAAATTTAGAGAATCTAAAATACAATGAATAGATTATGGACACAGGATTCATAGGCCAGCAAACTAGGTATCATGTCAAACAGGAAAAAAAAAAGAAGTGCTTCGAATGTTAAGCATAAGACTTGAAACTCTATCTTCAAATAAGGGAAAATGCTTACAAATGTTAAGCAGGGAGATGACATGCCAAATTTTATTTTAGAAAGCTCCTCCTGGAAACAGTTGGAATTTGGATTGTCAGGGGAAGAGATAGGAGCCCGAGAGTGACTGGCATCTATTAGAGCTATCTGTGTGGAGAATGATTGGAAATGAAGCAAGCCAATCGAAGTAGACGTGGAAAGACTCAGGGAATTTGAGAGGTATGTAAAAGTTTAACAATGAGGTCAACAGAGTATGGGATGGGAAATATGAAGAAGCATCTAATGTTGCTGTACAAAGATGATGCCAAGTTTCGTGTGTAATTTACAAATTTTGAGAGGAGACCACCGGTAATAGTGTGATAAAAATTATAACACTAATATGTTGGAAGAATTTCTGTCATGAACATATATTTTACATGCATTAATATATACATTTTTTTGTAAGAAGCATGGGGAAACCTCAATCTCTCCTGTAAGACACGAGAATAAAAATATATGGTTACTAAAATGATAGAATCACACAATAGGTGAATGGCCATTATTGTGTAACAAAACATTGCTTAATTTAGTAATAAACAGAAAGTAAAATAATGAGCATTGGCTTAGGTAAGTGGTTAAAAATGGCCATCTACAATCTGAGTCTTTATTCTGTTTGGATATCTTTTAGCATCATCAGAAAATAATACAAGTTATAACATGATAATTGTTGTATTCTATCAAAATCTCTAAGAGGAATAGGTCAATATTCACAGCACAATATATTCAGCTATCAGAATGATAGGCTCCAATTCCAATTCTACTGTGAAATCTTAGTGTGTCTCAGAAATATTCAGTAGATGTTCCAGACATTTGAAAATGTTTGTGCAGTACATTCATCTATAAAGTGGAATAACTCACTCTTTTTTTTTTTTAGTCTCAAGAGAATTATGTCCCCCAAGCTTGCCCTAGGCCATACGTTTTTAAAACAAATCTAATTCTTCCTATATTGTATCATAAATTGAATAGTAGATGTTAATGTCTGTCCTGGGAACTTCCAAAGGTTGCTGACTTTACACTAGTTTCAGAGAGAGGGAAAGGCTGTGACTCAGTCTTACTGAACATTAATAATTCAAGAATATAAGCAAATTCATGAAGGTGGTGGGGAGTCCCTCCGGGCATTGATGTCAGCTTGCATCAGGACTTCAGAAAAGAGGAGAGAACACTCAGAATGAAATGTGAGGGAGACACTGAAGGAGAAGAAATGGAGGAGCATGGCCTCCAAAATCTGCAGCACAGTTACTAAAAATATGAAACACTGCTAGTGGGTTTTTTTGGATTAAAAATGAATAGAAAAAATACAGTGTCCCTTCATAAGGAGAGAAGATTAAAGATTGTTGACACAGACAGAACAGAATTGGAATTGGGAAAAAGAAATGTCAGCTTTTAGGAACCCACAAATTATGGGCAGGATTGAGACATGCATAGAATATAGAATATAGATAGTTGGGAAAAGAAAGTTAAAAGTTCTCCAAGAGGCATGGGGAATCTCAGAAGAAATCATTAAGATACTGATATATGCCTGGTCCCTTTATTATCGAATTTCTTTTTTTATTGGCAGATATGTTCATTACACAAATAGAGAAATATTATTGAATTTTTTTATTATGGGCCATAATGCTTGGTTCTATAGATGTTCTAGTATAAATGTTTAAGTTAGTCTGGAGTTTTACACAATTCTTCTTTTATTCCTCACTGCTTCTAACACAAATCCTATGTTCAAACTATGCCATAGGTTGTATTGTGCAATTTCCTCTCAGGTTTTTCTCTCCTGCAGAGTTTATACTTTAAATATTGTTACCCACATCAATGTATCTGACCCTTCCCATTATTCAACAGCTTCCTCTCCTTTACATCTTCTGATTTCCTACTGCCTAGTGTCATTTTATATATCATCAGAAGGACAAAAACCCAAGCCCACCCCCCACTATTATTAATACTCTGTTATGCTTGGAGACAGGGCCCTAGCGTAACTGTCCTCTGAGAGGCTCCACCCAGCAGCCAATGTAAAGAGATGCAGAGACCACAGCCAAACATTAATGGAAATCAGGGAGTCTTGTGGAAGGCTTAAGAGAAAGGTTGAGAGAGCTGTAGAGGACAAGGCCTCCACAGGAAGAACAACAGAGTCATCTAACCTCCAGAGACTGAACTACTCACCAAAGAGAGGCTAGACACAGACCCTCCCAACATATGTAACCAATGTGAAGATTGGTCCTCAAGTGGGTCCTCCAATAACTGGAGCAGGGGCCGTCACTGAATCTCTTGCCTACCTGCCTACCTGTGGGCAGGTCCCATTATGCTAACTGGGTCATTTTGTTTGGCTTCAGTGGGAGAGGAAGCACCAAGTCCTGCAGGCCCTGGTGTGCAGGGGAGAGGATATAGTGTGTGAGGGGATGAGGAGGGAGACATGGGGAGGACCTGAATGAGGGGGTACAGGGGGGAAGGGGGCACTGAGATTGGGCTGTAAAGTGAATACATAAAGAAATAAATTTTTAACACGAACAGAAAAGGATACCTCTTTAATTTAAAAAAAAATTAAAAAAAATTTTTTTAAAAAAAGTCAGAAGCAAAAGATATCAGGTTACTTTCAAGGCCATTAAATCTTATATTTTTAAGTACAGTCTCAGACATAATTGAACATCCCACCACATTTGGATTCAGTTATTACATGTTTTAAGGATCATTATAATATGCACCGCTAAAATATAATTGAGTATGATGGGCGTTCTGTGCTACTTTCAAGAGAAACCAACCCTTATTTTATCAGGGAAAACACCTTTCTTTCAAAATTGATTTTTTTTTCATTTGGTTAAGTTTTGTTTTTATTTTCTGTTTTTTCCCTTATGCCCTCTTTGTCAGTTCTCATGCTCCCAAAATTCCTTTCTTTCTTCTTCTTCCTGAATGATGATGGCAGAATATTAACAGTAAAAGAAAGATTAGTCAACGCCTTTCAACTCATGTCAGCAACCCTGAATATAAACCCAAGACCCATCAGAGCTAACATAAGTAGATCGTCATTCAAGTTGATTTCAATTTTATCAGGGACCAATGGCCTGTGCTGTTATCTACTCCATTCTATTAGGTTAAGAACAAAATTCTCTGAGAGTAAAATTCACTGAGAACAAGATAATGTACCCCTTAGCTATGTGGGCTTCACTAACAACTACAAAAATGTTGCCAAGATTATACTCCAGCAATTAGCCATCAGTGTGGGCTGCTAATGGATTTTGTACTCAAGATACACTAAAAACTTTAGAAAGTACTTCTTCGGAGATGTTCTTAGATTCACAGATAAGAACAGACTAACAAATCTTGCCTAATCAAATATAACTTCTGTTTGGATAAACTGATAAAAACTTAGCTCTTAATACTGGTATCGCAGAAATAATTCTAAAAAGCATCATATGCACTGTTAAAATCAAGTTCACAAGGATCAATTTACAGATTACTATGTTGGCAAGCAATGTGGCTTTGCTGTGTGCTTTAGTTTGCCAAGGAACTGAAATTCTGTGATTTATTTCTTTTTTACTTTTTTTTTCCACTAGGGACAATCTATTGAAGCAGTGTGTTTATTCCACCGTGTCTGGTTGAGTCATTTGATCTACAAGTATTATATTGAAGTGTTAGGAGAGATAACTCTGGAAATATATGCATAACAGAAACAAATAAAACACTACAGAAATTGTTCGAAGAGAGAGAGAGAGAAACCATAAATGAATTATTTGACTGAATAAGCAACCATCAAAGGTATCAATATAACTAATAGATAGTTTTCACACAGTCTAGTAATTATAGAGATAGGGTGTGTCCCTTACCAATACATGTGCGTTCCATCCGTGTTGCTTGGGAACCTAAAGGAAGGTATGAGAGGCATGAGCTATGAAGTATTTTTTTATAGAAACTGTTAAAGTGGAATAGCTTAGGGAGGATGTAGCTTAGGCTATCCATGCCCTTTTTAGTGACTCTACTGTGATAATCATCTTTCCTTTACATTCAACCTTTTGGCATTCAACCTGATGAGACATTATCATCTACAAAGGTCACAGTCAAGAAAAATATAAACATGTTCCAAATTATCACTCTTATTTCTCTCTCTGATTTTCACTCTTTCTCTTCTTATGATGTATTAAGTAAGTTTATGCTTTTGTATTTGACTGAATTCCTATTGGATGGATGGAGTTATGGACCACAGCTTAGACAAACCTAGCAGTATTCAGATTTCTTGGTACCCATTTGAATGCGTACCCAAAGCGCTCCCATTATCCACTGAGATTAAGCCCTGGCATTGCACAGTAAGCAACACCTGCCGGAAGGTCATATACCATTCCTACCCTCTAGGAACCCCACCCAAGTCAAAAGCAAATAGTCCCCAAACACTCGTGCTGTGTATTTCTAATTATAGCCTTAACCAGAATGACATCTGCAATAAAAAGAGTGGCATTTTCTCTTTGATTTCTCATATATAAATAAATCACACAACACTTTAAAGGTTAAGTTATGCAAAATATATGGCTATGTACAAAGGACTCTCCCTCCTTCTGTTCACTGGAAATTGACATCCAGAAGATCTCTACGAGTGTTCTATTTCTACCTCAACCCTGCTGCCTATCAATTTCCATTCAAAATTTCACCATGAGACATTCATGATGCATTGTCAGAGATAAATTCCAGGCGAGTGGGGGTGTATATATAAAGTCTTTTAGGAAAATTAAATGTATTGGTTAGAACGCATGTTGTCATTCCAAGTAAAATGGGACTGAACAGCCCTGCATGAGCTCTCTAAATTTAAAATATGCCTACTTACACCAAAAGCCAGGTCTCGTGACTTTAAAAAACATCTTGCTTAGGGAAATGGAATGCTAATGTTAAACTGGAAGGTTAATTTAAGGATCTACTTGGATTAATAATTTAAGATTACTTCCCCACAAGTCTTGAAAAACCTGTTAACAGTTTCCATTCTACCTAAAGTATGTATGGGGTTGGGAAACATAGTTTTCTCCCTTTCTTTGTATCTTTCTTTGAATCTTTCTTTCTTTGAATCTTTCTTTCTTTCTTTCTTTCTTTCTTTCTTTCTTTCTTTCCTTCTTTCTTCTTTCTTTCTTTCCTTCCTTCCTTCCTTCCTTCTTTCTTTCTTTATTTCTTTCCTTCTTTCCTTCCTTCTTAATTTCTTCCTTCCTTTCTTTGTTTCCTTTCTAAGAGGTGTTGGGGTGTTGTGATAGAAACATTATCAGGCAACCTCTGTCCTTGCATGTATGCTTAATACAAAGGTCTGAACCTCAAAATTGTGGCTTCGAATACATGAAAAATGAAAATGAATGATGTTCAAGAGCGATCTCCATAACTCATTTATTTCAAAGGGATTCAAACATGTGTTCATCTGGTGAAGTCTAATGGCAGAGCTCCTCGTTGCACAACCTAGCAACAAAGCGTGGCGGCATGCAAACAGGGGGTTCCACGGCGGGCCTGGCTGTACATTTCTCCATCCGTAAATCTACCCGTCTCTCTTGTGGTTCACAAACACTGCATTTTGCAAGAAGGTACAGTAAGTCTTATATATAGGCCATAAGTGGCTGTGCAGAAAGCCCTTGCCCGTATGCTCAGAGCCTAAAATGACACTGTCAGGAGCGCAGGGGAGCAAGGCAGGACTGCTGAGACGGATTAGCAGGCAGTCTGGCCCTTCTGTTTGTTTTTCGTGGAGTTGTACAGTGAATCAGGGCATCAACTCCCACACAGATGTATATTCTCAGCCTTGGAGGAAAGAGGCCAAGAACAAGAAATCAGACTGCATGGGAAAACAAAAATAACCATAGATGGGAAAGAAGGAGGGCTGGAGCAACTGTGAGCTGAATGGAGCCATGCTGGAGGCGAGACCTGCTCACCGGAGCTACTTGGCTTGCACAGCAAGATCACTAAAGCCTACCTGTTCTCCTCTAGGTTTGTGTGGACCTTATGAGTAGGACCTGCGCTTACTCATAGAGATTCCCCACTCAGTAACTCCCATAGTTTCTGCACACTGAAGTTATTCACATTCCCTTTTCTAGAACTGAATTTTTTCTTAAGAACCGTTCTGTTATACTGACAGGCAAACAGAGGGACCCCCTCATGGTTCAAGTTGTAAATAAAACTGCTGGAAGACATTGCCATTCGGAAACACTTCAATATTTATTGTGCCGACTCGTTCTTTGAGCCCTAGGAGATCAAACTTTTAACCACAGGGGAATGTTAAATTACTTATTAAATGTATGTATTTTTGTAATCAGATATATCTGATAGTTTGAAATTGGAATAGGGTCTATACTGAACTTCAACGTTACTTAATCAGTATTTCTTCAATGGAAGTTGTCTTCGATAAATATATTGCTCTTTTTGCTTAAGACATGGGGATGAATTAAAAAAAATCTCAGTATAGATACCAGCATATTGTTATGGAAAGAATATTATACCTGACATTGCAGACAATGTTTTATAGGTATGCCTTAAGAAACAATGTGGCTAACAAGAGTAATGTTTAAATTAGAGAAAAATGAAGAAACCATCTTCTAAAATATCTTGTTTTGCTTTCCATTGCTTTGCCAAAACACCGTGGCCAAAAACAACTTGTGGAAAATGGGATTTACTTTATTTTACAGTGCATAGTTCATCACTGAGAGAAGACAAGCTAGGGACTCAAGTTATGGACTGAATTAAGGCCACATGGGACATAAGTCATTGGGGAGTTCCCCATAGCTTGTAGAGTGACACTGTCCACAGCAGATTGGACACACTCACACACAACAATGATCAATCAAAGAATAAAAAAAAAATATGTCCCAAAGATAGGCCTATAAGCCAATCTGATAGGGACATTCCTTTATGTGCTGTTCCAAGGTCCCCATTTCCCAGATGTCTCTGGCTTGTGTGAAATTAAAACAAACAAAAAGAAAAAACCCAAAACCCAGCATCAAAAAAAAAAAAAATCTAAACAACACATGCACTATGCCTCAGATGGGGATCAATCTGGTTCTTTTGTTTAGAAAACAACAGAGCTATCTTAAGAAGCAAAATTAGTTGTCTTTTCACTGTTGGTAGAAGAGAAGGCCCGGAATTTAGGTCTCCCTTTCTCAGTAACACCTTTATTTAAGGTCATTATCAGAATTAGGCACGTGGCCACTAGTTAGGTATGCACCTGCAATGCAAGTACCGAAGAGGCAGGCGTATTTCTTTAACTACCAGGCCAGCCTAGACTACACTACACATTTTAGACCAACCAGGCTACATAGTAAGATCCTTCCTCAAAAATCAACCAAACAACTACAAAAACAACTCCACGCTTTTAAAAAAAAGGAGCCTACTGCCCACTGTTAGCTTATGGGATGAATTTGTCTGTTCTTCAGGGTTAATTTTTTTTTCAAACAAAAATATTCACTGTTCCAGTCTACAGAAAAACTTCCAATTTGAGAAATTCCTGCATGTTGGCAATTTAAGAAATTTAAATCTGAGCCTGTACTGAAAAGATATGTTCAGGACAGAGAATACATAAATATAAATATAATTCCTACTATCTTCAGAAGAACGGCGTGCAGCTAAAAATTCCACAGATAGACAAGCTCTCCAACAGTTAGTGTTTGTTCGGCGTCTTGTCTTCAGAGAACAATGGCTTCAGAATGAACAATAGTGAATTCAGAGGGAGTCACAGAGAAGGAAAATGTTATCTAGTTGACCTTAAATGTTTGTCACCAGCTATCCCGCAGTTTCTCCTGAGTCCCTGGCTGAAACTATGTGTAGTGCACAATACACTGTAAAAATAATGAAAAAAACCTTACAGGTAAAAAAGAAAACATTATTTTTTTCACTAGAGAATTGCTCTTTGTAGACGGATTTCACATCCTAATTTTTGTTTCAAGAGGTACACCATGATCTGACAGTGTTTATCCTACAGTAATCCTTATATGAATCTAAGCAATTTGCTGTTCTTTCTGTTTAATCTCCTACAGTCTTGAGCAGTGGGGAGAGAAAAACAAGAAAAAAAAGAAAAAAGGAAAGAGAAAAGAAAAGAGAAACAATTTTACCAGAACCAAAGTTAGTGACCCTATCCGTGCAGTCCTTTGTCATGCCTTTGCTTCAGATATTGGTATTTCTAAAAATTAATCCCTTTCAGGTTTTTCTCTACTGTGTGTCGATACAAACCCATAAAGATAATACTACTGACAAGCTAATGGAAATTAAAAGAAACAAAAGAGAGAGTGAAAACAAGAAAATTTATAGTATAAAGTTATCACAAACTTACTCATCTCTAAACAGCAGGAAGTTACACATCGGTATTGCACAAAGTAGTTCTAAAATATGCTGTCATTTGGCTCAAACTTAATGGAAGCTTAGGAGGCTGTTTTAATGATCAGAACAGCGACTCTGTCTAGCATCAGATACCAACTAATGAAACTGGCAAGTTGTCTACTTTAAGCCAGCAAATTCTCTGCTCTAAAAATCATGTCTGTCTGACAAGCGGGAGGCTATGTCTCACAGCAGAGCCGGAGGCATTTACATACCTCAGATTTCCATATTTCATATTGCTTTCCCCCCCAGATACAAAACAACAAGTATTGATTCAATATCACCCTGCTGTCTCTTTTAATTGAAATCTTCAGCATATACAAACATGTCAAGAGTTAGTAATAAAAAGTACAACTCACAGCTCACAAGCCATAGCTATTGATCGTTGGGGGATTAGAAAACCTATTCTTTTGCTTTGAGGGTTGAACTGTATTAATGACTATAAATGAAGATGCTGTATCAGCAGCAGTCAGGCTGTGGCAAACAAATGTTGAGAGACTCCTTAAATATAATCTACCCCCCCATAATAATCTCAGCATGAGAACTCCTAATATTGAAGAGTTCGGGTTGAGATATCTATCTCCAGAAAATGTCAAAGATAGGCTTGGAAAGGGAATTCATGCTGGCTCCGTGCTTTGGGTGTTTTTGTCTCTTTAAGAGTCATGTATGGGACGTTTGGGTTCATTTGGCAACATGAATAGAGGTGACTCAGCCAGGGGAGACTTCTGAGAAAGTCATTACACTTTAGGCAATGCTTGCTTTGGAAGACGGTGGTGTGTAAGACTGATGACCTGATGACGTATTCATGCTTCCTGGCTTCCTGTCCCCCTGTGGTCTTTATCCTTCAGCTCATGTTTGCTAACCATGGGAAGCCATGATGCAGAACAGGGACACCTGACCATTTGCAAAGTCAGTCATTCTTCCTTGAAAATTGTGAACTCTACATGCTTCATTTTTATGTGTACTTGTCACTATCGTTTATTTTGGTAAAGAAATGAATAATGAGATAAGAGAATGCCATCAAGAAGGAGGACAATTCCTGTAACTTTATCAATAAATGTATAAGTGTCAAAAATAAGCTGTAATGAGGTTAGAAGTGTTAGGAAGAGCAGACTAGAATGGGCCTAAAGTCTCAAGTAGAGTCTATCAGATGGTTCCTTTAAAGGTCTCCAAACATGTGAAAATAAGGAAAAAGATCTCCAGTGAAAATGAGACCCTCTTGGAGAGGACTGGATTCAGTTCACCACGCCCATGCCAGGAAGTTCACCATGGCCTGTAATTCTACAGGCCTCTGAGAACCGACCACCCACCTACAAGTAGAGTACATGGATACACCAAAGCATGCGACACACACACACACACACACACACACACACACACACATACACACACACACACACACACACAAACTCTTTTGAAGAAAGCATTATGACCTAGGTTGGTTTTCTCTATAAAATCCCTCGCCTCTGATATTTTGTTATAACAAGAAAATGTGAAGTAACAAGGCTAGTTTGAAATTGGAGTTGATTCCACATCCCTGTGTGAAACCCTTGAGTCTATCCTTGAGATGAGTCTATCCTTGGGATGTTGAGATTTTGTGGTCTATAATAAGAATATGTGGTTTTCTCCATAAAGTTGTTGAGGGGGCGGTAATAATAGAAACGTAACCTAAAAACCCTTTAGCAAAGCATCAAGTATGAAAAGAAAAGAAATGAAGAAAGAAAAGATACATTGAAAGAAGCTCAAGCAAAACTGGCTAGTTTTTATAAAATGATAAACCAACACTGTCTTTTATATTTTTGGCTTCTCCATCTTATTCCTCTCCCTTTCCCACTCTTTCTCCCTCTCCCTCTTTCCCTCTGCCTCTGCCTTTGCCTCTGCCTCTCCCTCTCCCTCTTACTCTCCCTATGCCTCTTCCTCTCCCTCCCCCTCTTCCTCTCTCCCTCTCCCTCTTACTCTCCCTATGCCTCTTCCTCTCCCTCCCCCTCTTCCTCTCCCTCTGACTCTCCCTCTCCTCTCCCTCTTTCTCTATCTTTCCCTTTCATCTGCCTTTCCTCTCCTTCTTTTCCTCCCTCTCCTTTCTCTCTGTCTTGTTTTCTTTCTCACAGATGTGTATATAATTATACATAATCTATCTATTAAGTTGTCATTTATTTCAATGATTACTGCAGAGATGATACAACTCAACTAATGAGAATATTACAGCTTTTATGTTGGGAAATATTTAGATAAAAGAACCCTGTTTAAAGTGCTGTCGTACATATTTCAGGAATTGTTTGATACTATCTTACAGCATTACAACCTAATGTAATCACACTATTGCCCTCTGAAAGGTTTTGCACACTTGTTAGTTTTGTTTATGTGTTATAGATGACAACAACAATCCTCAAACAGCTTATGTAATAGGCTTAAGGTTATGCAACCATGAGAGATGGAAATATAGAATAGGCAACCCACTCTTCTATATTTGACTTAGACTTTAACTTCTAAAATTGTGATGTGTGGTTCCTTTATGTGCTAAAACAATGTCTACCATGCATGCAGAAGTTAAATTGCAAGAAAGAGTATACTATATATAGCCTGGTGGCCCAGTAGGAAGGGTCAATGGTGACATCTGAATAAATGACACAGAGGTGAGAGCACCAGTTAGCCTTTTAAAACAGAGTTAAAGAAAGGCAGGGGAAGGTGATGTCAGGCAGGGGAAATACATGCCCTCCAGCTAAGAGAAAAATGGGAGGTTAATGGGCTGGAAGAACGTCAAAAGGAAGGTCTAAGGTCTGCCAGGGTCAACTCTTAAATCACCTTCTAAGCCCAGCTAAGCGTTAGAGAGGTTATTTGAAGGATAACTGAAAAGCAATGGAAAGTCTTTTTCCCCCCTGAAGGATCATATTTGCATTATAAGAGATCACTGTAGCTGCAACCATAATACCAACAGAAAACATAGGTTCAAAGATCATTTAAGTTCAGGTGGAATAGAACCACTGCAATTTAGGTAGGAAACCATTAAAAAATGTGTGTGTGTGTGTGTGTGTGTGTGTGTGTGTGTAGAAGAGGTGGTGTATTAATTTATATTAATACAAAAACCTTTTTGCATAGGTAGAGGAGGGGGATCACAAGAAAATTCAGGAGTTCTGGTTACAAGAGGCAGCTCTGCTTTCTTCTAAGACAAGTTCACAAGCAAACAGAAGATGGTCCCATTTTAAACAGGATGAATGGGATGTGCAGCAGATGCCCATATGGTACCATCCATATGGATACAACAATAAGCAGTTTTATAAGAGCCTGGAAAGGCACGGAGAATGTAGCATAGAGAACATGTCCCACAATCCAAAAAAGGGCAGGGATCCTACGCACTGTTTACTTCCCTACGTCAAAGAAGCTTCTGGCAGTAGGAAAGCACTCAAGGAATTAAAACATAATAATAAAATTAAATTTAGGATATCATCTCAGGCACAGTTTACAAGTGAGAGAAAATGGGAACATTAATTTCCATCATGGTTGTACAATTCATCTTTTTTTAAAAAAATGGAAAGACTTGTGGCAGTGCTTCATCTATAAATGTGTGCCAAATAAGTGCCATGCAGATATCTATGGCTTCTTTTTGCTACTTCTCTTTGGGAGACCAGAATAAAAAGCAACATAAGGAAGCCACAAACAGCACAGAGAAAGAGGGCAGAGAGAAGGTAAACAAAGCCCATTAGAAGACAAGGAATAAGATGTGGCATTCTAAGGTGCAGAAGTTCAGTCAATTACATTTATAAAATATATTAGAACAGAGGCAAAAAGTAAAATGCACGTATAAAACGTCAGTATTTTGTAGAATTTCAGAGGATGGAGGGATGGAAAGAGTGACAGAGGTATGAGGAAAAATAAAGAGAGAGGTGGAGAGATATAGATACAGACAGGGGCAGAAGCAAACACACAGCCACACACCATACCACAGAGAGGGGGGGAGAGAGAGGGGGAGGGAGGGAGGGAGAGGGATCTCGAGAGGGAGAGAGAGAGAGAGAGAGAGAGAGAGAGAGAGAGAGAGAGAGAGAGAGAGAATGAACAAAGGTCCAGAATTTCTACTCTTCGGGCTATAAGCTATTTCAAAATGGTGACTTCTTACTGATTTGTATTCCATTCAATTTCATGGACCAAAATGAATGAACAAAATAATACAAAAATTCATTTTCGGGTCACTGGTATCACGAGGTATATAATTATGATTTGCCTCTTCAATGAACTTCTTATTTCTTTAGATAACTCTGTGACATGGATGACATAATTTAAGTTTATTATTTCAATATTTATCAAGATCCATATTCAAAACAAGCTTCCTGATTACTGGGACAGCAACTACCACAGCACAAAACACTTAATCATCACTCACTCTGTGCCATGTATTATTCTAAACAATGTGTAATTATTAATTATTCAGCCCTTAAAATATGAGCTAGTTATTGCTAGCACACCTCTTTTTCACTAGAAAATAGAAATATCCTGTGTTCTCAGAGGTGTAAAATTATATGGCACTTTGAAACATTCATCAATAGAAAGTCACACTAGCTACTGAATTTTACTCGACAATTTGTCATGCACGAAACCCAATGGAAAAAAATACACAATAAACCAATTTCAGTGGACATACTAATAAAAAGAGGTTAAGACAAAGCAAGATGAATATAAGTTTTTTAAACAAAAAAAATCTCATCATCTGTGATTATAACTTTGACTTTCACTACAGGATTTAGAATCATACAGTAGAAAAACATCTAGGTGTATTTGAAAGGTGGATTCCAATTTTCAAACATATAAAAACCAAACCTTATTGTGGGCAGCATCGTTTTATGGGCTCTCCCTCTGAACTGACTAAAAGAAAGTGACCAGAACCCCAGTGTCCTGGGTGCCTGCCTACTGACTGGAGAGAACGAATATGACCAGCTGTATCACATGCCCGTTGCAATGTCTTCTTTATCATGGTGTACTGTGACCCGCGGAATGTAGGCAGAAATAGCTCTTCTTCCCTTAATGGCTTATGTTGGTCATTTTATCACTGCAATAAGGAAAGTAAAGGATATGTTGTCCATCTGAGAAGAATTGACAAAGTCACCTCAAAGTATCAGTAATAATTTACATTAGCAGGCTATAGTATGGGCTTGTAATTCAATGTACTTAAGGAGACTGAAGCAGTAAAATCATAAATTTAAGAGCTAAGAAATAAACTTGTTTGAGATTTGAGACTATGTCAAAATCAGAGAGAGGGAGAGAGAGAGAGAGAGAGAGAGAGAGAGAGAGAGAGAGAGAGAGAGGTTTGGAGCAGGGAAGGAAGAAAAGGGGGAAAACAGGACAATATTCTTATCTTGGGAATGAAATATGAAATACTGGAATAATTTTCTAAGACATACAAACAATCAAACAAAAAGCCACATGAAGTGGAAAGACCTACATATTTTTAATTTGAAAATAAAGATGAAAACACACACACCCACACATGTGTGCACGCCTGTGTGGCTTGTGTGTGTGCGTATGTGTTTGCGTGTGTGTGTTTGAATGTTAAATCATACAGACAAATAAGGAACAAAAAGGCATGTGCTTTTCTCTTGAATCTTGTGTGCTCTTGGATACAGCATCTCAAAAAATTAAAAAAAAATACTTGACTCATTGCACTGATTCTCCATGTCCCGGTTTTGTCTGAAAATAATTTATTTAAAAGCCCTGGAAATATAGCTAACAGCCACAGAGCTGGATAAATTAGTGCGGGTGAAGCTTCAGAGTAGTTCTAACTTCCCTGCACTAATGCACACATAATGGATACACATTTTTGCAATGGGCATGGCACCATTCTATATCTTGGAAGAAAAAGATATAAAGCATTGTAGTATTTTGCTAAGGAACCAGTTATCATCAAAGGTTAAAAGTAGATGTTACAGGAGCATATGCACCCCAAAGAAAGCCATATTCTTTTGTACAGTGGCTGCTGTCTCTGCATCTGCGATCTCATCCACCCCTCTGCTTGTACCCAGCTGATGCTCAGGAATGTGAAGTGCTCGGAGTCTAACTGGGTCACACACATTTGCTCAGGATGCCATAGACACACATACTTCTGCTTCCAGAGAGCACCCAGGGACTATAATATCTAAAATGTATCTAGGGACAAAATTCTTACCAAAAGTATTACTCAGGTCTATTTAGGAAGCCAGGTTCCTTCTATCAGAGTCTATATCACGGTTATATTGTGCAATTCCCTGCTCGACTTTGAAAGTGAACTATCCTCTGAAGGCTATCTCAGGGGTACAGGGAGGTGGGCAGACTCAGTAGGATCTCTGAGTTCCTTACCAGTATGCTTTCAAAAGCATCTTGGGACTTTGGTCTCTTTTTGGGAAGCTTGTCTCTGCTTCTCTCCCTCACAAACAGCTATGGTGTGATGTGCTTCCCATGGCTGTCATAATTCACTCTCCCACACAGGGCACTAGGCAACACCAACAAGTCCCTATGGCCAGACGCCTCCCAAAATGAGTCAAATAAAGCTGTCCCCATTTTCAGTTGGCTAGCTTTGGTATTTTGTTACAATAACAGAAAACTTATCTAAGTCTGTGAACTATTTTGAACACACTTATTTTTCTGCCATTCAGGATAAATATTTCTCTCATTTATTATCCTATTAGAGTTTTCTGATATAGTATGTTTGGCAAAGTATACAATATAATAATGAAAGATGATGTAGATCACATAAGTCAAAATAAATATTTCTATGCTCTTTTAAGAAGTATGTTGGGTGGAGGAGCATATATGCGGAGGCAGGGGGTGGGAGGAGGGGCTGGGGGGTCTTTGGGGAGAGAGGAAACCGGGAAAGGTTTTACCATTGGCAATGTAAATGAGAATGATATTCAATAAATAAATAATTATAAATACAAAAAATAAAAAGAAAACAGTATGGGTACAGCTGTAATCTTTCAATCCACATTTATCAGAACTGTCTAAAATCTCTCTCTCTCTCTCTCTCTCTCTCTCTCTCTCTCTCTCTCTCTCTCTCTCTCTCTGCCTCCCTCCTAGGATTTAATGTTAGATTCAATGGAATTATGAATCTTCTATGACAACTGATCGTGTATGCAGTTCCAGAACATATAGGAGAGGCCTTAGTAAAGTGATTGGATACCATTTACTGAATCTATCAGTTGTAACATATATCTTAAAACACACATAATTACATGGAAACTACAAATAACACAGTCTTTTTTTTTTAATTTCTATGTTTCCCCAACACCTAAGACATTTGTGAATCATCAGGGTTATATATGTTGTACATTGCCTCGGAAGAATTAATTCTGAAGAAATGATGATTCCAAAATTTCAGTTGTTTTGAATGTGTAAGTACTGAATAGTGGTGTAGGAAGTCAAAGACTAGGAAAACAAGTTTTAATAAAAATAGTACAGAACTTACCGATAGCTAATGGAAATTTAAACATGTAGTGTGAGAACAATGTGTGTTTGTTGGGGTAGAATATTCAAAACTGAGAACTATTTAAAGAGAAGTTACACACCCCAAATATATTATTTAATACATTTATTGAACTATATTTTATCAGTTTTCATGCTATTTTTAATATGATAAATGAGGTAGCCGTAACAATGAATTTACTGAAAATAAGCACTCTTCGAAAGATATGGACTTATTTGTTCAGAAGAGTGGATGGCACACAGACCACAGCATCAAAGGTTTAATTGATAAAACTCATTATTTCCAGATCCATTCACTACATCTATTTTATTCAGCCAGCAGGAAAGATAGTATCTACAACTATACATTTATGAGTTATTTTTGTATCTGTTTGATTTCCTGATCCCAATAAAATGCACAGTAAATAATTAAATGTACTAACTAGAAATGGACAGATGCTCGATATTGCAGAATATACGCACTTTTAGTAAATAGACGTGTGGCGTATCTTCAGTGTGAAATATAAATGAGACGTCTAGCTCCTTGCTCTTAGTAAGGGGCAACCTTTCTAGAGTGACAATGTCTAGGTACGAATCAGAGCTTTGTGCAACCTTGACCAATTAATCTCTGCACCCATTCATTTCTTCTGTCAATTAAATATAAAACACGTTCCTTATTTTTTACGGTATAATGAGATCATTCACAGTATAGGGCCTTCATCCTATTCTCCTATTCCCTCTTCCTCCCCTCCATCCTCCATCCTCCTGACCTTATGACATTCACTCACTCCTTTTCCTCTTCCTCAACGTGAACTTAATCGCTGTCACCACCATTAGACTCTACTGCAGTGTCACAAAGAGTAAGACATATCATATCATTTAATGTATGACTGATGATCATACAGGCATAGCAGTACCAATGTTACATAAGTAATTTCGCTACAGAGAGGATACGGAGAGGATCTCCTATTCTGTATAATATTATGTGTCATGTATCATAGGACTTATCACAATGTAAATCTTGAAAACATATTATAATTATAAATTTGGTATTTTTGACGTTTAAAGATTTCTCATTAAAGATTAATGTGTTTGAAGAAAAATGGCTACCCATCAGGAAATAATTCTGATGGACTTCCTAGCATTGCTACCTTATAATATCCTATTGGTGATATCTATGTTGTCATTATGAAATCATACTTTTCTTAGAAAACTGCTGATTAGCTGCTTAAGGAATGGGCGAGTTGCCCTGAATTTGACTGACAGCAGCTAGGGAGAGAGCATGTGTTTGATTTTGCGCAAATAGCAGAGCAATGAAACATTTTCTATATTGCACACTCTACCCACATAGTCACTTATAAGTAGGAGCTATGAATATGTGAGTCGATTGAACTACTCTGGCATTTAGTATTATGAATATATTAGTGAAGTTTGTAAAGCTATTAGCTATCATATACTGAAGTAATTAATTGCAGCATATGTCTTAAAACACACATAATTACATGTAAACTATGAATAACATATAGTCTTTATTTTTTATTTCTGTGTTCCCCCACCACATAAGAAAATTTTTGATCTTAAAGATTAGATATGTTGTACATTGTCTCTGAATTATATCTGAAGAAATTATGATTGCAAAATTTCAGTTGTTTTGAATGTGTATGCACTAAATAATAGAACCATGTAGAACCATGTGTAGCTTGTTTAACTCTGATATCTTTCTTCACTTATAAAATTGGCCATGCTAACAATGCTAACAGTAAATTGCACATTTATACAAAGTATTTTTGTTACAGAAATCACTCAGGAAGCTCACTTTTCAACAACGGTCATTGATGGACACTTAGGAGTCAGTGTAAATCCTTCCCAAACATTGCTCTTTAACTAATGAAACAAGAATCATTGCTGATATAAGCTGACTTCTCCATCCAGGATATTCTGTGATTGTGAAGAACTCAGTCTCTAGTAGAGGAAATATATTTTTTTTCTTTGTCCAACTTCATTTTTTTTATTGTATATATTCTATATTTACAATTCATTTCCCTTTTTCTGGTTCCCCACCCCCAAAGGTCCCACATGTCCTTTTCCCTCCCCCTGCTCCCGCATCCACCCCCTCCCACTTTACTGTTCTTGTACTCTCCCACAATGATGTTTTGGTCCATTCTAGCACCAGTGTCCACTCCTTTCTTCTTGTGAGACATCACTTGATATGTGATTTGTGTCTTTGGTGTTCTAAGCTTCTAGGCTAATATCCACTTATCAGTGACTGTATACCATGGGTATTCTTTTGAGACTGGGTCACCTCACTTAGTATGACATTCTCCAGCTCCATCCATTTCTCTAAGAATTTCATGAATTCATTGTTTCTAATGGCTGTATAGTACTCCATTGTGTATATATACCACATTTTTTGTATCCATTCTTCTGTTGAGGGACATCTGGGTTCTTTCCAGCTTCTGACTATTATATATAAAGCTGCTATGAACATAGTGGAGCATGTATCCTTATTGCATGCTGGTGAATCTTCTGGGTATATTCCCAGGAGTGGTATGGCTGGGTCCTCCGGAAGTATCACGCCCAGTTTTCTGAGGAACCGCCATACTGATTTCCAGAGTGGTTGTACCAGCTTGCATTCCCACCAGCAGTGGAGGAGTGTTCCTCTTTCTCCACATATTAAATAAAACCTCCACAAATGATACGTTTGAAAATATTAGTGTTTTGGCTAAATGTGTTTTTCTATAAAAAAAAACTTTCAAGAGAACAAAATATGCTTTTATACACATATCCATTGGCAACTGATTTAGGGAGATGGCTGAGAAACGAAATTCTCAGCATGACAGTCCTTATAATGAACATGTTCATGTTGCTCACATTGTAAAAGTTAAAATGGACTTAAGCTAGACTTGCTTAAAAGGTATTTCATATATTTGATGAATTATCATGCATTCTCAGAATTAAAGAAGGTTTGTTCTTTGATATTTTCTTCTGTTATGAGAGAGGGCCTGAGTAGGCCCTGCCTGGCTATAATCTCCCTATTTATGAAGTATGGTACTAAACTCTTTTTCCTTCTGCTCTAATCTCCCAAATTCTGGAACTACAGGTGTCTTCTACCTCACCTGAAAATCTTTTTTTAATACTATTATTATGATTTTACATATTAACAAAATATGTAAAGATATGGAGAACAAAATTGGGTATGTTCAGTTTTTTTCTGTAGAATTAGAAGAAGATATCAGTATAAATTCAACATTGTACAAATGGCTTCAAATGTGAATATAAATAAATAATCACTACACTAAGATGTGCTTATATTTCCTCTAAAGTTAATATTTATAAATATTTAGGTTATTTCCTATATTAGATAATAGAGCAAAAGAGATCAATGGCTAAAATATGGCCAGTTACTGTACTTGAACAATATGATTCAGCTAACAGAGTTCAGTACCTTCCTTCTCATTAATTTACCTTGCATACAAAATCAGGCTCATAGTGTTTTCTGACTGCTAATATTTTTTTGAAACACTGTAATTATACACATGCAAACAAAATGCCAAAATTGAATTTTCTGATATATTATTAATATTCAAGTCAAATTAAAATATATCTAAAGTAGCATTTAAATCCATGAACATCATATCAAAATCTTGCATTTCATATTAGCTAGTACATGATTTTATTTAAAAAAAACTGTAAAAGTTTTACCATGTTGTCATGGGTAAGAGTTCATAAATTTTACTTCTCGGTGTGTAAATCAAGATTTTTATTCAGTATAGGCAACTCTATAGTTACTTGAATACACATGCATAGCAACATACTCTGTACATCATCCAACAATAAGTTCCAGCCATTTAACCATGAGCCACAAAAGGAGAATCCTAGCTTCTCTGCAGGGCATGATTGAACACTCTTTATCTTGCAAACCTGACCTTACTGTTCCCTTGAGTCAAAAGTGCCAACTCCCAGCTGTGAATGTAAACCCCATCTCATTTTAGGTTTCTATTGTACTCAGCAAGATTCTCGTTTTTTCACTCTACTGCCCTCATTGGGTCCGTGGTCCCGTGTTGGACAAAGCCGCTGATAAACCAGAGACTGGATTTGAGCTTATAACTATACATATTTTCCATCCACTGCAGAAGTAGCACTGCAAATGAGAGCGCAGAGGTTTGCACGCTTTGAAGAACCTGGGTAATATGAAATGTCAAAAACAGCATGCGAATGACAAATGTCGCCCAGAAATGCTGTGCAGCGAGCTCAACTCTGACCTCCAAACAGTAAAGCATAATTGTATTAATAGTTTTCTATACTTTAGCCTGCCTTTGGAAAGAGCTTTTATCTCTCAGTGAAGGCATCAGAGGACCCAGGAAAGCCCATGTCATGGAACTTATCAGGTATACTGAACCTGCAAAAAGGTATTGATAATGGTAAACATGTGTAATGCAATGATATCCTGTCAGTTTTTAAAGGGATAAACATATTTTCATGAACAATGTTCAAGAATATTGTTTTTCAAACTGTCTCCCCATGGCAAAAATTAGGAAATTTAAATAATACCTAGCTTTATAATCCAGTGATCTGCAGATTGTCGGAGCTCTCATAAGATCACTAAAGCATCCCCAACCAAAACCCACACTTTGGTATTTCCTGGATTTATCTAAAATACTATGCATGGTGCTCTAGCGTTACCCTATGGTGCCTCCAGACCCTCACTCACTCAAACAATATCAACCGACTAGTAGTCTGTCCTACTCTAGGTCATCTACTCGTAAGGTAAGGAAAGATATGCAAAAATAGGAAGAATTTGCTGTCAAGTCATTTGGTAATACATATTAATACTGTGGGATGTAGGATGTGATGAGTTATAGAGGGCTATTTTTGTTGAAGGGCCTGGCAACAGCATCAAACAGGGAGGAGTGAGCCTATTTTCTCAGAAGAATCCTATAAGCATTATGGCATAAGCGTTCTACCTTGCCTATAATCAATGGGTGCAATCAAACCACAAGAGAAAACATTCCGGAATGTGGTAATTAATACCTTCTATTCTCTTCATTCTTTGATGTTCTGAGAAACCCCGTTTCAACGCTTAAGACTGACCCCTAAGCTAGCTGCTTCTCAAAAGTGACTGCCTTCATCTCACTAGCACACCATGTCTGTGTCTGTAGATAGCATGGCTTTGTTGTTTTGCTGTCTCCCTGGCATGCGGCTGCACACCTTTCCCTCCATGTTCAACAAGCTCTACAGTCAGTGGACACAAGGAGGACAAATGCCATTTACCAGGAGCTGTGTAGGAGGGAGGGTGCCTCTGAGGTCACACTCCTGGATATGAATTGCAGTTACGCTATTCATTATCCGTCTGACCCTGGATGGTTTGCTTACTGTACTTGACCTTTTCCATTATGAGTCACAAGGGGAAGTAAACATCTCAGCAGATGTTAGAAAGGATGTTAAGAGGTCAGCCCCGTCGTACAGTGAAGAGCCTCAGCCTCATGGGGCACTCCGCAGGAAAGGGGCCCACGGTCCATCCTGTTTCCCAATAATTTAATCTGCATAATTTCTACAGTGGCTCTGTGTTTATGTGTTATTGCTCCCATTTTGCCAAGCTGGAAACAGGAAGTTCTGAAATGTTAGATAATCCCATCTGATCTCACACCTTAAATGTGGAGAGCTCTATATCAAACCGAGAACCTTTCCAGGCACAGTCGTAGGAGGGTCATGGTTGATTTCTTTCCGCCATGATATGTCACAAATAAATTTGCCTGACTCTTTCTCATCAGTTGCCTGCTGTATCTCATCATTCTATCTCACCTGTGTGTTGTTTTTACTTTGGATCTGAATAACTTCTTCATTTAGATTCTCAGTACTGGTGCCATGCTTCTGACAATTAATCTCCTATAATAGATACATAATGGCAAGTCAAATAGGCCTTTTTTGCATCTTTATCCTACACTCTCCCCAAATTATGATCCATAAATCTCTTCAATAGCAACTTCACACTTTCAATGCCAAAGTGGAAGTCAAAAATAACATAGCCTGATTCTATCCACTCTGGCGCAGTCTCCAGGTGGCGTCTATAAGATATTACTACCAAAATTCTTCATGAATGAGACACTCATGTAACACACATTCCATTAGTAAGGATTCACCACTTATATGACTATAGTCCCCTAAAATTATGATAAAGCTAAAAAGAAAATTTGTCGTGCAGACACAATCTAATGGCACGGTACACCCTATTAATCTGTATTTGTGGTAATCCTATATTTGAAAATAAATATACTATGCTATCAGTTATCAAAGTATTTGGTATATACATTAATGATAAACGATATATACTGTTGGTTTATGTTTAGCAGGGTATACATGACATTTTTAGTAGGTTCTTTCTCTTATTCATAGGAAAATGAGCTACATTGTAAGTACTTCAGGAAGGTCTTTGGTTAGTCCCCAAAGGAGGCATTGCTATAAGCCCAGTGTCTGCCTGTGGATTGCTAGTGCCCCTGAATTAATTCCTGTAGAATAGGATGTGGGAACAAAGT
Source organism: Apodemus agrarius (assembly GCA_964023405.1). Classification (NCBI taxonomy): domain Eukaryota; kingdom Metazoa; phylum Chordata; class Mammalia; order Rodentia; family Muridae; genus Apodemus; species Apodemus agrarius. Next base: position 32,466,255 of record OZ030013.1, on the reverse strand, counting down.
TAGGGCAGTGACAGTTCTGATCTGTGTAGTCCCAGGAGAGTGCATGAACTTGCACCTTAGTTTTTAGCAGAATTCTTATTAAGCAAAGGCAGTTTTGTTGTATTACAGAATAGAAATATAAAGAAATTTGGTGTATCTGGACATTAGGGTGCATTCCATTCCTTTAAGGGCAGGCACATGACCACAGCAAGATACCAACAGGGGTTCCTGTTTCACGATGTCCTGTCATGGTTTTATCTTATTTATATATTATTGTTGTTGTCGTTTGTTGTTTTTGTTTTTGTTTTCATCTAACATGGTTTTTTTTAGTATTTCTTGGGGCTTCCAGCTTTCCATTTGTGTGTGTGTGTGTGTGTGTGTGTGTGTGTGTGTGCTGAATTTGCAAATGAGTGGGTCACTGTATCTATATCCCTTTCTTGTGCTTTTTCTTGGGCCCTTTTCCTTGTTTATTTTATGATATTCCCTCGTGTTCATCTTTGTTGGTCTTATTTTGTTTACTTTGTTATATTACTACCACTTGGAAGTTTCTTTGCTTTCTAATGAGAGATGAAAAGGAAGTGGACCCAAAAGGGTGGTGGGGCGGGAAGGGGTAGAGGGGGAGAAACCCACAATCAGGATGCAGAATGCATTCAGAGAGAGGAAAAACTATTTCAATCGAAGAATTAAAAATTTGAAGGCTATTATAAAGGGGCTAAAAGTTAATAAAAATCTTTAAAAGTTTATGCAATAAAATCTTAGAGTAAGTGAAGTTAATTTGGCATTCGAGAGAGAAAAACATGTATGCTTAGTGCTTCCTCCAGCTGCAGTATTTCTAAGACCAACAGTAATGCACAGTGCTGCCTGGTCTTCATAGGCAACCACATCCTGGTCCTTACTCGCCCATAACCACTTGTGGTTCTTCCTGCTGCATGCATGATCATTTCCCTACACACAGATGCTAATTTATAATTTTTTGGGGGGGGGGATATTTTGGTTTTTTCTGAGACAGGGCTTCTCTGTATAGCCCTGACTGTCCTGGAACTCACTCTGTAGACCAGGCTGACTTCGAACTCAGAAATCCACCTGCCCCTGCCTCCCAGAGTGCTGGGATTACAGGCATGCGCCACCACCGCCTGGCTATAAATTTTAATATTACATTTTAATATGCCATCTCATGTTCACATATCTATGGTGAGGATTGTGTCACGGCTGTTGTGGAATTCAATACAATATCATATTTTAGAGAATTGTAGCCTATGGGTCCTTAGGTACACCATATTGCACTATATAGATTACACCATGTAAGCTTCAGGGTTTCTGAAAAGCAGAATGATGTCCCCACAAAAGGAGTCCTAACAATGTATTTCCTAAAATGTATTCTTTCATGCGTGCCTAATTTTAAAGGAATTTTGTGATATATACCTTTTGAAGTCATTTAATATTTTGTCAAGTATAATCTGTAATGGCTTCTCTTAAGGTCAATAAAACAAAACTTACATAAAATCGTCTGTAAGGAAGAATGTCTTGTTTGGACTTTTCTCTGTAGAGTGCTTATTAAAGAACCAATTAAAGCTATATTTTGCACAACTGATAAATAGCTTACAGTTCCTTTAAAATATGCTTTTCATTATTATATGGATATGTGCATAATTCAAAGGACAGCACTGTTTCAGGTGCTGGTTCTCCATCTCCACTTTGGGTTTTAGGATCCAAATTTAGGTTGTCAGACTTGAAAAGCCAGCGTTGCTATCCACTGAGCCACCCTACCGGCTTATATTAATGTGGAGTTACGTTGTGTCGTATAATATACAAAAGAAGATATTATAGGCTGTTTAGTAGCAGTAAAACAAACACAAAAGCCAGTGTTTCCTCTTCAGTGTTTCAAGTACCACTTAGTCACCAGCCCTCAGAAACAGCGGAGAGGTATTTCCCATCATGCCCTGGGCATCATTCAAACGCAGCAATTATCAGCAGGCATTACCTTTTTGTTCCTTTGACAGCGGGGACTGAAGTATGATGTCTCTGAATGCAGGAACAATGTTTTAGTCATATCTCTGTGCCTATATCGAGCATTCTTATGAAATAATGGCTACATTCTACTGTAATGAAGCGGTGCTTTGAAGGCTGGCAAGTGCCTGCTCAAAATGACATCATGGCTGACGGGGGCCTTTAAAAATGCATGCTATGTATATTTGCACATGTAAATACGTAGAGATAGACAGTATTTCCTTTATGTTGTATGATGTCAGGTCATTCTGTCTTCTATAATATTTCTGGTAAAACTACGTGAAAGGCAAATTAATTATATTTACTTTCTGGATTCTGTCATGTTTTACCTCTCCACAAACCATGAGGGAAAAAAAAGGTTCTCCCTTACCCCCTCCTTTCTGAGAGCATCATAGACATTTTCTGAGTGGGTTTACAGATAAAGAAAGACAACCTGGCTACTGGCTTACAGCCTCCAACGTTTTCAGGTTATTATCTGTAACAGACCTTGTAAGGGCAGAATTCACTTCCTTGAATTTGTCTTTTGGGCAGACTCCAAAAGCAAAGGGACTAAAATAAGGAAATCAATTCCTGCAAAGGAGTGCCGGCGAAGCCCAGCTAAATGAACTGATGTAATCTCAGTCCTGGACTCGCAGGCAGTAACCGGGAGGGAATTCTCATTACTCTGAATCTGGAGGAGGGAAGAGGAGACAGAGTGAAACACTCCAGCGGTTCCAGCTGGCGGAAGTCGAAGATTACTGATAAGGCTTGGGCCGCGGGACTGCTCCCTTGATTCAGCGCGGGTGATGTGTCTTACACTGCTTCGCTTGGCCCCGAGTGACGGAAACCAAGGTAGCACTATCAATCTTCCTTGCCCCAAATAGATAGTGAAACACAGACAAGAAATTGGAGAGATTAGATGGATAGATTAAAATATGGAAAAACACAGCACATTTAAGATTGTGCCCTCAGTCCCAAATCCCTCAACATATTTGCTCGAAAAATTCCAGTGTTTATCTGAATGAGCACAAGCATGCTACTGAGTCATCTGACAAAAGAAAAGCCTTCCATGCAGTTCCTAAGAATGATTCGGCAGGAATCTGCAGAGGATGGAGATTTCTTTCACAAAGTTAACCATCTTCGATAATATAAAATGCTAGCACATCTCCTGCCATTTCCCTGTATGGCCTGACTATTGCTCATTGTATATTGTGAGCTCACATTTGCAGCCGCAGATATGTGTTTAAAGGGAAAGAAATGATAATGATCAGGAAGTAGGAACAATTGTGTGTTCTGTCCCACATCTGGAGCTCTGGTCTTAAAAGAATTGTTCCTTTCTCTTTAGTTTGCAAAACTGTACACAAATGTAGTTCATGGAGAAATCTACTGAATTGAAATTCTTCCGAAAGCAAAAACATTGGAACTGAATCTGTTTCTTTAGACGCAGAAGGAAAAGCTAGAAAGCTGTGCATCGGGCTAATTAAATTGAAGACATAGATTAACTATCCTAAAATGTTCCAGGACAAAAGGACATAATAGAATTCACTGTGTTTACTTTTAAGAGAAATGATCTGAGAAACATATATTAAAACTTCACAGACCCAGAAACATAAGTGTTAACAAAAGCAGGCACATGACTTTAGTTCTAGCACTTGGGAGGCAGAGTCAGGCAAATCTCTGGGTTCCTGGTTAACCTGATCTACATCATGAATTACAGGACAGTTAGAGTTACATAACGCTAGCCTATCTTCAAAAGAGATAGGGCAGATGATTATGATATGCAAGTATCCTAATCTTTAAAGCATTTAGGTATTCAGATCAAGATGGGCTACATTACCCTCTTCTTAATGGCCCCACTCTAATAATGCTTCGACCAAAAAGGATTGCTCAGTTCTTAACTTCCAAGACCATCTCAGTGATATGTTTCTCTGATCAGTCTGAGAGGTTAGCATGTAGACCAATTATATTGTGTGTTTTACCGGGGATCGCCATGATATAGACAAGTATAAGTACAAAATAATCTACCACATGCCATCCAAGCCTCCAGCCCAACAGAGATGACGCTTACTTCAACATGCACTGTTTCACATAGCACCGGTGAGACTCCATCTATCCACACTAGGTCCAAGAAACAGAAAAGTAGGGCAGCAGCTGTCATTTGCTAAGGGACAGCCACTTACTAAGCTTGGAGGTGGTGGTCCCATTTTGCACCGTTGTCATTCACACCATACACCTTGCAGAAATAATCTCTAAGCTTCAGCGAGTGTGTAGATGTAAGGGAGACTTTGAATGTAAGGTTTCCAAAACCAAAGAAGTTCCTCGTGCTTGACTTTGGTTCTCCATTTCATATATTTGACACTATATTATTGGCTTTTCAATTAAGTCTCCTGGGGTATTAATTCTTCATTCTAAAAGTAATCGTAGCATGAATAGTGTATATGTTGAGCCATTTGAATTTAGGTTTCTAATCCTATGGTGAAGAGTGTCTAAAATATTAATGGCACAAGGTTGGTTGTTTATTTAGAGAAAAGGAGCTGCAGCCACATAAGCATTCACAAACTTAAAGTGTTCTCAGAATGCAATTAATGTATTTGATTGTGTTGTAATTAAACACAAGAAGTATAATAAGTAACAGAACTACAAAAACTACTGATAGTTATAATGTATATGGTATGTGGGTGTGTATGTGCATGTAAACAGACTATCAGAAAATTTTGAGATTCAGAAAGTTTATCCACATTATGCAATAAAAATGACATGTGCTTTTATGTGCTCTGAATTTTCAGTTTGCTTCTTTCCTTTGCCTGGAGAGTTTTCTTTGCCTTGATGTTAAACTCAGAAAATAGTCACATCTGGTCCCAGCTGTTAAAGTGCTGGAGACCCGTGTGGAGCAGTGACTTCAAAATTGCCAAGTGTTCTATCTTCTTCTTTATATTGGAAAACAGTAGACTGGAAAATTACAGGAGATTGGTTTCCATAGACCTTTGTTTACAATGGTAGCTTACGACTAGACAACTCCAACTCACTCTAAAACAAGTGGCTTCTTTGAAAATCTTCAGATTAGAAAAAAACTGCAGAAAAATTTATGGTATATATATATATATATATATATATATATATATATATATCACCAAATGGCTGGCTTTACAGAGATAATCAACTTCAGTAGCAATAGAAGAGCATCAAGATTTTCTAGATTTAATATCAATATTATAAGCATAAGAAATTATTTAAATGGTAATAGGATAACAAGGAATAACTGGCTTTAAAAACCTCATAACCAGTTAGTGTTTTTATCATATCAAATGCATTAAACTTCTCTGAACTGAAGTCTTTTCATCATAATATACTAAATTAAATATCTGTTCCTTGTAGAATATGATTCTGCTAAACTAGATTAAAATCAAATCATGAGCAAAATCAATTTTACTTACAATAATCCTAGCCTACTGAGACTCCAGTCTAGTAATCACAATAAATGTCTACTCCTTCCATATTTTTCTAGTTTTATATCTTCCTAAAAGATATAATTTGTTGACCTAGCATGCCTTTTTATATTTCATTAAGAATATGTAGAGAGAAACAAATTGCATGCACTTCAACAACTCCTCAGAGTATTTAAAGGGAAAATATGTGTGTGTTTGTATGTATGTAGTGTAAAAAAGGTAGATGATAAACAGGGCACTAAGAGGAAGCTAGATAAATATCGATATGTATGTGTGTAGAAGAGTAATCACACAAACCTAAGGGATTGTTTGATTTAAGAGAGAATGAGAGCCATTTAAGCTGTCTTGAGAGAAATCTCCTCACATTGGATCTTGGGATATTCCTCACTTAAAACTCAGAATATTTGATATATTGCCAGTGAAGCATGCACACACAAAATTAGTCATGTACTCGATGTTTCCTTATTATAAGCCTGTTGCATGTGGACACAGTAAATGGAAAGAAAAACAAGCAAGGGTTTTCTTCACCTCACCTGCCTCTGCTGGACACATTCTAAGACCTTAGCTTTATTCATGTGCCAAATAAAGAGGCTTTTGTTTGATTTTTAAAGTAACACATGAAAATAAGGATGCCCATTTTAATGAAAAGTAGATGTGTTTTTATGCACACTTTATTCTTCTTTTTTTAAATTTTCTATATTGTTTGTTTACATTCCAAATGATTTTCCCTTTCCCAGTTCTCCCCTCCCCCTAAGTCCCATAAGTCCTCTTCCCTCAGCCAGTTCCTTTCCCCAATCAACTCCCTCCTACTCCTCTGTCCTAGCATTCCCCTACACTGCTGCCTCAAGCCTTTCCAGGACCAGGGACCTCTCCTTCCTAGTCTTGGGAATCATTTGCTACATGAATTGTGTCTTGGGTATTCAGAGCTTCTGGGCTAATATCCACTTAACAGTGACTGCATTCCATGTGTGTTCTTATGTGAATGTGTTACCTCACTTAGGATGATATTTTCTAGTACCAACCATTTGCCTAAGAATTTTATGAATTCATTGTTTTTAACTGTTAAGTAGTATTCCATTGTGTAAATATACCACATTTTCTGTATCCATTTCTCCATTGAGGGACATCTGGGTTCTTTCCAGCTCCTGGCTAGTATACATAAGGCTGCTATGAACATAGTGGAGCATGTGTCCTTATTACATGCTGTGGAATCTTCTGGGTATATGCCCAGGAGTGGTGTAACAGGTTCCTCTGGAAATATCATGCCCAGTTTTCTGAGGAACCACCAGACTGATTTCTAGAGTGGTGGTACCAGCTTGCAATCCCACCAGCAGTGCAGGAGTGTTCCTCTTTCTCCACATCCTCGCCAATACCTGCTGTCTCCTGAATTTTAATTCTTAGACATTCTGACTGGTAGGAGATGAAATCTCAAGGTTGTTTTGATTTTACGCGCACGTTTTAATTGCTTGGAATTTTGCTCTCATTTTACATACTGACTGGACTATAACTATAACAATAATAGATGAGGAAGGGTATTTGAAAACTAATCCTGAGCACATTCTAGTTTTCACTACATAAGCCATAATTCTTGTCCATCATTCATTAGTTCAGGAGATAGTTGTCTACCTTTACTGCCAAGTTAATATTTTAATTTCCCCTTTCAAAATTGTATACAATGTATGCTATGTTTTAGCTATATTTATTCCTCAATGCCCACCTCTAAATCTCTTCAAAATCTGTCATCTCCTACTCAGTTTCATGCTGTGTTGTTCCTTTCTTCCTTCCTTCCTTTCTTTTTTCTTCCTTCCTTCCTATATTTCTTTATTTATATTGTTTCATTATTATTTTTATTTCATAGTCCTCAGTGCTAACCATATACATATGGGCATTTACTGGGGCATGTGGAGCTTACCAGTTAACTCAACTCCTGAAGAAAAATGACCATCCCTTCCCCCAAGCAGCACTCACCTGCCAGTAAGGCCTCAGCTAGGGCTGGGTAGCCATGGTCAATGTGGTTCCTTACTACAGTGGGTAGTGATCAATGCGGAGACACATAACTGTTAGAAGTGCTGAGGATCAATGAGTCTGAGTGCTCAGGCATACATGGACATCTGTATCAACCTCTGTGCCCTCAAAGCTTTGAGAAGACTGCTGAAGAAGGGACAAAAGGAACTGAGGGCCGGGATACACAGAAGAATACTATGAAGCGTTGTCTTCTGGAAATGACATGGATTTTTTGCATGTGGACTCACAGCAGCTGTGGCTGACAAATTAATTTTTAATCTCAAGTATTCCACTGGTGTATATCGTCTCCTTCCAACAATTCTTGAACGATGATGTAATCTTCCCTTTCGGAAAACTGACATAAGAATTGAAAATAGAATTCTTTCGCTTGACATTGAAACAGGAAAGATTTGGTCCTTTTGTTTTGACTGAACTTTGTTTTTCAACGTTAGTGTGATCACAGATAATCTACTAAGATATATGTTCACTAGAGTACTTAGCCAAGAAGTTGGGAAATAGAAATCAATGCATGTTTTAAAAAAGAAAAAAAAATGTCAAGCTATGTTTTGGAAAAAAAATCCCCTACATAGCTGCTGATAATAAAAATTAAAAAAACTTTGCTTGCAGTGTGAATTACAGTTCATAAGATGTGTATCTTACCACATAAGGCATCTGTGCCTTAATAATTTTTTAATAAAATAATGAAGGTACTGAATGGTATGTGTGAAGGGTCGATCCTCATGCTCCTTTTGAAACGTGAATGATAAACATGTGTATGATGAACCTAACCACTCATGGATACTTGGAAGCCAATAAAAAACAGCCCAGAAGTTTTGGTCAGGGAGTTTTAAAATCAAAGTGTATGTTTAAATTTAAAGCATAACACAAAAGTTTTACTTAGAATTCTATATATCAAATTATTACCTGTAGAACTTAAAAAAGAAATTTTTACATAGACAAACCATGGCTAGTGTTATATTATTTTAAAGGCCCCACACTTTAGCAGTTTAGCCTGTTGAAAATACGATTAGTATGATTATTATAAAGTAAATATAATATGATTAGTATGATTATTATGAAGTAAATATAATATGATTAGGATGATATAAAATTAGCAGCCTCTCGGTTATCCACATTTGCTCAAACCCACTATTGTTTATATATGACATGCAAAATTATGCTTTTGTTCAAAGTTGTATAATAAATATCAGATTATAAATACAAGCTTTTATGTTCCTCTAGTATTATATTCAAAGCTGAAATACTTTTACATCAAATACACAAGTATCTACTCCATTTTTGTCCCTGTCTTTCTTTTAGACATGACCAGTTCTGGTTCAGAACACATTGGCACAGGGGAATTTTTCCTGAACAAAACAGAATGTTGGGCAATATTGGGGTTCAACAATGGCTCAGACTCCAAGATCAACAATGGAGAAATGGGACATCATAAAACTGCAAAGCTTCTGTAAGGCAAAGGACATTGTTGATATTACAAAATGGCATCCTATATATTGGAAAATTATCTTCCCTAATCATACATCACATAATATCCAAAATATATAAATGAACTCAAGAAATTATACTCCAAAAATCCAAATAACTAAATTAAAAAGCAGGTAGGAGTACATAGAAAAGCAGAATTTTTCAAGAGAGGGATCTTGAATAGCCAAGAAGCACTTAAAGAAACATCGACATTCTTGGTCATCAGGTAAATGCAAATCAACTTACCCCAAGATTCTAACCTACACCAATCAGAATTGATAAGATTACAAACTCAATTGACAGCACTTGTTGGAGAGGATGTAGAATAAAAGGAACATTCCTTCATTGATGGTGGGATGGCAAACTGGTACAATGACTCTGGAAATCGATCTGGTGTTTCTTCAGAAAATTGAAAATAGATCTACCTGAATACAGAGCTATACTGTCTCTGGGCATATACACAAAAGATGTCCATGTTCCACTATGTTCACAGCAGCCCTACTCATAACAGCCAGAAACCAGAAGAAACCCAGATATCCTTCCACCAGCATCATTGGGACTATCATTATAATAATAATTGAAATAATTGAATAAATGAATATTAATAAGTCACTTATTTCTAATGAGGTTTGACATCATAAACAAGATATATTTACTTCATGTATTCATGCTATCCTTCTATATAAGGTTGAACTTCTGTAATCTGAAAAGCAGAAAGTCTTAAATATGATAACATTTGTAAAGTACGAACAGTCACTTCTAAATCCTAAAACGTGTTTCACATTTCCAGGTTAGAGCCTCTGAATTTCAAATGTATCTCAAACATAGTCAGCATTAAGAACATCTAATTTCTAATCAGTTACTAATCAATTTTTAGAATGAATATAAAAATGAGATAGTTTTTAAAAGAGGGAAAACATATGCAATAATATAATCTTTGCTTTCGAAGTGCATTTGAAATGTCAACAAAATAAAAATAGGAAGGGAATTCAAACTTATTTGGTGACACATTTATATATATATATATATATATATATATATATATATATATGTATATATATATATATATATATATATATATATATATATATATATATATATATATATTTGGAAATACTACCAAGTTATATAATACCATAAAATATTTTAATACTATTTCTTATTATTGATGTAATAAGTGCATTAAAAATGACAACCTAAGCAAATGAGATTGTATTCTGTCTGTAGAGAATCAGATGCATGTCTTGCCTGTTTAACTTACTTGCTTTCTGGTGTCTGTGTTACAATTATTGCACTTCCTGGAGGGCTCCTAGCACCCTATAATTGACAAAATCTTTCATTTGTTACTTGTTTCTACATACCTCAAAATACATTTATGGTAAAGAAATTATTGCATTTATTTCCTTTGAGGAATTTTTATCTAATGAAATTGTTGCCTTTTGCCTTTATGTAAGCTAATAATAACACTATACTAATGGGAACTAATCAAGGTAACTAATTCATGTTCAATTTGTGGTGTTAATTGCTGTACTTTGTAGAATATTTTTGGGAATGTCAAAGATAGGGTTTATACACATTTTGGGGCTGTGACTATTCTTGATGCTTGCTGTCCAATCAAGGAAAATGCTCAGGACGTCATCTTACATAGCTCATTCATTGTTGCTCAATTCTGGACAAATTCACATAGAAAATACTTCAGGAGTATTTATCGAGTTGTAGGTTTGTATCAGAACTCTTAGTTGGAAATGGCTTTTAAATGATTATAGTTCAAAAATATATTTTAAATGAAACTAGGTTGATTCAATTTTTGATTAAAAATGTAAGCAATTAATTTTAAAAGTATAGAATGATTCATTTATTATAGATCAATTAAATATTTACCTTTAGTCATATGTGTCTCCTGCATGTCTAAAGACACAAATCATGAGGTTAGGGTTCTTTAAATCAGACCACATAATGTAGGATTTTTTCACAAATGGAAAGACAAAGGCAAGATAGAAAAATGGGTGGTTTTGATTCTTAAGTGTGGAGAACACTGTACATGGGAGAGGGCATGGGAAAGTGCCCATTATTATTTGAGTCATATTCTCTCTGACACCACAATTGTTCCAGCAATCCTACCTGCTGAACCTTCTCATAATAATTGCATAGAGAAAGGAAAACAAAGGATTCATGTTGAACTTTCTATTACTTCTAAGTGTTTCCATTGCTGTGCTAGAGATTAAAATATACAGAGGACATGTAAAATCATTATTTCCATATTTAGTATATATTTCCTGTATAAATTATGCATCTCAATAGCTCTGTTTTTAATAAACAACATTACAGTCTCTAGTGGGTGTTTCTAATTATTTGTTCAATTTAGCTCTAGAATATAAAATTCTAATAATCACATACAAAGTGGTTCTCTGTATATTTTCTCCCACTATGTGTACCTCAAATTATAGCTTGTAAGAGTGATATTTAAATGGAGGTGTCTTGTTGTTACCTCCTGAAGATTTTAAGCCTATGCTTTTGGAGAAATTGTCTATATTTTCTTATCAATCTCCTAAAGTCTGAGGTAGTTTGGCATATATACTTTTTAATCTGCTAATTCAAAAAAATATTCTGAACACTTCAGTTTATATACTCATTCTTGCTAATATCCTGAACAAGTAAATTTTTTTCATATACTTTATTCTATTTAAGAAAAAAAATCAAGTTTCCTTGCCTGTCTTAAATGGTTAGCCAGAGTAGACAAATCTAGCAGATTTTAATTACACAATTACAGTGGAATTATTAGATTTAATAATTTGATGGTATTAGTTTCATGCTCAGGCACCAGGAGCGTTATATTTTTATTTTTTTAATTAAAATATCCTTACATCATTTCCTCTGTCCTTTTTTCCCCTCCATTTCCTCCCATGCACCTCCCTATGTGTTTCTCTAATGATGTCTGGGCAATTTTCATTCTTTGCTAGTAAGCATATCTAGATATTTTATCTTCTATGTGATCAAAATACAGCTAATAAAACCAAAGTCTTAGCAACAAAAGGGTAAATTTTGCATATCAGAAATCAAAGGGATGAGAGGGAAAGATTTTCCTAATATATTCATGAAAAACAATAGTAGCTTTGAAATTCTATAAGCAATATTTATTCTGTTTTGAAAGAGTATATGAGAAGAAATAAAATTAAAAATAAATATCCACCTTTGGATTCCATTTTAAATATCTACTATTCCTGGAAAGATCCAAACTGCGTGTATATAATTACCATCAATGGCCAATAATTTTAGTGTATTGTTTTTTCATAGACAGAACAACTAAAAAATTAAGAATTTAATTTTGTCTCTGGTCAAAATTATTCTGTAAATATTCAAATGACTTCTTGAAATCTAGGAAAATAAAGTTAAATAGAGACATTAAAGCATACAAGGAGCCTGCTAAAGTTTCCAGAGCTGGGAGAAGATGCCCAAGTTAGCTGAAATGAAACCAAAGTACAGTATACATATATCCATATCCATATCATATACAATACATATACATCATATACATAAAAATATATACATATACATATACTTCATATACATATACACATACATGTGCATGTGCTTGTACTTCTGCATGTGCATATACATGTACATATATATGTATATATGTATATATACATATATATATACATATATATATAATCCCTGAATCACCATTTGTAAAGGTTTATTCAGCAGCCTTATTTATAATAGCCAGAAGTTGGAAGGGGCCCATATGTTCCTCAAAGGAGGAATGGATACAGAAAATGTGGTATATTTATACAATGGAATACTACCCAGCAATTAAAAATAATGAATTCATGCAATTTATAGGCAAATGGTTGGATCTGGAAAATATCATCCTAAGTGAGTTAACCCAATCACAAAAGAATACACATGAAATGCAATCACTGATAAGTGGATATTAATGAGCCCAGAAGCTTTGAATACTCTAGGCACAATTAACAAGTCAAAAGATTCCCAAGAAGAAGGAAGGAGAGGACCCTGGACCTGAAAAGACTGGATCCAGTTTTGTAGGAGAGTACCAGAACAAAGAAATGGTGTGTGGGGAGGGTTATTGGGGAATGGGGGGGAAGAGGACTTATGGGACATATAGTGAGGGGGAAACTGAGAAAGGGGAAAACCTTTGGAATGTAAACAAAGAATATAGAAAAAAAAAGGTTTATTCCAGCAAAGTTAAGGTTCATAAGTCTGGAAATTGCTCTAAGATCATCCACTGACCTCATGCTTGCCACAAATAATAACACCTCAATGATATAATGAAACTTTATGGGTCACATAGCATAGTGTTTCAAAATTCAGCAGTACATGATGGTCACAGTAGTGGTTTGAATCAATGTAGTCCTTATAGGCTCATAGCAGGTAGCATTGTCTGAGTTAGGACACATGGCCTTGTTAGGGCACGCATGGCTGTACTGGAGTAAGCCTGTCACTGAGAATAGCCTCTGAGGTTTCAGAAGCCCAAGCCAGGCCCAGTGGGTCTTCTTCTTCCTGCTACCTGCTGCCTCGATGAAGAACTTACAGCTACCTCCTCAGATGCTGATCTCTCAACTCCTTTCCAGCAGCACGCCTGTGTGCATGCAGTCCAACTTCCTGATATGATAATCATAGACTAAACCTCAGTTTCCAGATTTTTTCTTTTATAAGAATTGACACAGTTATGGCATCTCTTTGTATCAATAAAGTCCGTAACTAAGACAGCCCTGTAAACATATCTGAAGCTTATAGTGATCTGGTATGAAAATTAAATTCATGTGTACATAGAAATCCTCAATTTTGAAGCATATAACGGATATGCTTGAGGCTATTACACTCTTCAAATTAATAATATTTATATCACTGCATTATGTGCTTTAAAATATCTTTGTTTTTCACATATTTTCTATTTCTAAATTATACAAGAACAATATTTTTCTACAAAGGCATTTATTTAATACCTTAAGTTTTTAACTATAGCATTATAATCTTGTTATCCATTTATTATTTTTTAAAAATATGTGACAATAGATGAGTAAGTGGCTGATATCTGCCCAAACACTGCAGCCTGAGAGCTTCCCACGAGGTCAGCCATGACCCAGGACACAGGTGAGAATTTCACCCCTAGTTGGGACAACAACAAAGCGCAGCATACTCAGGACCTACTTTCTACTTTCCCTCCTAGCTCCAATTTCTTTTCAGCCCACTTCCTTGCCAAGGCAAGAACAGTTTGTGCCTTATACCTGCCCAAATATTGCACGCTGTGAGCCTCCCAGGAACTCCTCAGCAAACAAGGATACAGGAGGCCCCCAGTCACCAAGGACAGGAGACCTGCTCCAACCAACCAGAGACACAGGAGACCCACACTAACCAGAGACATCACTGCCTGCCTCCAAGGAGACCAGCCTAGCTCAGGTCACATAGCTCTACAGGCTGCCAAGGAGGCCAGTTCCAGTCTGAGACACACAGGTCAGTTAACACCAGAGAGAACCAGATGGCCAGAGGCAAGCACAAGTTCATAAACAACAGTAGCCAATGCAATTTGGCATCATTAGAACTCAGTTCTCCTACCACAGCTAACCCTGGCTACCTTCACACACATGAAAAGCAAGATAATGACCTAAAATCTTATCACATGAAGATGACAAGCCTTTAAGCCTTGGAGCCTAAAGAACTCCATTATAGAAATACAGAAAAACACAGGCAAACAGGTATAAGCCTTTAAAGAAGAAATGAATAAATCCCTTAAAGAAATACAATCAAGCAGTTAAAGTAATTGAACAAAAGGGCTCAAGAACTAAAAGAGGGAATAGAAACAATAAAGAAAACATAAAGGGAGGCAACCCCAGAGATGGACAACATAGGAAAGAGATCAGAAGCTTCAGATGCAATCATCATCAACAGAATGCAAGAGATAGAAGAGAGAAACTCAGGCATAGAAGATACCACAGAAAATGTTGACACATCAGTCAAAGAAAATACAATGTGCAAAGTGTCCCTAATCCAAAATACCCAGGAAATTCAGGATACAATGAAAAGATCAAGACTAAAAATAATAGGAATAGAAGGTGGTGAAGAATCCCAGGTCAGAGGGCCAGAAAACAACTTGAGCCTATAGAACACCAAATAGATGTTCACAAAAGTTCACACCAAGCCAACAAAAAGAAATCATATATAATAAAACCTCCAGCAGCAAAAATAATTGGAACTAACAATCAATTGTCTTTAATATCTCTCAGCAGCGATGGACTCAATTCCCCAATAAAGAGTCACAGGCTAACAGATTGGATATATAAACTGGATCCAGCAATTTGCTGCATACAAGAAACATACCTCAGTGACAAAAATGGACATGACCTCTGAGTAAAAGGCTGGGAAAATATTTTGAAGAAAGTGGTCCCATGTAACAAGCTGGAGTTGGCATTTTAATATCCAATAAAGTAGATTTTCTATTAAAATCTATCAAACAAGATATGAAAGAACACATCATAATCACATCAAAGCAAAATCCATCTAGAGCAATTAGACAACAAA
Source organism: Apodemus agrarius (assembly GCA_964023405.1). Lineage (NCBI taxonomy): Eukaryota > Metazoa > Chordata > Mammalia > Rodentia > Muridae > Apodemus > Apodemus agrarius. The sequence continues at coordinate 32,450,815 of OZ030013.1, read as the reverse complement.
AAAGATCCAGTGGAAACAAATTGGAAAGGAAGAAGTCAAATTATCACTATTTGCAGATGATATGATAGTATACATAAGCGACTCCCACAAATACCACCAGAGAACTACTTCAGCTGAGGAAAACTTCAACAAAGTGGCAGGATATAAAATTAATTCAAACAAATCAGTAGCCTTTCTTTCTACAAATGATAAACAGGCTGAGAAAGAAATTAGGGAAACAGCAAACTTCACAGTAGCCACAAATACTATAAAATCTCTTGGTGTAACTCTTCACAAGCAAGCAAAAGATCTGTACAAGAAGAATGTTAAATCCCTCAGAAAAGAAATCTTAGAAGACTTCAAAAGATGGGAAGTTCCCCTGTGTTCATAGGTTGGTAGGATTAACATAGTAAAAATGGCCATTTACCCAAAAGCAGTGTACAGATTCAATGCAATCTTCATCTAAATTCCAACACAGCTCTTCACAGACACGGAAAGAGCAGCTCTCAGCTTCATATGGAAAAACAAAAAGCCCGGGATAGCTTAGTAAGTTCTCAACCATAAAAGAACTTCATCCTTGAGAGACTTGTGACCCAGGTAAAGGAGGTTGCACCCTCTCCGGAGCAAGGGGGGGAAGAAAAAGAATGAGGAACTGTGGGTACGGGAGGGGGCAAAATTGGAGCAACAAATGAAATTTAAATAAATAAAATGATTTTAAATTTGAAGGCAGCACATTTATATAATCCTGACATTAAAAACCAAAGTAAACATTTAACTTCTCCCAACAAAAATCAGAATGAATGGCTACATGTTTTCTTTTCCTCCCTAACTGTTGGGAATTGGTAGAAATGAAGGAAAAGAATTCAGAAGTCAAGTGGGATAACATTTTAACTCTTTATAGTGATGGGGATGTTTCAGGATTACTAATGGAAAGTGTCCATTATGATAAAGAAGGAACAGTAAATGTTCTTCACCTTGAGGAATAATTGTTCATTTCAAGTTTGGCTTTTTTTGAATAAAATAATTTATTAAAACAATCAGTGTGATAGCTCAGTGATGTCATCTTTTTAAAGTAACTTTTGTAGGAAGAAAATGTAAAAAAATATATCAAAGTCTTAATAAATTTTCTGAAGGCTATAATATAAAATCGCATTTGAGAAATTTGAAATATACCTCTAACACTGAACTAGTAAATATGCAGATATACAAACAAGAGAGTAGGCAGGAAAACAAATATTATATGAATATATCCATAAGTTAAATCTTTATTCATTAAAACATACATCAATTCTTTAAACTGTGTTTGACTTTTAACTAAGGATGTCAAAGCTATTTTGAAATCCAATTCTCTACTGTTCCTCTCTTGCCCAGTCAAGACTATTAAAATCACAGCTATTTCTTTAGAGCAATTAATTGAATTAATTCAAATGTTATAAAATTAAGAACTCAAAATTCTCTAGAATCCTCTAGAGTCCTTCCAAATAATCATTAATAAAAACTATGTCTGTCTGTATCTTTATGTTTATCTCAAACCAGAATATTCCCAGTTGTGTCTTTGCTTTTTATTTCACTCTTTCATAACAGACCCAAATAGCTTCTTCTTCACATTTACATAAGACAAACAGTAATCTTCCACCAGAGGGGTGGGGGAAATAATTGTACTAGATTTAGGATAGCCAAGAAGATTGTAGGAAAATGAAGTATTTCAAAAGGGAAAAAAAGAAAGAAAAGAATATGATAAATGAGGTGGAATAAATCCCCTGGTGTTCTTAAACAGGTTGATCATTTGTCTACCTGCTCCTGAAAACCTCACTGTAAACAAAAGCTTGCAATGTTTTCTTTTGGTTTGGTTTGGTTTGGTTTTTTATCTATAGCACATGAATACACTAAGCAATTTCCAACACCAAAGCTCCAGAACACATATTCATTATTCAAGGAAACAGTCTGTGGATCCTAAATAACAGCAACAACAACAACAACAACAAACAACAAACAACAACAGAAAAGAAAGCAGAGAGTGTCTGATAAGGCACCAGCAGATGAACAGATTCACAATGGTAAAGTAAGGGCTGGAGTGTAGCTCACTTGTATAAAGGTTGAAGAGCATGCTTGAAGCCCTGGGTTTGTTTTACTGCACATTATACATCCATACATTTTCTATAAATTAGAAAACAATTCTTTACTACAGCCTTCAAATGTCCAGTCAATTTGTCTAAAAATAAAAGCCTAAAAGAAATTTTATTTTATAATATCGAAAAAATAGTCAAGACTTATGTGTGATTCACTACATAACCAAGTAAGTTCTATAATTAGCCAGTCTTCAAAATAAGTCAAAAACAATAAATCCAGAAAGGAGGCATGCCTGGTCCTGAAAAGACTTGATTCAATATGGTAGGGGAGTACTAGAACAAAGAAATGTGGGGAAGTGATTGGGGAATGGACAGAGAGAAGAGGACTTATGGGACATATGGTGTGTGTGGGGGATTGGGAAAGGGGAAAGCATTTGGAATGTAAACAAAGAATATTAAAAAAGAAAAAAGAAAGGAGGCATGAAGAACACTTTAGATGAGTATATTTTATCAAACGAAACAGGTATATCAAAAGATCATTACAATAAAACAACCACTTTTATCATCATAAAATGTGAAACACAAAATAGAGTAATAGCTCCTAGCAGTACTTCTTGGAGAAGCAAAGAAAATCGTTTTGGTAAGAATAATAAATTTTAGAAAAGAATTCTGTCATCCTCAGAAAATTGTTACAGCTTTCCAAACTTTAACAAATCACTCACTAAAGTATTATAAATATTGTATACTTATACCTGTGTTTCACGGTCTTTGAAACAACAGCTTTGGAATTTAAATGGGGTAAAGAAAAAAGCACATTAAAAAAGTGCAAAAAGCCATCCGGTTGGCTACGTGGTTAGTAGAATTTGCAGCTTTTTGAAAACACCCAAGTTGAGTTACTACCACCCACTAGGAAGTTCATAATATCTATAACTCCAAATACAAGGTATCTAACACCATCTGACAGTCACTGTGGACACTATTAAACTGTGTATATGGTAAAGTGTGCTTGCTACAAAAAGAAAAGGAAATGGATCTGAATTCTAAGAATACACATAAAGCCAAGCATTTGTCTAGAATCCCAGCATTTCTCTGGTGAGATGAGAGACAGACAGGAGAATACCTGAAAGTCCATGAAGCCGACTTTGTTACACAGAATCAAATGAGGAATCTAGTTCTTCCAAGATGGAAGACATGGGCTTGACACAAAAACTCTTTTGAGGGGATCAAATATGTACTATAGCATAGTTACACAAAATTTATGCACTCACACATACACTTACATGTATTATACACATTCATGCAAATATATCATTACATATATATATATGTATATGTATATATATGCATATATGTGTATATATATATATATATATTGACAGAAAGTAATAAAGAATAAAGTTCATAAAGTTACTTGCAGGTTGCCTTTTCAAAATTCAATGAAACAATTATTATTTAATTTTCTAAAAACACACATAAAAGTCTATGCCGAAGATAGATTTAAATCTCTGCTAATGAAAGTTTGTGTGAGATATTGTTATGTTTGAGTAGTAGGAACAGTACTTTCCGATGAAAATTGGAAAGGTCACAAATTTGGATATGTTGCATTGCAGCAGAGGGTTTACTTTCATGGCTCTGAGTTTGATTTCCAGCAGATAAAATGAATAAAACAAAATAAATGTCCATTCTTAATTTATATTAAATTGTATTTAGCTAACTTTTCAGTTAATATTGGGAGGAAATGACTCAAAGATAAATACAAAAGGACAGTAATGATCACATGTGATATAGTTTGAGCAATTGGTTTTCTTTATTCTGTTATGCAAATAACTTAGGATCAACTTTTTCATGAAATGTTCCTATATTCATTTAATTGTGAGTAGCATGAACCTGTATTTTCAATGTTCATTGTCCTGTTGTGCAAATCTTCTGTTTAAAATTCTATTAGTATCACATTCATGATTAATATTTGAAACATTATATATGCCTTATTTTACTTTATGAAATATTTATTAACTTTCAACTTGAAATGTTGTTTGACAAAATAACAAATTTAATGGATTACCTTGAGGTATGATTGGAACTCATGATTTGTTTAACACACATGAATATATGATCAATGAGCTTGGAGACAAGTTTATACTCATTGCCAATATTGTCACTACCATGGAAGGAAAGAGAAAAGGAAGAAAAGAAGGAAGGGAGGAAGGGAGAGTTGGAAGGTTAAAGCAATGACAGGAGGAAAAAACAAAGAAAAAGAGAGGGGAAAGAGAAACTTTATTTTAAAAGGCCTATGTAATATTCACTTAATGTACTGCTGTCCATTTTAAAATACACAATGTCACTGCCAAATTTTATGGGAGAAAACTGATGAAAGAAGTGTTAGAAAATGAATTAAGTTTTACCACTTAGCAAAATGCTGACAAGCATTTGGGGATTAAAGGTGCAATGCAAAAAATTAGATAATTGGACTATAATAGATATACCTGTGACCATAAAAGAAATGTTTCTCTCATATGCAGAGAAAAATACCACACTATCTTTGAGTTACAAATATATATATATATATATATATATATATATATATATATATATATATATTGAGCCCTAATCCTTGGACTAGGGATAGATCTCTGTTTGTCCAGTAGGTAGTATGCAACAGGGACCTTTGTATTATGTACGTTTTAATGTCAGAATTTAAGAGGTGGTGGCAGAAATATCAGGAGTTCATAGTTATTGTCAATTACATAATTAAATACTGGTCTAGCATGGACTTGATTAGATTCTGTCCCATATACATTAGAAACTGTAAAGAGGAAAAATTAAATCATTGACCCCAAAGAAATTTTAATTAATCCCGTGAACCTAAGGTTGATAGAGCTTAACAATTTTCCACTATATTTATAAATAACTAAAACATTAACTTATACTTCTATAAACATAACTTACTTGAAAATAAGACATATACCCTTCATTTCTTGGTGTTTGCCTTTTCATCGATGAAACAAAAAGGAGTTTATTTTATTGAATACAGAGCATCTTGAATCATATGACTCAGTAGCAATTCAGCTGTAAAGGCAGTGCTCATATGCACATATCAGGCACATCGGAATTAGGTAAGCATGGATTAACTCAAATAAAAATAGCCTCCCCACAACACAGCTAAGAGATCAGTGAACATAAGATATTAGCTACACAGCACCTATTCTGCTACTACCTTCTCAGTTCACAAATTGCTGCATAAAGATCACTGAACATGGTTGTGACTTCTTTCAACGTCCCTAAGAAAGTGTCCCAAGAAGCCTGCTGCCTTCTGTCTGCCCAGTGACAAACTCATGTAATATTTTACAAAAATAATAACAAGAGGAGTAAATTTGGGCAATAAAAATAAAAGTTCGACAAAGGAACACAGAAAGAAAGAAAGAAAGAAAGAAAGAAAGAAAGAAAGGAAGGAAGGAAGGAAGGAAGGAAGGAAGGAAGGAAGGAAGGAAGGAAGGAAGGAAGAAAAAGAAAGAAAGAAAGAAAGAAAGAAAGAAAGAAAGAAAGAAAGAAAGAAAGAAAGAAAGAAAGAAAGAAAGAAAGCATGACACCATCAGAAAGGAAGCGTGGCTGAAAGGCAAGTAGCTTAACTGAGAAATGGCGGATGGAGAGGCTGCTGACACGCGAAGCTATCCAGGAGACTCCAGCCACAGCCCAGGAACTTAGTGAAGGCAAAGTTTCAGTATAAATGACCAAAGTAACTGCGCTAGAAAAAGATGATGATGTCCCAGAGGCGGTGACACCAGTGAAAACCTACACTATAAAGGAACTCTCGCAGACGCTTTGAAACACTTCAACTTCAAATGATGAAGTATGGCGAACTGATCCGACGGAAGAGAGTGACAATTCCTAAAGCAGGGAAGATGGATGTGCCACACTGGAGCCTACAGCGAGGCAGCAATGCAAGGCTTGTTTAAACTCCTTTAGCTGTTTGTTCTGTAAAGTTTATCTTCAGTGTGTCTAAGCTTGTAAATTAAAGCACAGGAAAAAAAGTAGCAGTCACCTATCTGTTTCAACGCAAAGCGATTTGCCATGCGTGTGGAGAAGTAGAAGAACTTGGAGCAACTGTTAATTTTTTTAACTGAGTATTTGTTTACTGTTACACAGCATTAGCTTCAAAAGCCACCACCCATGTTACAAGTGGGCTAACACTTGGGAAATGAGTGACTGCAGGGAGACCTGCATGTGAAAAGCCTCCACAAATCTCCTGAATTTAGGCCTTAAAAATGTATGTTCTCTGCTCCATGAGAAAAAAAAAAGATTAAAGGACACAGGAATAAATCTTCTTACAATCAGTTTTTCCAAATATGTCACAAATCCCAATATATTCTAATCTACAGAGAGAAAGGTTTTACTTCTAATCTTCTATAGGAAATAAATTTTAATGAAGTAAGTAACTGGAACATCACTGGTAGATACAGAGTAAAAGGAAGCCCTGGGTGTTTAAAAAAAAAATGCTCATCTTTTAGTCTCCATAAATTGAAATGTGAATAGGAGCTGGGAAAGATTCTCCCAGCAAGCTTTGTTTTTCTCAATTGGCAGAAACTGTCTGCCTGTGCCCCTTTCTCCTCGTACATACTCTTTATTTATACAACACAGGCAACATGCCTTTCTTCTGATTTCCTTTGGAACATCATCCTAAGAATCATAGACATTTTCATCAGTGAGGCCGAGGGTACTGGGAATACATGGGTTGCTTTTGCTTCCTCTGTTGCCTAGTTGGTTGCTTCTGTAGCAACAGAACAAAAAGAGGATCATGCATGAAATACAGCTATTATTTATGAGAGAATGGCTCGTTTTAAAACAAGATAGATGTTTAATATTCCATGGATATTCCCCCTACCAGATTGGAACACTTCTGAAGGAGGTTAAGTTGTGAGCCAAGACTGTCAAATTTTTCTCTTGATATAGCACCAAAATAGCCTGATCAGCCCAAAAGCTGCTGAGTTTGCCGATTAGGATTTGCTACTGCCTCTGCGATGTGAAAGAAAGGGGATTTGGTCTATTTCATGGGCTGTTTTATCCCCCAAAGGATCTGAGAATTATTGCCCAAAGAACAAGAATTTCTGCCTGAATGGCTTGATGTGACATTTATCTCTCGATTTGTGAATGAGGTCATAGTGTTGTTTAATGCACTACATTAACCTGTGTCTCTGGGATCTCACATCACGTTAGATCACAGTTTAGTATTGTCCATTTTCAATGAATAGATATGCAAGCAACTTCAAATGATATTCTAAATCCAGTCTACTGTGCAGGTCACTTGACATTCAGGAAACTTTAACAGTACTCTACTGTATACCAAGGATGTATATTCATAAAGCAAATTCAATAAAGAAAAATGCATTCCCTTCAATATGTATAAATATACGTGTGTGTGTGTGTGTGTGTGTGTGTGTGTGTGTGTGTACAAATTCTTGGCTAAACTCATACAAGATTTCTGCAGATGAGTTAAGTAAGTATCTCTTCTATTAAATAAAATTAATATTCTAGTATACCATCTGCTTTGTTTTCTCCTAAAAATAATCAACATTCTATATGAAATCTTAGGAAAACACAGACAATACTGACTGTTACTTATCTGTTAGAGAAGTTAAAGTCTCAGAAAACATCGGTGCTTCTGGAATTAAGAAGTCAGTATTACATGCCTATTAGACCTTTTATTTTATCAGACAAATGACTTTCAGCAAATTCTGAAGGTTTTAATTCTATGATTCTAATTTAATTTCAAAGAAGTGTGCCATCACATAGAGAGATGACAGATTTTTCTCCTTTTAAAGGATTTAAACAAACATCTTAGTTCATATTTTATTGTATCTTCATCACTTTCATTCAAAATGTTTTTAGTCAATTAAAATTTTAATATTGTATCAGATGACCAGTTCAAATTATTAATGAATTAGTAACGTCTTGATTATTTCCTAACATTTAATTTCCAGGCACTGGGAGACTATTATCCAGAAGAAATAGTGTGGGGAGATAAATAATCAGAAAATCAAATATCACTTTGGTCACTCTTATTGGATGCTAAACATAGAAATATAATAATGCTTTTATATGAAATTATAATTTTATTGGTCTCATTAATGTTTGCAGCTTTATTAACAAATCCCTAAATGTTACTCCCTAAGTGTTCCTTGATTTCTTGGTTGACACACTGGTAATTCATCTAAATATAAGACTCATAAATATATTTAAAGACTTTGAGATTCATTTCTATGGGATATATTTGGTACTTTATTTTAATATCTATAGCAATTATATGTTGGGTTAGGCCACTTATATATAAGTGTCTAAAATTATTTAAAATTTTGAATATTGATTATTAAAAATAGTCAGTTCCACAAAAAATTGTAAGGCTTTTTAAAAACATGTTCAATGAAAAGTTTAGCTGTAATAAAGAAACAGCAGCTAAAATATAATTATTGATATGTAAGTTTTAAATGAAAATATTATGAATACATGAGAAAATACATTTTTTTCCTTAAAGAATGTTTCGACAAATAATAAATTCTCTGACATATGAGGTTTGGGGCTTGAGGGAGAAAAGGGTTGGAGAAAGTGATTTAGTTCTATTTCAATTGAAAGCATAATAAAAATAATCATTTAAATAAAAAAACCCTCAAAGAACCCTTAAGGAATAGAAAAATAGAACAGTAGATTTCATCTTCTTTTCTGATGATCACAATATATATTCCTACTAGCAAACACAAACATGTTTACAATTGTGATTATTTCATCAAGATGCTATTATTGTAAGTGCATAGAAAATAAGTCCCCAAGTTATTTACACAGTGTAAAACCCCAAATGCACGAATGTCCTTCACTGTTTTTCTCTTCTCATTCCTAGCTTAGAATAAAAAACTCATCTCCTAGTCTCCTCTAACAGGCTCATTCAGAACCAACATTTCTTCCTTTGTATTGACCACAACCACTAACCACTTAGTGGAAGTATTTCTGGAGACAAAAATAGTCCTGTGATGAATATCTGTTGAGTAATGGCATGAAATATAGTTAATGGAGAAATCATTTGGACAAAAATAGCCTGAGAAGTCTTCATCCAGATTTAAAATGGATATACAACATGGAATGAAATGCAAACTGAATCCTTCTGTGTGGGAAAAGAATCGGTCTCTATCATGAAGGGGATTCCATGTGATGATAGGGATACTGCTCTCTAGAAATCACTTTCCTACCAAGGTCTCAGAATGCTAGTATAAAAGATCCATTCTTGAACACATGTTTTCAGACCATAAATGCTTTGAAAGAAAAAGCTATTGGAAGGTTTGCTCCCATGTTGCATTTTAAAATACTGCTGATACTTGGCTCTTTGTTCAGTGCTTACACTATTATTACTCTATGACAAACGTTATTGTGTTATTAATTTTTAAACCCATTAGTGTGTATTCTATTTTGTTTCTCTATTGTTATAAGTACTTGACCAATAATAACTTGGGGGGAGAAAAGGAGTTAATTCTTTAACATATTACAGTTCATCACTGAATAATACCAAGGTAGGAACAAAATGAGAACTCATTGGGGAATGTGCCTTCCTTACTGGCGTGCTTCCTCTGTCTTACTCATCTACCTCTATTTCACATGCAAAGGCCACATGTCTCCCAGGCAACTGCTTACAGTGGGCTGGGACTTCTTCATCACTAAACAACTAAGAAAGAATGTCATAGGCATGGTGCTAGCTAATTTAAGACAGACTGTTCTCCTCCCAGGTATATTTGTGTCAAGTTGACAGCTAATCAGTACAGGTGGTGAGTTACGAATGTAAAAGAACATAGAAAAAGAGAAAGGTAACGAAGACTTTTGCCAACTACAAAAGCAATTGTTGCCCTGAACAGCAAGGACATTCTGAATTGTCCAAGGTTAAAAATGCAGAGATGGGTAAGCTTCTCAATAAATAAGAAGGGAGTTGTAGTAGCACCTTGAGGGTTAAACATAATCCCAGAAAGACTTGAATCAACCATATTTGGCATGCAGATGTGGGCTAGTTCATATCAAGGGATGGAAACTGTTTGATGGGGAAGGTATGTTGTGCTGGGTACTTTGAATGACTTTTTTTATTAGATATTTTCTTTATTTACATTTTAAATATTATCCCCTTTCCTGGTTTCCCCTCCAAAAATATCCTATCCCATCCCCACATGCTTTTATGAGGGTGTTCCCTCACCACCTACCCACTCCTACCTACCCACCCTTGAATTCCACTACACTGGGGTATCAAGTCTTCATAACACCAAGGGCCTCTCCTCCACGTGGATAACTTGGCTAGGGGCTGGCCAAACTTATTTTTAAAACTCTTCCAATAGTGTTTTTTACCCCAAATCATTCTTTATTTTATGTTAGATTAGAGATTTAAAAGTATGGTCTTATGTTGTGAAATGTATTGTATTTTTCCTCAAATGTTCATGTTGTATTTGGCAGCCAGGATGAAATGACTCAGTTTCAATTCCTATCTCCTTTCAATGCTCTTAAAATATTTCTCATTCATTCTTCTTTTCATTTGAATTTTTAAATTCCTAGCACGTTTGAACTCAAGTATTAAATTAAATGGATGCCATATCCCTTTGGAGCAAAGGAATTTAAGCTCCCATATGTTCTTTATTCAAATGACTTAAATATTATAAATGTACGTCACACTGAAATGCAAAATAATCTCTGTGTTTTCTCTACACAGAAATCCACATGAAAAATGCAGAAGATAAAGTTAATGCAGTATCGATTTTACAAACTTAAATCTGTAGTTCATGAATTACAAAAGCTAAAGTTTATAAAACTCCAGCTACAATATTATCATTTTTTGTTGAATATGTGGGTTTCCACAACTTGAAAGATTCACTGCCAATGTTGTTCTCTTACTGTTATACGCAGATTTTAGCTTCCCTGCTTAAGAATATGAGGCAGCAGCCACAACTTTTAAATTTGTTTAGAATATACTCTAAGAATATGCAGTGCTGTTTTTGTGAGATCCTGGGCTTTAAGACTTTGCATAGCTGACCCTCTTCAACAGTTTATTCGTATAACAAAAAGTAATATTAATATAAGGATTAAACTTATAAAGTACACCTGTAGATCAATATATTAACAGTTCACCTTGATTCAGATGATACCAGCACTTCACAGTTAATATTTCCTCAAGCATGCTAAAGGTAGTGCTCCCTTTATCTGATATCGTAGGTAGTAAGGTTTTTGCAATTCTTTTCTTGGGTGTAAATAAAATGCTGCATTTTCCTCAGCAATAAGATAACACTAAGTTTATATTATGTTTTTAACTAAGAAATATGTTTTTCAAATTGAACATATATCTCAAAAACATATCCTTCAAAAGAAACTCAATAGAAAAAGAAAAGAAGTGAGATTTTGTACATTTTTAAGAGCAATGCCATAGCTTCGACAGTAATTTAGTTGGAGCCATGTTTTGATTCTGGTCCCAATTTTCAGAAAATATGTTTCCTATTTGTGGGCATATTATAAAATTATTTTATGAAATGTAAAATGTCCTATCTACATAATAGATAAATGCATCCAGATGTGTAGAAAGCTATTGAAGTCAAACCAAATTTTAAGAGATGGCCCTAGAAATTTACATTTTACAGGGTTGTTGGGAATTTAGCCTGCTGTTACCTGGAATTTAATCTTCCTGGTATTTCACATCAAAGGACAGAGCAGAGATCAGCATTGCTGCCTGGCCCTCCTGGAATGCAGCATAGCTTCTGTACAAAAGTTGTCATGTCAACAGCATTACACAACATGATTTCTCTCCTATTGTTGATTTTACTATGCACCCTCGTTAAAGAGAGAGAGAGAGAGAGAGAGAGAGAGAGAGACAGAGACAGAGAGACAGAGAGACAGAGAGAGACAGAGAGACAGAGACAGAGACAGAGACAGACAGAGATAGACAGAGAGAAACAGAGATAGAAAGAGAACCATATAATATCATTGGAGCATAGGTTTTACTCTCTAACAATGCTGAGGTATATATCCTGTTAGATTTTTTTTACAGAAAACAACTATGCACGTAACATGAATCCATTTCTCAGACTGATTTTATGTTTCTGAGTTATCACCAGTCATCAGAGTGATTCTTAATCCAAACTGCAGCTATTTAGTGATTTGAGTGATGTGGCATTAGGATACTTTATAAAGGGGAATATACCTATATAAAATCACAGTCAAAGAGGTTGTACAGTATCAGGTATCATGATGATTGGGTAAGAGACAAAAATATTGAGGGTGAAAAGTCATTTGCTACCATGTAAACTTGTAGCTTAAAAAAAGTAGTTAATTGCACTAGGGAAATGATAAATTTCTATTGCTTACATTGACCTTAGAAACAAAATTCAGAAGGATGATATCAGAGATCTTAATATCAGATCTCAATACCACTATCAGATCTTAAACAAGAAAACAACAATCATCATAAAAATGATCTCATCATTTTTTTGATAATCTGCTTATTCCACACTTCTTCCTCATCAGGAAACTGTTAAACTACCTACATAGTGTAGAGTTTAAAGACTTCAGCTCCTGAAGCCAATATGTCTGCAAACTGCTCTCATGGTCCAGAAATGATTAAGGCTGTTGACCATATGAAAGGTTGAGAGCTACTATGGCAAAATAAGACTTTAAAAAAAAATGCAACCAGAGATGTATAATTCCATTAAATAGGACAATATTGTCTCTTTCCCTTATGGATATTCAATTTATCTGATTGAATTTACTTCTGGTTTCATAGATGGTTAAGTATGAGTTACTAAAATATCAAATATGGACTGCAGAGACTCCATGTGAACGATGAGATAAACTATGAATAGTTCCCATCCTTTCTCTCCATTTGCTCCTGTTTATTGTTTCACAGTAATCAATGTATTACTTGATAAAATTAAACATATGCACTCACCCTTTTGTCCAGCAAGGAAATAAAATCATAGAAATATGTTCATAACTCCAAAATAAGAAGTTAGAACTTTGCCTGAATACTCAGAAGGGAAGAGCTTGAGCCTGTTAAAACCGGTAATAGTGATGGACTTGAACTCAGTTAGGATATTTCTTCAATGCAGATATGCTTTTGGCCATTCTTTTATCTACTTCCATGTTGTTGTTCCTCCATTGATCAAATTAGATAATGTTTCAGCCAAAGCTCTATCGGGATGGTGATCATTTCTGTCTAAATTACAGCTTAGCAAGGGGAGCAAAGGGTGAAACTGGTGTTTCTGGGACATTTAAAAGTATTGGAGGGGACGAGTGTTTTGGACTTTATCATCATCCTTATTCTTAGACACCTGTGTGTGGATCCCTCCTTAACACTTATTAAATACACAGTTAAATAATATGACCTAGGTGACCGATGTCATTCAGAATGCAGAGAAATTGATTCATGTCCCGCACTGCTGTGATGCCTACCAAGGAAGTAAGGAGAACTCAGAACTCCCTGTCTCTCTCTGTCTCTCTGTCTCTGTCTCTGTCTCTGTCTCCCTCTCTCTCAAAAGTCACTCTAAGTAAAACAGGAATAAATTTATATGTTTTGATTTTTTTTGTTTATCAAACTAACTCTAAAATTATGATTCTTTCAACTAATTTGCAAATCTCGTTACTCTTAGGAATTATCTACTTGGGATAATTCAAACACAAAACTAATCTATCTTTAGAACTATACATGGCTCCTCTATTTAGTGAACTTATCAGAATTTATGGAAGGCACCAGGCTAAAGTCAAGAAGCCATGGTATTTTCAGGACCGAAAACAATCCATAGTGGAAAATCAAGTTGTCTCTCTTAGCTGATGGGAGAAAATATGAACCATTTGGCTCTCTTTATGACATATATATTTTGATTTAAAATCTTGGGAGGTTTTTTTTTCAAATGACAAATATTCTTTTAAATTGTTTTGTTCGTTTTTACCACCTTCACTGAAGCATGGGTGGTGCAGAAGTGGGCATTAGCTCTTGGCTTGTGTGTGATTCAGTGGAGTGTTACTGCATTCCAATTACTCAGACGGCAAGAACACAGCTGTGTCCAAGAAGGATTTCAGAGTTTCTTAACAATCTCTGTATACTTCAATTGAATTCAATACAATTGTATGTTAACTGTGACAGCTGAAAGCTGCACTCAGGCAATCTCTAGGTTATTAGATTGAAAAGCATGAGATTCTCATAGTGCGCTATCATATTCATAAAATATTTTAAGTTGTTTGAAAGGTGTCATATAATTAAGATCCTTAGACTCAGTCTGTACTTTCATCTGTTATAAATTAAAGAGCAACATGCAGTTGCGCAGGATGTTGGGTTCTCTATTAATGCAGAATGGATGATATTGTTTAGCAAAGATGAGCCTACCAAGATAACCATTAGGATGATCGGCCTTTACTAACATTTCCTTTGCAATGCAGAACAACTTTAGATTATCTCTGAATTTCTGTTCTTCCCTTTACACCAATGGTCTACTTCTTAAAATGAAAATATGAGATTGTATGTGTAAAATGTACACCATAATTTTCATTATCTACAGAATCTACTTTCAATAACTAACTAGCCTTTCCATGTACTAGTTAGATGAATCCAAACCATAATTTCTATAATTATGTACTACCAAGTTTATTATACAAGTAAAGAATAAAGTGATTAAAGTCAGAATATTGATTATCTTTTGAAAGTTACAATTAAAAAGAAATTAAATGTGGATGCATTCCCTCCATGTCAGAACTAAATCTTCAGTTATTTCAGATGACCAAGAAACTGAATACTCACTTTGATAATTATACATAAATACATATATATATATATATACACATGTATATATATATATATATGTATATATATAATATGGATGAAATAAACAAATATAGTAGGTACATTTTCATTTTGATAAAAATGTTAATATATATAGAAAATAAAATTAAGGAAACCAGAATAGAGATTAACCTAGTTTGGAAACTATCCAGTATTTAATATGGCTATAGCTAGCTATTAATTGAGAAACAATATAAACTGATATTTAGTGTGTGTATGCATATGTGTGTTCCTGTATGATGTGGATATAAGTATACAAATACATACACAGGCAAGCACTGAAACATTTCTTACTTTCAGCTTTTTTTTTATCAGTGTAGAACATGGCTATCATTGTTTTGAACAAATGATTATACAGCAAACAAAACTATGGCCCATAAAATTGCACCATGTCATTTGTGAAACATTCTTATTTTCTAGAGTCAGAATAGTTATTCCACTTACGTCTTCTGTCATGGAATGTATTCTCATTGCACCAACTAAGAAATAGAAAAACTGAATTGTTCCCTGAGACTGATAATGTTCTTAGTCACTCCGAATCCTCAGCAAGACAAAGAATGGGGATTTGATTCACTGCATCTGGGTGATAGGACAACTTTAAAGAGCTGTTCTCAATTGGATGGCTGTTCTTATCTGCGGTTCTTTTACACCTTCAACAGACTTAGGATAACCCCAGTACGCAGGAGAACAACCTTATTTCAGATCACAGGGCTACAGGTTTTGTGATATTTAACTAGTTCTCTGTCTCTTATATAATGGATGTAGAGTATGTATGAAACTGTATTGCAAAATAAATGAACTATATGTATAGGTACAAGCCAATTTAAAAATAAGCCATCACATAAAAGACAAAGCATAGTAATGGAATAAAATGGAAAATATACTTTACTTGTTTATATGTTTACCATGAGACAAAGGAACTAATTATGGCTATAACAGGATCTGGGCTTTTTATGATAGAAACTGCAGGAAAATTCTTACAACTTCCCTTTGTATGAACTTTCTAATGCCATAACTACCTGATCTATGATTATGCTTTTCAATAAGGAACAAAAAGAAAATCTGATATAAATTTAACACTCTACTACCCACACTAAAGCAATTATAAGGCAGAAAAAAACATCAGAAATGTTTCCTGTTGTGGGCACACTACCAGATCAGGCCTCAAGACTATTGTGCAAGCTTACTAATACACTTTAATTAGCTACCCAGAAATAATGTCTATGTGTATGTGAGTGTGTGTGTTTGTGTGTGTGTGTATGTGTGTGTGTGTGTGTGTGTGTGTGTTTGTAAATACGATCCACACTTAGGAATAAAGGTTTAAAAGTGAAATTTTGGAAACTAGAATAATTCCTCAAAAGACATTTTGTTCATTGGTTCAGAGACACAGAGTCACATATATACAATATGTTTACACAATAAGTAATTGTGTACTCTAATTCCTACTACCCAAACACACAAAAATAGTTTCCTTGTCAAGATTAGTTAAAAAAATAAACATTGTGAACAAATGACTTTAAATGATTAAATGACGTTATAGACGAGTATAATATAATAACATGTGAACTGAAGAGCATAAAATAGGATCCGAGTAGAAACTGTGAGCATCACTTAGATGCTTAGGGATCTTGAAAGCACTGCCCAACTGAATGGATCTAGGTGTCGAGAATTCAGTGGCAATCCTGCTGCGGATCAAAATTGCTTTAGAGTATCATCTGTTTATGTTTCATAGAATTAATGGTCCCTACATCTCAACAACAATAACAACAACAACAATAAAAACCCTGAATATTTAAATGTAGATGAAATAAAACAAGCAACCAAGAGAATGGCACCTAAAAGGTATTGTAGTCTGAACATTTTATTGATTATTTAGGGAGACATAGAAGTTTAATTAAAACACATTTATCTTAGACTAAGCTACCTACTGAAGGGGCTGTCTGGGATAGTCTGTGGACTCTGGCAAGTATGTAGCAGAGAACTGCCTTGTCTGGCCTCAGTGGGAGAGGAGGCTCTAATGCTGTAAAGAGTTGATGCAGGGCAGTTGAGGTGGGGGTGGAGGAATGGATGAGGAGCTGGGTAGGTTGGGGGTGGGGTGGAAAGCAAGCTCTCAAAGGCAAAGGAGAGGAGGGATGAGACAAGTTGAAGAACTCTTGGAGGGGGCACCAGGAAAGGGGACAACATTTGGAATGCAAATAAAGAAAACATTTTTTTAAAATTTTTATTTTCTATATTCTATGTTTACATTCCAAAAGCTTTCCCCTTTCCCAGTTCCCCCCACCATAAGTCCCATAATTCCTCTCCCCCCTGCTATTCCCCAATCATAACCCCCCCACACGATTTCTCTGTTCTGTGTCTACAAAACTGGATCCAATCTTTACAGGCCCAGGGTCCTCTCCTTTCTTCTTCTTGGGAATCATTAAGACCTCAGAAGAAAACAATTTTTAAAATAGAAAAAGAAAGAAAGAAGGAAAGAAAGGAAGGAAGGAAGGAAGAAAGAAAGAAAGAAAGAAAGAAAGAAAAACTATATTTTCAGAAAATACAAAGTGAACCAACTATTCTCTTAAAACAACTGACACAAATGGTTTAGTAAATGACCTCAAAGAAAACAACAGAAGAGTGTATCAGAAGCCATATGGTAAGATTAGATGAAGTCTCTTAGTATTTTAAAGGTGTATAGATAATTACATAGGTATAGAAAATAATCACTATCTCTCCTCTCTATACTATGAGTACTCCACTCCAATGTTTCCAGTAAAATTAAAGAGTAAAATCATCAAAGAGGAGAGTCAGATAATTTCACACTACAGTGTTTTTGATGCTGGAGCCCTCATCAGTCAACTCTTTGTCTCTTCCTCTGTCTCTCTGTCTCTGTCTCTTTCTCTGTCCCTTTCTTCCTCTCTCTCTCTTTCTCTTTCTTCCCTTCTCTCTCTCTCTCTCTCTCTCTCTCTCTCTCTCTCTTTCTTTCTTTCTTTCTTTCTTCCTTTCTCTCTGTCTGTCTGTCTGTCTCTCTCTTTCTCTCTGTGTGTGTATGTGGTGTGTGTGTGTGTGTGTGTGTGTGTGTGTATGTGTGTGTGCTGTTTCTGTGTTGCACCTTTATCATATAAGGGATAATGGAGATCTGTATGAATAGGTCACACTTCCTGATTTAGAAGATCAATACTATACACTTTTTTGGGTTTCAAATATTTGGCTTTCTAACATACGAGTATTATATTTGCATTATTTCTTCTGTCTCCCTGTATTCTTCTCCCATTAGTTCTCAAATTTATGATGCCTCCTTACTGAATTATAACTCTTACATAGCCTAATAAATACAAAAATGTAACCTATTGAGGAAATTTGGTATTGTTCATATGTGTTTAGCTAAAGACTTATAAAATGACAACTTCAACTGACATGGCTCTATACCTGAGAGAATTCTAAAAAAGCATCATCTCTACAAGAAAAGCTTCATACAATAGGTTGCTTCATACTCATACATTGGGAGAATACATAATGTCCAAGGATTAATCCCCTAATGGATTAGTAGATCCCAACAGATTATTCTTTACTGTTGGTCAATAATTGATCTTCATTTTAAGTCCAAAGAGTATAATCGAAGACCATGTATGGATTTTTAAAAGTTAATCTTACATTAAATTTGTTAAAACATAACAAAACAAAACAAAAACAAAAAACAAGAAACTTTCAACCAAATGAAGTATCATTTCAGTGTATCTGGTTTTTTTGGAGGTCCTTGATCCACTTGGATCCAGCAACTTTGCTGAAGCTATCATGTTTAGGAGTTCTCTGGTGGAATTTTGGGGGTCACTTAAGTATACTATCATATCATTTGCAAAAAATGATATTTTGACTTCTTCCTTTCCAATTTGTATCCCTTTGATCTCTTTTTGTTGTCTAATTGCTCTGGCTAGGACTTCAATTACTATATTGGATAGGTATGGAGAGAGTGGACAGCCTTGTCTAGTTCCTGATTTCAGTTGGATTGCTTTCAGTTTCTCTCTATTTAGTTTGTTTTTGGCCACTGGTTTGCTGTATATTGCTTTTACTATGCTTAGGTATGGGCCTTGCCAACCAGAGAGTACACATGGAGGGAGCCATGGCTCCAGCTGCATATGTAGCAGATGGCCTTGTTGGATATCAAAGGGAGGAGAAGTCCTTGGTCCTGAGAAAACTCCATGCCCCAGTATAGGGGAATACTAGGACAGGGAAAAGGGAGAGGGTGGGTTGGTGAGCAGGGGAAGAGGGGGATGGAAAAGAATGTTTTTGGAGGGGAAACCAGGAAAGAGAATAGCATTTGAAATGTGAATAAAGAAAATATCCAATTAAAAAAGTATAATTAAATGCCTTCTAATATTGTGTACTTTTGTTATCTGGTGTTTTTCATTTAAATTAAGGGGGAAATACAACAATCAGTACATCTAATAATTGATAGAATAATAGGAATATTCTAAAGACAGATACCATGCAACAACTTTGTCAATATTCAGTAATGGAGATTATTTTGTTTGTGAGCAGAGTTTCTCTTAGCAGACTGCACAGTGGGAACTGTTAACTCATCTACAATGCATTCCAGAGAGCAGAGTCACTCAGGTGAAAGGGCCTATGGTGACTTCAACAGGACAAAGCAGAATGTGATGCCAGGGTCTGACACCACTCACTGGGTGACACGCAAGCCTGGCAGTTGCAAAGGGACAGCAAGTGAGGTATCTCTGAGGATAATAACTTCGAAATACCTTTCAACCCTTCATCTGGGCTCTTCCTCTAGCGAAGGTTAAAGTGAGTTTGACACCTTGTTCTATTGCCTGCACTTACCCTCAGGTAATAAAAGAGACAATGAAATATAATAATGGGTCCTGGTGCTCCATGGCACTGTATAACATCTATTACACATTTCTTGAAGTTCAAACATCCTCTTCCCAGTGATTTTAAATCACTGAACTACATTTAAAAGAAAATAAAAGAAAACATTAGAGTAGACAAGTCACTAAGTCTACGATTTTTTTTTTGCCTTTGTCTTTGAATTCATAGATATCTTCCTTACCTCTCTTCTTTGCAGTTCCTGATGAACCTGACATAGATAAGAAAAGGAAGGTGGGAACTAAGGAGGTACTCAGAACTCTGCTATTTTTGGAATGATTCTATAGAGTGTGTTTTTCTGAAAATATGAAATCATTTTTGTAAAATAGGGTAAAGAAACAAATATATATGTATATATATATATATACATATATATACTTCTTGTCACACAGAATATATTTATTTCGTGAATTATTTCTCTTTATTTATGTAAACACTACTGAAACATGTAATTGTTCCCTTATGAATAATATGTATATAGTAACTATCATAGGTATAAGAAATAGTACAAAAATTGTAAATAAGTACAATATACTAATCATTGCTATTTTTTCCTTTCTCCTACTCATCTTCATCAAAATATTTTCTGGTAAAACATTTCATTGATTCATTTGTACTTTAAGATGTTATGTGTTGGGAGAAAAATTCCTTAAGGAAATAGCGGAATATAATGCTTAGAGAAGGACAAGCAAGAAAACGGATGGGAAAGGCATAAATAAAAAAAAAATGGATTTTTTTTCCCAGAAGGGATAGTGGACCACGAAGGAACTCGTTTTATTCACTGCCACCTCTACCCGCCATTGGTGCTCTCTGAGGAAAACACATACACACACACACACATGCACACACACACACACACACACACACACATATACACACACACACACACTAATTTCTACATTACATTCATTCTTTCAGAGAAGACTTTAGATAAACAGATTAAAAGTGTATTCCCAAGCCCGAATTTGTCTTCTGTACAGTTAATTATCCATCATTGAGTGTGCCCCTTTTTATGCAACTAGACAAGACTGAAAATTACTAAATTAGTGTTTTCTCACAGTTAATGATATTACCCATTAATATAGCTTTTGCCTTAAATTGCAAAGAACCAAAGGCTTCACATTTCTTCGTGTATAATGGTTTCCTAATGGTTTGTGATAACTTGTGTCGTTCATGGAATAAGAGAAGCCTTTAGGTTAAGGCTTTGGCGAGTGATGGACAGAAAGCTTTTAACTTGCATGGTTAGTGTGCATAGGAGGGTTGTAGATTGCATATGGACTGAAATGCCTGACTAAGGAGTTTCTAGGACATTGAGTAGGCAGTGGGGAGTCATTGAAGTTCTCTACTTAGGAATTCACACAGTCAATGTGATATTTACCTGCATGGCTAAGTGACTGTCTTCACCTCTAGTTTTAAGGACATCAATTGTAATCAAATTTTGTTTCTTGCGCTATGGCGAGACTTTAGTGTTTTAACAAAGTATCTTCAAATAATTCTCAAGGTAGTTCAATATGCTTACCTAATAAATGTATTTTAAAGTAAGCACACAAAGCCAGGCCTTGCTGCTAATTCCCATATGATAAAATTCTAAGCTGTGATTTTGCCTCTGTTGTTCTGAGGAATTATGGGAAAGTTACAGTGAAGCACACCTGAATCACAAAAGACAGAACTCACAGTCCCGGATGCAAACGAGGTAGGCTTGCATGCAGTTGTCTTGGCTTTAGTGTGTTTTTCAGTATGACAGTTTTCACTGTTCGGGTGATTTGGGATTTCTCACACCCCACGCTCAGCTCCATAGCCCTGTTCACCGTCACATTTCCCATCATTCAAGTGCAGCTTTGATTTCTGGTCTATGTTTATAACACAATCCCCAATTTATTCAACACAATACTCGACAAATGATCCAACTTGGTGCTAATTTATAATTAATAACTGGTTATATAAAGAGAAAGATAATTTTAACGTTGATGACGTGGCTCTTTCTGTGCAAGAGTTTATGGGGCCGCCTTCGTCGTAAGTTCCACTTTTATACTGTGAACTTTAGAGTTTCTTCCTTAAAGTGCACTTTTTTTTTCATATTTTCCCTTTAAAGATCTTACTTTTGAAGGAAGCACCACTCAGCTTCCCTCACTTCTACGCCTATCTACAGTCAATAACGATTTCACAGAATCCCTTTCCAAACTGAAACCCCTTGGTTTGTTCTTGGGGTTCTGCCATATTCTTTCGCGACTGAAGGTCTGTTTCTTTCTAACATTCGGAAAGCAGGTGATGCAAAATTGCCTCCACTTTTACCCCAAGTCAAAAGTACACGGAGCTCTTGTTTTATTGTGCTAAAAATAAAATATAAACGGGAAGCGTTTCTCGGCCATAACTTAGAAAATTAATCAGGCACCCGAGCCAAAACTTCCTAAACTTTGCAAATAAAAACACAAGAAGCAGAACATTTATTTCAGCCTCATAAAACACCGTGATCTTTGGCTACAGATTTGAGAACCGCACTCCAGATTACTGGAAAAGAATGGGTCATTGACAGGAAAGTCCTTAAATAAATAATTCTGTGTACCAAGAGCTGAAGTGAGCACATAAATTAACTCATAAAACCTGCCTACTTTCAAAAAAAAATAGTTTTAAAAATCGAGTTTAAAAAAAAACACTTTGATAAATTTATGATTTCTGTGTTGTCCAATCAGAAATGCCCCAATCTCGTGTGTGTAATGCGGCTTTTTAAAAAGGGCATCAAAGTGCAGCTATACAGCTTTGCTGGAGATGAATTACAAAACACCATTCGGTATATTTCTATTTGTGTCACTTTTGAATATTTCTATTTGTGACTCGACTTTGTATTTACTGATATGCAGTGTTTTATTTTTTGACTACTAAGTTTAAACATATCTGGAGAATGATACGCCTGAAGTACTGATGTTTATTTTTGACAATTCCATAACTGTATTAATAGGATATGATGATGTGTATATTTACTAGCGTATGTATTTAGTGATCTACATCATAAAAAAAGATAAGAAGTAATTGTTTGTATTTTGTATTATTTTATGTTTATGAAATATATCTAATATTTGCTTCCATTTATGTTTATTTCTTTATATCCAATACTATATCTACATATTATTTTGAAGAATAAGAATTTTTAAAACGTATTTTATTTCCTGACCACATTTTGCTCTCCCAACTCTTCTCCCAGTCCCTCCCTAAAACCTTTCCACTGCCTTCCCCATCCACCCCTGATTTCTCTTCAGAAAAGCACAGGCCTACTGTGGATATCAACCAGCTGTGCTATATCAAGTTGGAGATAGACTAGGCACCTCCTTTCTTATTAAGGACAGACAAGGCAACCCTGAAGGAGAAAGGGGTCCCAAAGGCAGGCAAGAGAGTCAGAGAAAGCTCTTGCTCTTGCTGTTAGGAGTCCCACAAGAAAACCAAGCCACACAACAGTACCATACATGCCAAGGATATAGGTCAGACCCAGATATGCATCTTCTATGAGCCCCTATGCATCTAGGTTAGTAATTTTGTGGGCGATGTTTCTGGTATCCTTGACCCTTCTGGCTCCTATAATCCTTCCTCCCCATCTTAAGCAGGGTTCCTAGGCTCAGCCAAATGTATGGTTGTGGATCTTGCCATCTGTAGGAAAACATTTTTTTATGGAATTAGAGTTCTACATATTGATCACTGTTATCCTAGCCCTGAAAAAGGTGCCCTTCCTCAAGTCATCCAACTTCTAGGGATTTTTATTCACAAAATGAAAATGATTCTATTAGAATTAAGGGAGAATGATTGTTCTAAGAGACTCTACTATAAAAGACAGCCAGCAACCTAAAAGTGTCCTTGCTTACTTCGAATTATTATGCTTGCTAAATTGGATGGTTTATGAAAAAATCCTCTATACTTTATTTCATGTTTTTTGGTATTTATCCATCCACTTATTCACCCACTTAAATCCTAGATGTGTGTCAGTACATTATATTAAAATTCTAAATGTTCTTTAGAAAATGGAAATTAACATAAAAATACAAGATATTCATGTTTTTTTAAAGAAATGACCATATTTTGAGAGTTGCATTACATTGAAATAAAAAAGGCTCATTTTTTAAGTGGAAAAACAGCAGATTAATAGTTGAGATATTGTGATGAATGTTAATTCATAATTTAATGGCTGAACATTTATTTAGCCAAACTAAAATACCCATTTACGTATCATATTAAAAGATAATCAGAATCACAAATATAGTGCACACCAATCTTTGAGTATTAAGCTGATAGGATAGCTATACTGAACAAAAGTTCATACATAACAAGCAATGGGTAATGTTTGGAATCGTGGCGATTATGGAGAATAAGGCAGATGCCCACAAAAATGGTACCCATGCCAAACTGGTGAACAACGTGTTTTGTCATTATCAAGGTCAAAAGTGCCCCATAAAATTTAATTTAAAATCAATTTGTTTTAGCAAAGAAACTCAGCTTCACTTGCACTATCAGGAAAAAAGTATAGCATATAGCTGCATCCATGCAATTATGTAAATATAAAAATGCACATTCTGTAATAGAAACTGATGAAGTATGCACATTCAAGAAGGAAATTGGCTGGGTCGTATATTAAATAACTGGGGTAATAGCATGTTGATGATAAGAGTAAATTTGAATAAGCATACTTAAGCTAAATTCCAATATAAATTTATATTTGACAAAACCCATATCATTTTTATCTCACACGCTAAGTCATGGTAAGTATAATTTTGGCCTCCAAAATATGTCAGCAATTTTAACTATTTGACTGGTGATAGTGATTACTATCTTCCATTCCTGGATCATGTCTATGTAAATAAAACCTATGTGTTTATTTGCAAAATTTTCCTTCATGAAGAACTGAGGGGCCAGAGAGGTGGCTCCACAGATAAAGAGTAGCTGCAGCTTTTATAGATCTAAGTTTGGTCCCCAGTACACACAACTAACAGTTTCCAGCTATTTATAACTCCCGCTAGGAGCCTTGACTTCCTTTTCTGGTTGTTATGGGAATTTTCATACTTGTGATCATGTGTACATGCATGCATCCAGATACACACATAGGCATGTAATAATGTGTGCACAGATATAAAAGAAAACAAACAAACAAACAAAAAGATCCAACACTTCATAAGTTCGTACACACCCTAAGTTGTCAAAAGAATGAACTGAGATTGTGTGAGTGTGTCATTTCCCCTCCTCTGTCATTTCCCCTACTGGTAACTCTCTTTCCCATGCTAACTTCATAAGCTACCATGATTTCATCCACTGCCATCAATATTTGTTCTGAAGTTATGTTTTGCCAAAGAGATTTAAGTAATTCTGGGTTATGAAACTGATCAAATCTGTTTTCCTAAGTAAGATAGTAATGTCACCTAATCATGTATTTAGGCTTTTCATTACTTAGACATATCTGTCTTCACTGATATGGTTGTAGGCCCAGTCCAACTGCAAACATCTTTCCTAATTCATTCTTTTCTACTGATTTTTTTTAAAAAGTTTCTGTAAAAATTGTTCCTAATGCTGCCTAATCCATAATCAATATCTTTGCTATCCATTTAAATAAATGCTCTTAGAAGTTTCTCGTATTGAGCATGCTAAAAAGAAAACAAATATTTTAAAATATCTCCCTATTAAATCTAAATTTACTTACAAAACCAATTTTAAAACCAGTAAGCTATTTGATTCGAACGATTGTTGTAGTTCTCCAATTGATTTTTTTTGTTTTTTGTTTTTGTTTTTTCAAGACAGGCTTTCTCTGTGTAGCCCTGGCTGTCCTGGAACTCACTCTGTAGACCAGGCTGGCCTCTAACTCAGAAATCCGCCTGCCTCTCTCCAATTGATTTTTGGCAAGCTATTTTACATTTTGAGAGTTTTTAAATTTATTAGTTATAAAATACCAAAGAATTTGGTATGAATTTCTAACAAATGAAAAGATGCCTTTGTAGAAAACTATGTAATGCCATCACTTTTGACCATAACAGATGAGCACTTACCCTGCATATAATAATACATTCTGTAGCATTTAGAAGCAAAAGGCTCTTTGTTTCAAGTGTGTGATGCTTTACCCACAAGAAAGAAATTAATAATAAATTGACAGGTGCGTTCACTTATCTGAACTAGTGACTTTCTAAGTAGTTGGCAATACAGTTTTATTCTCATTATTTGTAAAATGTTCCCCTTTAAAAAGTTAACTAGATGCATTCTACTTTCTGACATCACACAGCTTGTGTGCAGATCACCCCAGGTAGCCCCTGCAAAGTCAACAATGTCACCTTTCCACCAGGTAAGCAGGAAATAATATTCTACATACTCAATGTTCAGAATTCTACATTTTACCTTCGATGATGAGGAGAGAGGAGCGTGGGATAGAGTCCACTGAAATTTACAAACTCAGTTTAGGAATAGGACTATGTGTTTAGCTTACAAAGCCGCTAGAAACGCATAACTAATAAAACTTACGGAGAAATAGACATGTTTCATGAGAGTTTCATCTGGTTTTGTCACATGGCCCAGATGACTGTCAACTGATACAGGCATTTCATCCACCAGATGGTACTCACATACCTGAAGCATGAACACATCCGATTTTTCTACAGAGAATTTGAAATTTAAGAGTGTTTCCGGATAACTAATATATACGGAAAAGGTAGAACCTTGATTTACATGCCTGTTACCGTCTATCACTGAAACTATTTCTTTTTAAAAAAAAAATAGTTTGCATGATACATCATCTTCATTCTGTCTTTTTATCCTAATAAATGCTGTAGTATCTTTATTGGAAGCCCTACCTTCTAAGATAACATAATTTAGTTATTCACACATTGATAAGCATGTTGTTTACCAGAAAGAACACTGCATGAAATTGTTGCCTTCTCCTTACTTAGCATTTAGAACATGGTGATGATGGACTTTATATGTATTGACGAATTAACCCTACCAGCTATGTCATATTGTCTTTAGAAATTACTTCTGGGATTTCTTTTTTTTTTTTTCAGACAAAGTGACTTAAAAATAAATCTCATTATAGAATAAACACATGGGCAGATATTCACAATGTTTTCAAGTCACAAGCAATATAGTTTAAACTAGTGCATGAAAATAGAAAGATAGCAATAAGATATGTGTCTAGAAACATGGGCATCAAGACATAAGTTTTATCATTCAGAGACAGTACTACCAAAGAATGAATGCTATCGCTCTTTGAATGCACCAGCTTCTGCTACAGAATGGTTGTGAATCTTTCTAATGCTGAGACGTTTTAATATAGTTCCTTGTGTTGTGGTGACTCCCAGCCACAAAATTATGTTTGTTTCTACTTCACAATCCTAATTTTGCTACTCTTGCGAGTTGTTATTTAAATATCTTCATGCTTTCCAATGAGCTGAAGCCACCATTTGAAAATGTTGCTTAACCCCAAAAGGGCCTCAACCCACAGGTTGAGAACCATTCTTCTAGAGCGATGTATGGAAACCAACTGTGATTGATCCTTAAAGAAATAGGTACTTAATCACCAACACACCACCAAGTGTGTTTTTAATCAAGTGAGTTTGTGTACATTTGTAGTTCACTATCACTTTACTTAGTTTTGCTTATCCCATGTGATATTGTTTTAACCTACCCAGGGCTAGTGAAGTCAGATATCTTGGAGAACAATCTATAATCATCATTTTAATAAAAACCATGTTTATAAAAGTAAAGAAACATATAGAAAATTAACATGCTAATATTAATTTTGCTATCCTTCAACTAGGTCAGTCATTAAAAGACCAAATGTAATGTTTGTAAAAATGTGGCCTTTGGAATGTAAACATAGAATATAGAAAATAAAATTAAAAAAAATTAAAAAAAAAATTAAAAAAAAATGTGGACTTTAATATAATTTCCAGATTTTTATGCTAGCTATATTTTTCATGAATTGATTGTCATGTATTAATAATAAAGTCCTTAATTTTATGTAAGTAATAGAGTTATCACCCTACCCTGGAAATATAATTCATGGAATTCCACATATCTTTATATACATTGACTTTATCCAACCATTAGATACTTTTCACATTCTTTCCTGCCTTATCAGTAAGTACCTGATTTGTTTTCATTAACAGGGAAATTTGGTCAGACTAATTAAGTTATATCTTACCTATATTATTGTCTGCATTTAAGTTATAATAAATTTAGACTAACTAAGCTTTAACTGACATATTCTCAATACTTTCTATACAATTCTTCTTCCTCATATTTAGTATTAAAGCTATGCTATACACCTGATTTATTTCAGCTCAGCTATTTCACACGTATTTGACTTTGAGCAGCTGCATAACATAGTTATTCTGACTATTATCTAAATGTTAAGGAACCTCAGCCGTAGCTATGGAGACACTGTGGAAGCTCCATTCATGTGTTTTATTTAAAGCCATGTAGCGCTGATTTCAGCCTTAGAGATATTAACCAGAAAAGAGCATTCTAGTACAATCCCCTGTGTACCTCCCTATCATTAACTCTCAGCATAATGTACTTTCCAGAGTATTATTTTTTGTCTCAGATTTTCTGTGTTCAAGATACTATATAAACAAAATTTAATGTTAAATAATTAACATTATTAGTAAAAAATATGAAATTCTCAAGTAGAGAAATTTCTAAAAATAAAAAATAAAAAAATAAAATCTGAAAAGCACATTCTCCTCATTTTATTTTATCATATGTAATGTTCTTTCAAGATATACTCATGTATTGATTTGAGTTTTATTTTCCAATGAATTGAGGCCTAATCTCTCTAAAGCTATTAAGTTTTTAGTTACAATTACATCATTTTTAGGTATCTGATTTAACATAACCTGAATAAGAATGACACTTATAGACATGCCAAAACGGACAGGGGCAATCTTGGAAGATGTAAAAGGATAGGCAAATAGAGAATGTTGAGAATGGGTTAATGTGATTTCTCCAGAGAAAAGCACAGCAACTGATTATCCAATAGTAACTGGTCAGTCTGGAAAACATGCATACAAATAACATTATATGGATTTTGAGTACACAGAATTTATCTATGTTTACAAATACACAAATGCACACACATACACACACAAACACACACACACACTACCACCACCACCACCACAACCACCAACAACAAAGAAAAAGAGACCATTAATTGGAAAGAGAGCAAGATAGAATGGGACATTGGAGTATTTGAAAAGAATGAATGTTGTGGCTCTCCTCTGCATATTTATGCATACACACTCATACCCCCCCATACATACACACACACACACATAAACACACACACACACACACACACACATAAACACACACATACACACACACATACGCATACACATAGCCACACACACACACTCACACACATATAAACGCACACATACACACATACATAGCCACACACACATACCCACCCCCACACACATGAACACACACACATACACATTCACTCATTCATATACAATACACATACACATACCTATGATAAGCCGCCCACATTAAAATATTTGTGTGTCTAGGAAAATGTCAAATCACTTTATTTTATGTGTTCCTAATGTATCTGACTTGTCATATTGAATGTCTTATAACTCACAAGTACAGCAACGATAGCTGTAATATTTTCCAACAAAGCCACATTGAATATAATTGCTACCCTTTCCCTTTACATCATATCTTGGGGTTTTTCTCCAATACAATATCACAGAAAACACCCTCGACCATCTCAGCCTTCGCCCTTGCCTTCTTTGTTCTTATACAAAAACTACGGCCACCTCACCCACCTAACCTGTCGAACACACTGAGAACCGCAATCTCCAAAGTAGGCTCTAAAATGCACTTAGTTTTCCTGGACAGAGCTAATTAAAAGTTGAGATGTTCAGTTTGGTACACCACAAAGAATAATTCCGTGCTTTTCTTCATAAACGTTAAGGGCACAGCACAGCTTTCTTGTAACTCAGCAGAAAATTCCAACCAGCTTGAAGTCATTGTAAAAGGAGAAGATAGATAACATTGGCTGACTCTATTGTAATTCAGCATTTGGGTGTGCTGTAGGAAAGTTTTGCTTGTTCATGTTTAGCCTCTCCTCAATAGAACTTGAAGACATTTAACTTAATTGTCAGGCTTAAACTTTTAATTTCAACAACAGGTTTGTGGCTGGAAAATGTTTGCATCTGCATTGTGTGCTTATAAATTTTTTTCATTTCTCCAGAAACCAATTTAGATTCCATGAAGACGCTCTCTCCCTTGGCAGTAGATGAAGTGAACAAAGCTAAAAGATGAAAGAAAATAAGTAATGTTTAAAAATAACTTCAAAACAATCTAACAGGCCCATTGTATGTGTTCTATGTTTGCAATCCAAAGACTATAAAAGATAAGGGAAGTTAAAAAAGAGAGAGAGAGAGAAATTCCATAGTAAACGTAACACGAATTGGGGGATTTTGTTAGCTAAAAAGCACTAGTAGAAAAGTACCCTCATTCTTAATTTTCATCGAGCAACACATATTATGTAGAAACACTGACCTTTAAATACACATTATATTTACAATATTGTCTAAGACTGTGAAATTAAATTGGTGCCCTGACTCTGATTTCTCACACTCTTTGTTTAGGATCTTGTTTTTCTCTATTAAATAATAATAATAATAATAATAATAATAATAATAATAACAGTAATTAACAGTCAAACACTTAAGATGATTAAACTTTAGTAGAGTTAGTAATGCAAATTATTATTATTATTATTATATTTCCAGGTATAATTTCAATATTAGGGAATTAAGGAAAAACAATACCTAATGTAGAGTTGGTAATTCATGTTGGTTTGCATTTATAGTACTAGTTCTCCATAGATGTGAACTCATCATTACAGGATCTTTCAGCCACACTCAAATAATATAGCCATGGTTTATATATTTTATTTTGAAGGGGGCTATAACAGATAGTTAGCACTGCTTACTTGCTATTAATAATTGGATTTATGATTTGTGTATTATTTTGATAAGGCCTGGAGTGAAGTTTCAATGATAACTCAGATAACTCACTATCAGTCATTGATAGTGCGGTACTGTATGAATAGCACATAAGCCACCATAAGTGGACACTGGGTTGTGATTCACAGATACTTTGTGGCTGGAGTTTTGGAAACAATGTATGTGTGATGAAACCTACTCAAGAGTGAAACATGAGAGGGTTTATATTTGATGATCCTGGGCAAATTGATCCTCTGGTACTGTCTTTTACTTTTGTCTCTAAAAAGGGGAGCAGAGTGAGTCTCTTGAGAACCAAGTAATTCAACAGTCAAACACTTAATATGATTAAACTTTATTTAGTAGAGTGAGTAATGCAAATGGTGCCTATTTCCTAAGGTACAAATTGTGCCCAGTAGGAAGGAGTTGGCCATCTCCCTCTGGATATTGAATTTTGAACAATATACATCCATGGTAAATTTATTTCAACATCCCTTAGCTGATTTGAATGTGTGGCATTTTGTGACGTGCTTTGGATCAGAAGTAGTAACTGAAATGATTCTCTTATTAATTAATCAATTAAGTGTTTGAGATTTGATATATAGATATGAATGCAATTATATTATTTAAAAATTTTTGTAAGGTATAAATTTAAATGCACAGCAACAGAATATCGCGGTAATTAGGACAAAAGTCATCAGTAAGCAGGGTTAAAATCCAAATATTGCCAGCAATAAGTGATTCTTACTCAGTTATTCAAATGCTTCAAACCACATCATCAGGTATAAGGGAGATTACAAAATGCATGCTTCTTAGGATATGGTTCTGTTTAAATGACTATTTTGTTTTCAATAAGAAAAATGGGAAATACTATCCTTTGATTTTACAAGGGCCATGATAAAATGCCTGTTGTATAATTAGTGGTTATGTTTGGGGATCAATTTTGGGTACTGCTTAGCAGTAACAAGAGTAGGAGCATGTGAGCTGCCATCATTTTCATTTGTAAAATGTTTTTATTTATCTTTGTTACCCCTTTTATTTTTTGTGATCACAGTATAATTATAGCATTTCTCTCTTCCCTTTCTTTCCCCAAACTCTTGCTTATCTCTCCTTTGTTTACCAAGTAATAGTTTTTGGTTTTTGTTTATTTGCAGTTACCTGCATATATGTATATGTATATGTGTATGTGTATATGTATGTGTATGTGTACATGTATATGATGCATATGTAGATGTAGTCCTAAATATACCCACTCAGTCCTTACAGTGTTATTGGTTCATATGTTTTTATAGCTAATCATTTGTTATTGGATAACCACTGCTGTGCTCTTTCTGGAATAACCTGTTTTTTCCGCCTTACAGTATTCTTAGTTGCCTGTGGTTCTTTGAAGGGATCCACATTTCCTTGTCCATTTTAGTAAACCTAGTACTGTTGCCTTCATTCAGCTTATATTTAGCCAGTAGTTTTGGAAAGACTTTACGGTGTAGCTTCTGACATTCCTAGGAGACAGTGTTTCACAGCAAAGTCCCTAGATCTCCGCCTTTTAACAGTATTTTCTGTATCTCTTCTTTCAAGTTCCCTTAGCCTTAGGGGCAGAACTTGTTTTGCAGATGTATCCTTTTACTATCTTTAATCTTTCTTCCTTCACTTCTTTCTTCCTTCTTTCCTTCCTTCCTTCCTTCCTTTCTTCCTTCCTTCCTTCCTTCCTTCTTCCTTCCTTTCTTTCTTTTATTCTTTCTATCTTCTTTCCTCCCTCCCTTCCTTCCTTCTTTTCTTCCTTCTTTCTCTCTTTCTCTTTTAATTAACATATTGTTGTCTTTTTTCTTGCTCTCTCATTCCAGTGTTTTATGAGGCGCTAACCTCTCTGGAGCAATGATATACAGAACAAACCATGTTTATGACTTTCTCTTCCATGTCTGATATAAAAAGCTCAACTTGCTCAGTTCACCATGTAAAACAATTAATGAGATTCCGAATCCAAATATTTTAAAAATGGATAATATATAAACTAGATAAGTGTAGAGAAATTTGATCCAGCAACATGGCTACCCTGGTTGAAATGTAAACGCTGCTTTAGAACATACCTTTAATCTCAAACAATAAGAGTAAGGTTAGTTTATAGAAGGAAGCAATGATGTTTGGAACTGACATCTCAGTAGGAGCCAATTCCATTGGGGACCCCGTGCTCAGTCTAATGGTTGCATTGTGGGTGTGTGTGTGTGTGAACATCTGCCCTTGTATTTGTCAGGCTCCAGCAGAGCCTCTCAGGAGACAGCCATATCAGGCTCCTGTTAGCAAGCACTTCCTGGCATCCACAATAGTGTCTGGGTTTGGTGTCTGTATATGGAATGGATCCCCAGGTAGAGAAGTCTCTGGATGGCCTTTCCTTCAATCTCCATATTTCCTCCCACAAGTATTTTGTTCCCCCTTCTAAGAAGGACTACAGCATCCACACTTTGGTATCCCTTCTTCTTGGGCTTTAAGTGGCAGTGAATTATATCTTGGGTATTCTGAGCTTTGGGGAGTTAGAGAAAGGACTGAAGGAGCTGAAGGGGTTTCAAACCCCATAGGAAGAACAACAGTATCAACCAACCAGAGCCCACAGAGCTCCTAGATTACACCAAAGATTACACATGTAGTGACATATGGCTCCAGCCACATATGTAGCAGACGATAGCCTTGTCAGGCATTAATGGGAGGAGAGGCCTTGGACCTGGGAAGGCTTGATACCCAGTATAAGGGAATGCCAGTGAGGTGAGGTGGGAGTGGGTGGGAGAGCACCCTCATAGAAACAGGGGGATGGGATAGGGGGTTTCTGTAGGGAAAACCAGGAAAGGGGATAACATTTCAAAAATAAATAAAATATCCAGTATCCAATAAAAATATCCAATAAAAAATAAATAACTCTTTTTAAAGGAAGAAAAACTGTAGGAGTCAATCCAGTGTGTGGAGTCTGTTCAGTTTAATCAGTTGGGTGTTGCAGCAGTGAGGACAGTACAAGTTTGAGTCAGTGCAAAGCACCAGTGGTAGTTCAAGCCAGAGAATAAGAAGGAACCAGAAAATTAGAACAAATTGCTAGAGCTCCTTTGAAGCTAAACAGAGACATTCAATAAGAGTTCAGTTGAATTACTCAGCTTGGAGAGGCTTTGGAGCCAGAAGAGATAACCTGAACTAGTCAGAGTTCAAAAGGATCTAGAGGGGATGAATATATTCAGCAGTAAGTCTCTGAGATGACAATTAGAACTGGTAAATAAAGGTTATACTTACAGAGAAGGTTCAAACATAGCTACGTATGATTATTAGAGATTATGTATGTTATTACACAATAAAGACAGCAAGGAAGAATGCTTGAAGAAGCACGAGGTACCTGAATTCAAACCTACTTCCTGCAGCCAAAGATACGGCTGAGGTTGGGTAGCTGTCTGAACTCAGCATGGAGAAAGGTGAACTATGGATCTTGCTGCCCAGGACATTAATTCCAGATTCAGTGAGAGCGCCTGCTTCCATGTAACAGGACAAAGAATGCTAAAGAAGGATACCCGATATCTGCCTGTGGCTTCTTTTTCATATGCAACAGCAAACACTCCTCTGGATACGAAAGCACACACACCCACCACACACATATACATACTAGATTGTTTGCCTGGTCACTTAATTTAATAGAGGATATATGCCTCAATTCCTTTCTTCGTTTTTAAAGTTTTCATTGTGGAAGACTTTTGGGGTTGTTTGTTAAACTTAATAATAAGGATTATTTTTATAGCCCTTATGAGTTGGGTTACTTTCATGAATTATTCTTCAGTGTGCTGATAATAAGCATATATGAACATTATGAATATATGTGTTAATTTTGTACATGGTCACCTTTTTGGAAGTGTTTATATGATGTAAAACCTTGAGAGTAGTGTTTTGTTTGTTTGTTTGTTTTTGTTAGTTTACATTTTTTAAATTATTTTATTTACTCATATCCAAAATGTTGACACTCCACATGGTCTTCATCCCCCCATCCCCTTTGCCTCTAAGAGGGTGCTCCCCACCCTGGGCATCCCCTGAACCTGGAGCATCAAGTCTCTACAGGATTAGGTGCATCCACTCCCACTGAGTCCAGACAGGGAACTCCTCTACTAAATATGTGCTAAGGGCTTCAGAACAGCCCATATATGCTCTCTGGTTGTTGGCCTGGCCTCTGAGAGCGCCTGGGGTCCAGGTAATAATGTCAGGGACTGGTGCTGACCCATGGGATGGATCCCAAGGTGGGTTAGTCACTGATCAGCCATTCCTTCAGTGTCTGCTCCATTTTTGTCCCTGTTATTTTTTTAGACAGGAACAATTCTGGGTCATAATTTTTGAAGGTGGGTTGGTATCCCCATATATGTGCAAGAACTTCAAGTCCCTAATGAAGAAAACTGAAGAAAACTTCAGAATATAGAAAAATCTGCTATGCTTATGGATAGATAGAACAGACAAAATTGCCATCTTACCAAAGGCAATCTCCAGATTCTATACATTCCCTATCAAAATTCCAACACAATCCTTCACAAACATGGAAAGAGCAATTCTCAACTTTATATGGAAAAACAAAAAACCTAAAAACTCAAAACAATCTTCATATTAAAAAACTTCTCTGGAAAGCACCATACCTGATCTCAAGGTGTGCTACAGAGCAATAGTGATAAAAATCTACTTGGTATTGGTACAGAGACAGACAGGTTATTCATTGAAATAGTATCCAAGACCCAGAAATAATCCCACACACCTACAGAATTTTGATATTTGATAAAGAAGGCAAAACCATACAATGGATAAAGAAAGCATCTTTAATGAATCGTGCTGGTCTAGCTGGAGGTCTGCATGTAGAAGATAGGGTTTAAGGTATCTTATGCAAAGAATATACAAGTCAACTAAAAACTTCCATGACTCATTGAACTCAGCAAATATACATATATATAGACTCACACAGACACACAGACCTTAGCATAGAATATACAAGTCAACTAAAAACTTCCATGTCTCATTGAACTCAATAAACGTACATACACACAGACTCACAAAGGCATACACACACACACACACAAACACATGCAGGCACACACATGCACACACCCGTGTACATGCATACACACATACACACACATACTGAGCAAAACTAAGTAGATCTCAGGAAAGAAAATCAAGTCACAAATCCCATGTTATAAAATTCCTTGTTCCCATCCATTACTTGATGCTTCTTAGGGAATTTACATTTTCTTAGAACCTGGGCCAAATTTTTATGTAGGGTAGTTAATATTTTCAGATGCCTACATAGTCTATTGCAAAAGAAACATATTACGGAAGAAGATGAGTCTTGAGTATGCTCATGGCATAGAATCAATCAAAAAGTATAAAATGTGTCATAAAGTATTTGCCAAGGGTTTACAATAGTGACACTAATTGGTGGCAAATTTGACAGGTTATGGATAAGTGAGTTGCCTCTGTGGAGAAGCAAATCCGTAGATCCATTTTCTGTAAATTTTTTTTTCATGCCAATCACTGAAAATGTTGGTGAGCAAGCCTAGCTGAATTGAGTCATTCAAGGCAAGAGTGGGGAATTAATTGTGTTCTCTTGCATCTTTTCCTGCTGCCAAAGAAAAGGACTATTGTCCTACTTCTCATTCAGCCTTCAGGATCTCTGCCAAATCCATTGAGAAAGTCAAACTGCATATCCAAGTGGAAGTAAGAAGGGGGTTCACATCCAGTTTGTGCTCGGTGGGGGTTGTGAGGAGATCTAAGCCTGAGTGATTTTGGACATCACATTTTTATTTTCTGTGGGAGAGTAGAATGAAAATTGCTAAACATGGAAGTCAGGGTTTAAAAAAGGGGCGTGGGGGGTAGCAAGAGAAAAGCACACATTTACAGCCTGAAGAAAAGTTACATGCCCTGCTATTTATAATGTTGTCTGTGTACACATGATAAGAAATTGTCCAATTGTTAAATGTGTTAGGGACTCTGCACCACAGTGAGCAGTTTTATCTGAAGTAACAATATACATGTCCACTTTCAAAGATAAGTGGGCACATTGGATATTTTCCTCCACATTGAATACTTTTAAAAGCACTTTTCTTAATGTGACCTAATTAAGGCTGTAAATGAAAAAGAACTCAAAGTCACAAAAATGTCAGATCTCAAATAGGACATAGTTGAAGATTTGAAAATCAACACCATAAAATGCCATACTATGTGTTCCCTCTCTGAGCAATGCATGTGTCAGCATGATTTTCAAGAGGTGCATAGGAAAATGGAATAGATAGTTTGAATTAAAGAATTTTAGGATAAACATAATATTAATTGACAAGTGATGTAATGAATCATTTTATTATTGAATCAATGTAATGTTACATTTTCAACATTGTGAGTTTTTAACTTTTGTCAAAGTTTCTAACTGATAGTTGAGAGTTCACATAGGCAATGGATTCCACTTCCTTTGTTAGGGAAAAAAAAAGATTGCATTCATCTCAAAATTGTGCTGTAGATACTGGCTACATGGATATACCTAATCAAACCAAACAGAGTTAAATCTTCTTACTAATTACTTTCTTACTGAGTTAAATCTCTTCATAACTTTGGCGGTTGAATCAATAGTTAGGGAAATGTAGCCTGTCCTTATTGTTCATTGTTAGAATCTGATTCAACTTAATTGTGTTTTCTGCATCAAAGGCCCATGGTAGAGGGTTATATTTTTTCATTAATTTATTTGTATTCTGATTTATAAAAGTCGGGGTAAGTATCCCTCCAGAAAATCTCTAAAACACACAAAATATATATACAAAAACCTGCGAAATGCCTGAGCCCACAGTTTTATTTGGTAGTAAATTGAATCATATGGCAGAAGTGCCATATGGCCCAATGTTTGTTTGTCTGCATTTCATTTCAGGGAGCTCCCAGCAGTTCTTCATTGTGTAGGGTCTGTTATAAATGTGAGTTTCTGCAAGTCAGGCAAGGTGAAACCTACACTTAGCCCCTTAAATTGCCTTCCTGAATGGCCACCAGTTTTTACAAAGCTGGTAATTTTATACTATCCAAATGAATTTGGCCTGAAATAAGCGTCAAACGTCACTAAGCTTCTAAATATTTATATCTATGATACTGCAACACTTTCAAAGTACAACCTATTTATCCTAAATATCTTTTCCTAATAAGTAATTTTCTGGATGTCACCACAATTTACACAGGTCACCATCGAAATGTAAAACAAGTAACTTTTTCAAATGAGTTTATTTGACCAGAAAAAAAAGCCACATGACCTGGCATGTTTCACATCATTATTAATTTATTTGTGCTTGGGATTTAAAACATCTTCTTTGCAGTAGCAGGTGGTTTACCACAGAGAATTAAAGCACAAATGGAGTAGAATCACGTTTAGAATACATCAGGTAAAATGTAGAATGTCTTTCAATGTGACTCTATTAAACAGAAAATAAAAGGATTCTATCGTGTTATCTGTTTTAAATGTAAAGCACTGTCAGATTTAGAAGTTTGTTTGTGCTTTCTTTTTCTTTTTTTGTTTTGTTTGCTTTTTTTTATTATTACTTGTACTCGTCTTGAAAATCCCACCATGCTTTTACTAACTTGGTTAGGGTCATCTCCATAAAAATAAATGCTCCATATCTCTTTTTTCATTATGCAGCCACCAGTGAAAGTTTAGACTTTCCATCAGCATATCCCTTTCCTCACTCTTATGAAAATTAGCATTTCCTTAAAAGATTACTTACTTCTGTAACAATACTTCTTCCTTTTAGAAGTTAAATATGACTATGCTATAGCTCATTAGGTTACTATATATTGCCTTATAAGGAATTGAATGAAGTTCCTATTATGTAGGATGGTGACACAATTATATGCAGGGAATATAAATATATATTCATCATAAATATATATTCATCAATTATAAGTTAATGGAATCATTTTAATAACCTCATGCTATCCCTAAGACAATCTGATGTATTGAAATATCTTAATACTTTGTGATTTGCTTTTACTTCCCTAACCTATATACTTTAATAAAAAATCATAACTTGTAAAATCTACAGTTTCTCTAGAAAAAAAGTTAGGCTAACCCAGTGTTGAATACCCATGATCCCTAGAGACCAATAATTTTTGGTTCAGACTCCATCTTAGAGAACCTGACCTAAGATTGAACTCAAGTTAAATAACAGGCCAGTACCTAGCACCAATTTCCATGTTACCCCCAACAAGTCCTGTATCCAACAGTAGTTTCCAGGTTATTCCGAAAATCTACACTTCCAGGTTACAAGCCTGTTTCTGACACTTCACTTCCTAACAACTACCAATGAGGAGAAAAGACAAAGTTAAGTATATGGCTGGGCTCCCAGCACCAGCCAATTATGTTAAAGATGATAATGGCTCCCAATCAGATGTGTACCAGGCTAGGCACACCCTTCTTATCTCTATAAATGCTTGCCTAAAACTGGGCTCTCCCTGTACCCACTGTTCTCCTGTGAGAGAAGGTGCCATGGCCCAAGCTCAAGCTTCAATAGAGACCCTAGTGCAATTGCATCAGAATCTGCTCCTGGGTGGTCTTTCTGGGATTCCTGAATGTTTCATGACACAATACGACCAACTCTTGAGATGTGAGAATGAAGGAGTCTTAGCAAAAATCCTGCCAGATCTACACTAAGAGCTGAATCAAG
Source organism: Apodemus agrarius (assembly GCA_964023405.1). Lineage (NCBI taxonomy): Eukaryota > Metazoa > Chordata > Mammalia > Rodentia > Muridae > Apodemus > Apodemus agrarius. Next base: position 32,411,400 of record OZ030013.1, on the reverse strand, counting down.
CTTAGGAGTACATGTGAGGCTCTTAGTTCATAGTTTTTTTTTTCTTCTGAAATGACACTATTATTACTTTGTTACTATTGTTGTTGTTTCTGAGCTCCACATGCATTCTATAAACATATTTCTGAAAAGATTCCTCTCTGTGAACTGCGTGTGTACCTTGCATCATTTATGTTTATCTACACTAACGTTTTTGGAAAACCTCTGGAATTAAATAAATGCGTACCTCATTTTTTTTTAATTTTATTTGTTTTGTTTTTGTTTTGTTTTTTTTTTAATTTTTGTTTTCTATATTCTATGTTTACATTCCAAAGGCTTTCCCCTTTCCCAGTTACCCCCCACCATATGTCCCATAATTCCTCTCCCCCCCTGCTATTACCCACTCATTCCCCCCCCCCACGATTTCTCTGTTCTGGGTCTACAATACTGGATCCAATCTTTACAGGCCCAGGGTACTCTCCTTTCTTCTTCTTGGGAGTCATTTGACTTGCTAATTGTGCCTTGAGTATTTAGGGCTTCTGGGCTCATTAATATCCACTTATCAGTGATTGCATTTCATGTATATTCTTTTGTGATTGGGTTAGCTCACTTAGGATAATAGTTTCCAGATCTAACCATTTACCTACAAATTGCATGAGTTCATTATTTTTAATTGCTGAGTAGTACTCCATTGTATAAATATACCACATTTTCTGTATCCATTCCTCTTTTGAGGGATATCTGGGCTCCTTCCAATTCCTGGCTATTATAAACAAGGCTGTACCTCATTTTTTAAAAATCATCAAACAACTCTGTGTTATTGCTTCCTTTGTTTCTTGAAGACCCTTCCTTTAGCTGTGGTAACAGTTGATCTGAAAGACAGCCCTTACGGTACTGCTTTTTTGGGGGTTAGATAAAATTGCTCCTCTTCATATCAAACATAATTGTATTGTTGCTAATATGGCATATCACACATAGTGTAAACACTTAGAACTATGACAAATATGACATTTGTCAGCACGTAAAATTTCAAGGTCACATATTAGCTTTTATAAATGCTTGTAGAAACAAATTATTACATGTTTTCATATTTATGTAATGTTATAATTTTCAAATTTCTCTGACATTTATTAATGATTCAAAATTTACAGACTTTTTTTTAAAAGAAGTTAAAAAATACTTTATTTTTATTGAATAGCCTATACTATCTTACATAGGAAATGGAAATAGAGATATATTCTACTAATAATGTTATTAATTATATTAACAGAACATGTTGTATCACTTATAATCTTATATTCAGTAAAATTTTGGTTATATAAATTAGTGAGAACATTCAAGATTCAGACAACTCAGAATATAGTAGTAGAATACACACATGCACATATTTATAAAAATTAAAGAGATTACTAAAGTAAATTTTCTTTCTGTTGTGACTTTGCTTGATATAAAATGTACTTTTAAAATTATAAAACTGATGTGCTCTCTAGTATCAGTGTACAAGACACTACAAGTGTGATTAATCTGGGCTGTCAATGTATTATAAGACTTACATCATTCTACACTTTTCTCCCTCTAAGTTCACAATGTTTGTCCCATAAGCAGACAGTGTATCTGAGCTGTCATTTTTAAATGTGTTGAACTTGCAGACCCCATGTTTTACTGGGTTAGAATAGGGGAAATCTGTTCTGTGTTCCATCAGAGAGTTACAACATCTTGCTGCCTGCGGCAATGTTAACTTTTAATGTGTTTGTTGAGGTATCTTAAACTCTTCCCTACATCATACAGGATCGTTATTTACTTGACTCTTTCCATATGTATTTGTCTCACATTTCTTCATTTTGTATGTACTATCAGTAATCTCAAGGAATGATACCTAAAAGTATCATAATTTTAAAATATTGTGATTATAAAGATACTGTACAATAACAATGAATACATTATTTTTGTTACAAGATCACAGAACAGTAGCTGTACATGTAGAAAAAAAATTCCAGAATGATGTGGAAAGTAGTTTCAATTCAATAGTGCAAGAAATTTGACTCTCTTTTTGAGGCACAAATTAACATTAAATAATGCTTGAAATTACCTGCTCTTGTCTATTTCCTTAGGTTTAGTTTATTCATTTATTATTTTCATGCTTTTAAAAGGGTGTTAGGATTTAAGATTAATACCAAAATTTTTAAGCAAAAGATGTTCTATTTTAACATGACTATGATTCATTTATTGATGAATTTAGTATTCATTGATGGTCTAGTATTTAGCCTGTATTCCTTATACTCATTCTCTCTGTGTCCCTGTATCACCATCTCTGTCTGTTTGTACTGTCTCAATGTCTCTGTCTGTTTGTCTGTCTGTCTCTCTAATCTCTCTCTCTCTTTCTATCTCTCTGTCTCCTCTTCCTTCTTCTTTCTTCCTTTGTTCCTTCTTTACATAGCAGAAACTCCCAAGAAAAGAGAAAATGCATGCCTCTGATCCGTGCTTTAAGTCTTTTGGCTTCTAAGACATTTTTTTCTAGTATACTCCTAACAGTGGCTTCTTGAAAGTACATTATCTCTAAGTTACAAATGAGAATATTAAAGTGTCATATGAACTAATTAATATAAAGTTAGTATTTAATAGAGTGTCAGGCAAATAATACTATTCTTCAGATGTGTAAGTAAACTTTGAAATGAATTTTGGACTTTTGTACACAGTCCTGACATTATTTATTTAATGACACAAACTTTTTAAAAAAAGTTATTATATTGCACCAAGCAATACTAGTGTAAAAAGTCTGATGCATTTAAGGCTTTCTCTCCATTATTACTTCTTCCTGGTTTTTCTGCTTTTATCACATTGCTTTCCAACTTCATTGACTTCTTTTTCTTGAACACATGGCAAAGCAAAGTTTATTTATCCCTCTAGGGATGCTGTAGTAAATAACCTTTTTCTATTATTTGTTTTCATATCCTAATTTGAGTTGTCATATAAGCATATCATGAGACAAAAGTAAATACTACAATAGATGCCTTCTTTCACACATATGGCAATGCACTTTCTGCAAAAGAATCCTGAGAGACAGACTGATCCAGGACCATTTCCATTATTGCAAACAGTGAAAACTCTTTGTCTTTTATTTTGAAGCCCTAGATTGAGTCCTTAAAAAAAATAAAGTATGTATTTGACTATGAAATTTCATGGTGGCCATTAATAATAAGTCATATTATTAAATTAGAAAGACCTGATAAAAGAATATTTAAGTCATGATTAAAGTTATCATATGTAATTCCCTATTTAATTTAAATATAAGTCATAAAAACTTGTTCCTAATACAGAAAAAGAAAATTAACTTTCTCAGAAATAATTGAAAGGAACTCATCAAATATTGGATGAAACACGTTCCTAAAACACCTTGTTGCAACACAGTAAAATTGTTTATTGTTTTTGTACCCATTACAATTACTGCTCAAAATAATTCCAACTTCGGGATTAAATCCAAAGCTATCTTTCCAAATGGTGTCTTCATTTTCAAAATATTTCTCATCTGACAGGTTAATGGAAATTGCACAGAAGTGTGTGCAGGCATGTTTGTCATGACGGAATAGAAATATTTCCTTGTAATTTATAGAATTATTCTCAATTACCTCTATTTTTATAACAATACTAAATGTTCTAAAATTCGTGGTTTTGAGAGAGAAAATGCATACAGTCTTTACTGAATACTGTCAACCCTGTGTCATGTTTAACATTCTGATTGCCATTCACTGGCAATGTGAAATCAACATGAATTTTACATCTATTCATCCTTTCCTACTGTCCTGGACACACACACACACAGGGTGGCCTAGAACACAGGACAAAATAAAGTAAAATAAAGCCAGTGAAAAAGTGGACCACGAGTGAATAAATATGAGGGAGACTATCTTTGATATCAAACACACATGTCATTTGAAGAGTTTATCGTACGAATGGAGAATACAAAATGTTATTTGTGTATTGTAAACCAATAGTGGAAAAAAATCCCATTCGTTTTCCTCAAACAGCTTATAATCACTGGAGTAGAAAATTTGTTGAAAATTAATTCCATAACAAGGTAAAACATCCTGTGGGTCTTCTTAATCAGTTCTTTGCTGTAAAACAATAAGCATATGGTTGGCTTCCCAGTATTAATTTATGGTGGACCCAAAGCACATTTCAAGCTACATTATTGTTTATTAGATTTAATACCAGCACCTATAAACAAATGGCTTTGTCCTTTTACATGGAATTACGTGTGGATTTGAGACATTGACCTAAGATGGCAGAAATTGTCCTGAATTCTGAGAGATGAAAAAGCATCCTTGTGCACAATTGCCCACCTAGCAGAGGAATAAGATATTCAGGAAGCTTTGTTCCTGATGGTCTACAGCAGTTTGTCAATCCAGGTGGTACATGCCTCTTTTCCCCAGTACTAAGGAGGCAGAGGTAGGCAGATCTCTGGGTTCTAGGCCACCCTGTGTCTCTTCAAGGACAGAAAACCCTATTTCAATACATCCAACTGAAACAAGAAAAAAGAAAGAAAAGATAAGCGCGTATCTTCTTGTGTGTCCAGTCTTTCTTAGAGAAGGAATGGATTTATTTTCACTTTCATGGAATTTCACTGGATTGACTATTCCTTAGATCCTCATGAATCATGGTGCAATTCACGCATCAGGAATCCTATTTTATTAGTGTAATGTAACATTCATATGAGATGAAATAAAGCTCGCCTCCCGTGGAAAGTGTATGAAAATCCTGAGCATGGATTCTGTGTCTAGTACATATCCTGTATCTCTTAAACCTCTTAGAAGTTCTTACTTTTGGGAAATCTTTGAATTTCACTTTCCTTATGGAGGCAAGATGTGTGGGTAAACATTTAGCACGATGCCATATGGAAAACTGGTGCACGTGGAGAAGAAGTGAAACCTTCGACACATTTGCTCATTATTATTTCCTGGCTTCTAGACCAATATTCTCAACCTGTATGCGTGGACATCATACAGGCATAGAATTAAGCCTCCTGTTTGGTAGAATTACTGTGAGGGGAAAGGCTATTTTTTGATGATGGAAAGATAATAACACATCTTAGAAATAATTTTACTATATTTGCTTGACCTAAATACTCCATGTCTACCCCCTGAACTGCCAGTCCATGTCAAGGCTTAATTTAGGAACACTGATACTTAACCTGGGAGAGGGAAGAATTAAAAATTTTGGCAAGAGAAGAATGATCCTTTTCCATTATGTTGTACAGACCACAAGGACAGTGGGAGGAGTAACAATCAGCAGACTTTATGGTTTTTTTTTTTTAACTCAAGTAGCCAGTTCTCTTTTCATCTTGCAGTCTCCCTACAAAGCCTGAGTTGTTAACATCTACACTGTACACATAACCTGGAACTAAACTATACTTTTCCATTGTACTCTCTTAACCCATACTCTTGCTATTTAGTATTCTTAGATGTAGTCACACATAGACTGAAAATTTACCCATATTTAAAAAAAGCATTCATTGGATAAGTTTGCTATATCCATCAACCTGCAAGTGCATTTTATGAGAATTAATTTGTACATGTGTTGGTTAAATATGGAAACAATGTCATACACAGGTTTAGATGCCTTAAATACTTTATGACATCTATTTTAATTAGATAATCAATTAAAGAATAAATATTGGTGCATTCTGGCAGCGAGAAGACAGACTAGACGTGAAGAAAATAGGTTTCTTCTTCACATTTTAAGAAAAAATATAGCTAAAAAATATAAATATATGAAATCAGACACAGGCTACTCTCAAATATCCCATTTCCTCAACCTATTCTAGCCCAGAATATTTCATTTCTGTTGCTACAGCAATTCCTAATTTGGGTTTGCTATATGTTTTGCAGTAAGCAATGGAATTACTTGAATAATAATATATAAATGACAACTGCCCCAATGCACAATGAGAGATATTTGTATTATAAGAAGATACTCCTTAGCTAATTAAATTTAGAGACCAAATTAATTGAATTTGGTCTCTAAATAAAGAGAGACAAATCCAGATGGCTCTTGGATTTGGGTTGGGATTTCTCCAGGCTTTTGGTAGCTTCCCAAGAGGCTGGTTATGTTGCTCCATGAGCTCTGTGGAAGAGCAGCAGACAGTGTCCTCTGAAGGCATCTGAGCCTAAAGCCAAGTAGAGTTGTAACATCTGTGTATAGTTCTGAAGATCTTTCTGTCCTCTCGTCGTGGCTTAGGACTCCCACTCACTTGGTATGCCTTCCATGTGACAGGTCTCGCTCTGCTCAAACTATATATAATCATTTAGGAGGCATTGCAAATGATTGTTTTGCCAATGACCAAGTACATGTATCTCTCTCCCTCTCTCCCTCTCCCATCTCTCTCAGTAAGTCAGAGCATGTGTGGTCACTCTAGTCATTTGTGGAATCATCTTCTCTATACTTTCTAAGCCACACACATTCTAATTTTAACAATATGCCTACTACGAGCTTCTGTCATCTGTTACAAGAGAGTGCATTCTTAGGAAATGAGACTCTTTGTTCATAGGAGTGACTTATAAAGCACATATAAAGTGACTTATAAAATATGTTTGCCAGATGGGCGGTGGTGGCACACACCTTTAATCCCAGCACTTGGGAGGCAGAGGCAGGTGGATTTCTGAGTTCAAGGCCAGCCTGGTCTACAGAGTGAGTTCCAGGACAGCCAGGGCTATATAGAGAAACCCTGTCTCGGAAAAAAAATATGTTTGCCATTATGTAATGAAAGACAGGATTTTTTTTTTTTTATTTTTCCCACTCAAACTAGGTGTTCGAGAATCTTTTCAATTTCATTTGTTTTTGCCAACCAGGAGGATATTACATGGGTATTCTCATCAAAGTAATGAGGCCATAACATTGGCTCTGCAGGTGGCAGTTCATGTGATCCATTAGTTAAGCTGTATCCCCAAAGGTTTGAGGGATTTAGAATTGCAAACAGCCTGAGTACCCAAGGCCCATAAACCTCTCCCATTCTAGGATGTACTTCATCTACACTCTGAGGAACTACGTCAGTATTAGTTCTTCATAATTGAGAATGAGTCAACTTTCATAGAGGGAACTCCAGTGTCAAAATATTCAGTGTTTGGTGAAGCACTTTTGGATATGTCAGAACTGTAAAATAAAGACCATACAATGCAAAATATTTTAGTGACACTTACCACTGGATTCATAAACAACTTGCCTCATTCAAAGTCAGTGAAGAGACAGGACTTAGAAGACCAAACTGAAAAGTTATTGAAATGTGACTGATAAGTCAAAGAAATGGTATCACAGCATGGATGGCTTCTCCAGAGACGGGCCCTGGGTTCCTTCCTTATTTTACTGTACTTGGGCCACTCGGGCAGATCTTATCAACCTTCTTTTCTTCTCCCTTTGCATGTTAGCTTTAGTGTGTATTGCTTGCTGGAAACCTTTGCTTCCCTTGCTGTATAAAAGGGAAGCCATTAAGTTTGTTACCAGGAAGGCTTCTGTGGGCAAACTGTGGCGCTACATCTGTGTTCACTGTTTGAATTCCCTTCTATCCCTGTAGGACGTTTTGAGCTTTCCGTATTACGTTACACTGTTAGTTGTTGCCTGCAAAAGGAGCGCAGAGCGGTGTCTGCTATTCATCTCATAAAATTTCCAGTAGAACACAGCTATACTGACTTACTGCTAAGTGCTACCCTCACAAGAAGGGCCAGAGACAGGACACAGGAAGGGAGCCGGCACTTAGTTTATGTCATTACTTTGTCTCTTGCCAATGGCAGCCATATTTCTTCTCTTTTTCCTAGCCACCTGACAAATGGAAACATTGACTTTATGTTTTCACTTGATGCTGCTACAGGAAAGATCGCAATCCTCCAAGGGCATTTCTGATTTAACAGTATTGTTAATAATAGCTAATAGGCAATTCCGTTTTATTTCTATTTTATGGTATTCTGCGTGCATCCTTTCACATCTTTGATAATAAAATAAAGAAATAAACAAAAAGAAAAAAATGAGAAGAAACTGTAAAGAAAAACTGTCTTATAATGAATACACTCTAGAAAGCACTATAATTGTGTTCAGAATTACATACAGTTTTTAAAAATGCAATCAATGATGACATTTGTTTGTGTATTTTAAAGAAAGCAATGCACAATAGAATGTCTGATCAATGTATTGCCTCTATTTCAGTTCTGTAATTGAGATTCAATATTTCATGTATTTTATTTCAGTTGTGAATTTATCAGACTATGCATGTGGGTTTTGTATTAAATACTGTAATTGTGAAACTTACTATGATTTGTTTCTGTATAAGAATCATCGACTTCCCTTAGAATTTTTTTCTGTGACTGTGTAACTAAATACCTAGAAATGTTTTCCTAACTGGCCAGACAGTTTGTCTACAATATAAATGAATAAAAACTATGTCTGAATGTATCAAACATATTAGCTATTCTGGATTCCATCCACAACCCATATTAAAGTCACAGTGATGTCAGAAGAAAGCAAAAATGGGAAAACTCACTGCACTCCTTACAATTATTATTTTTTTCAATTTTTTAAAAAGAGATGATGAGAGTCATACTTGGGAGAGATCACCTTGGCATGAAAGCATATCACATGTGATTGCAATGGACTTTTCTTTTATGAAGAATAATGATTTAATGTTTAATTAATCTTATCCATTTCTGCATTTATGGGATGGCAGAGAAGAGTCTGCTTTATAATGTGGAAAATTAAATATTAAAACCTTGGTGCCTAGCAGACTTACATTTTCTTATTATGAATGGGCATTTTCCCTTTCTGCACACACAAAGAAAGACATCGAAGATAGATGCAGTCACTTATCTTTTCAGAAAAGGAGATTTCAGTGCATCTGAGGAACATCTTGCTGCTAGTAACAAAATGCATTTGAAGCCAAAACATAAAAGCACACCATAAACTAATTATCACATAAAACAGACCTTCTTAATTCTAAACACAAGAAAATATTTCTTCATTTATTTTTTTTATTTTCATATGTGAATACCTAAAATCAACAGATCCAATATTCTTAAATGGCACATGACTTAAAAGGAGTTACAATAAGGTCCATACGCTATGGTGCCTTCTCTAATGAGAAAAGTTAAGTAACATGTCAATTAAAGCTAACAAATGGTAATGTACTAAGAAACAAAGTAAATTAGGACCAAGTAAATCAAAATCAGTGATTTAAATACCCCATTATGACCATGGCTAATTAAAGTGTGATCCATATCATACAATTTCTAATCCAACACAATGCTTGGCCTTACATGTTATGTAATAATTGGAGCATTGTTGTCTAGTGTGTTATTGTTTGTAACAAAGCAGATGGAGGGACAAAGTTCTCTCCACTAATGATGCAAAGCCTTTCGTCTCCTCTTTTCTAGTTTACATCTCCAGAAAAATTAAAAATTAATTGATGGATATAAGAATGGCTTTACAGAAAATAAAAAAAAATTAAACAACAAAACAAAACAAAGCAACCGTCTAAATGTGAAAGTATTACTACGATTTTCACTGTGTTCCAATGAGCCCATCTGTTTGGGATTCTGAGAAAGGAGGAATTCAAACTAAAGTCCTGCTTTGGATACAGAGTGAGTTTAAACAAGTCTGAGTAATTTAGTGAGACTCCACCTTAAGTTCCAGTCAAAAGAACTCTGTGACTATAGCTAATGGGTGATTGTTAGCCTAGCATGGGTTAGACTCTAAAACAGTCTCTGTACTGAATATAAGCCTGTTCTTGATATGTTTAAATGGATTTCTGAGATATTGTCAACTTGAGTTATAAATATATAATTTACTGATTCCATGACTTAACCTGAATGAACTATTCATATTTTAATATATTTCAATATCACATTCAAAAATGTTAATAAAATTATGGAGGAACGAAATAAAGAAACCAAAGAAGTTAGGAAAATAATACATCCCAATTCAAAATCTTTTTTTCTGTTTGATATATCTTTTTTGTTTTGTTTTGTTGTTTTGTTTTTATTAGATATATTCTTTATTTACATTTCAAATGTTGTCCCCTTTCCTGGTTTCCCCCTGAAAATACCCTAACCCATCCCCCCTACCCCTGCTTCCCAACTCACCCACTCCTGCTTTTCTATCCTGGCATTCTCCTATACTGGGGCATCTAGCCTTCTCAGGACCAACAGCCTCTTCTCCCTTTGATGTCGAACAAGGCCATCCTCTGCTGCCTATGCATTTATAGCCATAGGTCCCTCCATGTATACTTATACTCTTTGGTTGGTGGTTTAGCATGATCACTATCATCTACACAGAAAAACAAAGAGTTCTCTAGAAATCTATCAGAGGGAATTTATGGCAAGCATATTCTCTTCAGTGGTCTATCATAGACTACTATTTAATAAGAATTTAACTCCAGTCCACTGAATTATGCTCACTTATGTATACAGCCCCTATTCTAATTGAAGAAATGGAACTGTAGAGCTGTGGCCACTTTCAGAAAGCACGTGTTTTCTTCTCATAGATGAAGTGATCAAATCCAGCTCATTAGGCAACTTATTTTATGTTCCTTCAAAATACTAAGTTTTAAGAAAGTGTGTGGAATTGCAGAATTAGAAAATTTAACTTATTCTTATTCAATAGTGGAAAATGTTTATATTATTTTAATTTTCAGTGCAGTTCAAAGATCTTCCATTTCAACAGGATAAATCAGTTATTTAAATTAAGAACCAGGAGTTATTAGTATGAAATTGTTAGGATCCTATATTTTTTAATAATAATAGCTATACAAATTTCAAACTCCTTTCCATAGGCAGTTTAGTCTATCAGTTAGTCAAATCAGTTAGAAAGGATTTAGTCATAATTATTGCCATAAAACATAACATTAAATCTCTATGAATCATAACTACGAGAAAACATATTTGGCTGAAAAATACTGAAATTCTTACTGTATTCTAGTGATGTGGGCAACATTCAAAACTAAATGTAAATTGATACATCAGACAATATGATACTCCAGAGCTTTTATCTGCTTAAAATTCTATGCATTCCTTGATACTCAGATCCAATATATGTGTTGAAGCCAGTATATAAGGATTCAAAAGCATTCTGCTGCATTTACACTATATGGGTCTCTTACCCATATAAAATTTTTATGTATATTATCCACAGGGAAAATAAAAGATTTAAAAAATGAAAACATAAATTCAGTGAGTAAGCATCTGGGTCTACAATTAATAAAAAAAGGAATAATAAATTACATACAAACTTGGTGTTCCTAAACTGAAAAAAATGATTAACTTTTGTTTCTGAGAATGGAAATAAGGACAAAATATAAAAATAGCAAGGAAGTAGAGTTTCATTTTAGATATAACTGAAATAAACAATGAAATAGGCTTTCTTTAAAATTTCAGATTCATACATCAGATTTCATTTTCATAGTCAATGAGAAAAGTACAAGGAACTCTGAATAAATTCTTAGATTTCTGTTCACATGACTACGGGTCTACTTTGCTACGGTTCCACATTTTCAAATAAAAATGATTTGTCTTGACATTATAGAAAAAGACAGGCCACATTTCAATACTTTGGTAATCTCACATATCCTCTTAAAAACAAAGAGAAATAAAAGATTTGGCAAGGAAAATAGGAGAGACTCAGCTCTGTAAGCAGGGATTTGTTGACTTATCAGAAAGACTGCATTGTCTTTTCTGTGTTGCTTGCCCACAAATGAAAGGTTAGAAAACAACCACAGGAGAGGAATGTCTTAACCATCAGGTATTCAAATTTAGCAGAATGTTAATCAAAACCAGTGCTTCAGAGAGTGAGTGCTATTAAGTAGTTATATTATTTAGGCATATATGGAATTTTTCTCTTCTAATGAAACCATAGTGAGGGAACAATGACAAGAAATTCCACCTAAAATTCAGTAGGTGAAAATGATGCAGAAAAGATGTAACTAAAATTATTACTTATTTATTTTTATTTGTTTTTTTATATGTCTCACTTATATTTTTGATATGCTTTGAACTCCTAATAATCTTCTTTTCTCAGCCTGTAGAGTGTTAGAAGGGGTAGGAGATGTCATTTGAGACTCAAGATAACTATTAAATACATATATTAAAAGTCTCACTTTAATTTTACATTATTGTCATTTGGGTATTTTTAAATTATTTAGTGATGATATTTAATCTACTATGACAAGAACTATTTTCAGTTGCTTTAGATGTAACTATGAAAGCTAACTGATAACATTATTCAACTTTTAAAACCTTACAAAACCTCTGGTAACTAGATCTTCTTGTCTTACCATTTCCAATATAGCAAAAATTGGGACTACAAAGACTTTAAATATTTAAACACTCCCTGGGCATCTTAGATATAGGTCATTTCATTTCAACCATAATACCAACTTATAATTTCATAGATAATCCTTTATTACAGAAATAGCTGCTTAATACTAGGATATAAATGATTTGGTTCTTTGGGAAATTCTAATTCAGCATGGTTTGTGGGTGTAGTCACCTCAAGGTGACCACGAATCACTTTGCCCTGCACTTCACCCACCAATAACACGACTCGAGGCAACCATTGGCTGGAATTTGCTTCTCCCAGCCAATTCACTTAGTTTCTGAGTAAACATATGTATTCTTCTTCATCAATAGTCATCCTCCTTTTTTTATTATTCAATAAAAGTCTAGACCGTTATATTGCTGAACATCAGAGAAGCACCAACAAAGGACTCCAAAGGTCAACCCTAGAAACATGCATGGAGGAAGAGAGGGCACCTGTGAGTACACTCCAGGTGAGCAGAAACTATGGGAAAGTAGGACCTCACCTGAGTAACTTGGCAGTTTAGGTAGCTTGAGTATCTACTCACATATAATTTAAAAACCCTTTCAAATGACTGATATCAGGAAGGGATTGTGTGTGCATGTGCGTGTGCTTATGCCTGTGCATGTGTGTGTGTGTGTGTGTGTTTGTATGAGTGTGTATTTGTCTGTGTCTGTACACGTATGTAAAGTTCTGCTGTCATGTTTTTCTGGTCTAAAAACCGGAAGGAAGCTTCAGTTAAGCAGTAGCAATGAAAAGAGAGATAGGAAATGTTCCAGCACACACACACATATACATATACACACACACACACATATATATATATATATATATATATATACATTCATAGAATTATTTATGTAGAACAACTTACTACTACTTTTCACTACAATGAATCTCATCTATCTATGCCACTAATTTTATACTTCTCTAGATTTTCACATGCCATTTAACAATTTATCCATTAATTTTATGATGTGGTTAATGAAAATTTAAGAAATGCCAAAAGCCTAGTTTGAATTTTCTAATTATATATATACATATATACATATATCCTTTTCTATGTAATAGTGATATAGCTTTGTAGATGGTGGTGCAAACGGGAATATAATGAAATTTGAACCTGTGTATTTCCTTCATGGTTCAGTTAGGAAGAAAAATTAACCTGTAGCTCAAGCTATGAGAAACAAGGAGGCCCAGATCATGTACTCCATACCTCCCTCCATTTCCCCAAAGATCTTAGTTTATCGGGAGAATCCCACATGCATCCGTTTCAGTATTTCTGACATTATTTATATTAAATGCAATACTGTAAACTTTGATGCAGGACTAAATATGAGTAGTTTGTGATGCAATTCTTTACAGAAAGTAGGTAGTTGTATACAAAATATTTTTACTAAGATGTCGACATAGTTCTGAGGAGAGGTATGCAAATAAAGCAACCAAAAAGAACTTAGAAATGCACGACACAAATCTGTCAGGAGCCAATTTAAAACAAAGGCACTTTGAGACAAAAGTTAGAAAAGTTAAGGTACATTTGCAAAGTACATAAACTGTTTTTTTTTTTTTAGTATTTTCCTATTATAATTGTTGTTTTTCAGATTCCTATTTAGACAGTTGAAAAAAATTGCAATCAATATCAAGGCATTTTAAGTGAACATCATATCTCTTATTCCCAGCAAATAAGAAAAGGTCTGACTTACTTGTGTACCACAGTACTTCTCAGATTGCTGCTACTTCTCTCCAACAAGAGAACAAGCACTATGGTTGTAGAATATTTATCTTAAAAGAGTACCTAAAACCATTATGCCTTTGTTCAAGGTAATGTCATAGTCAGCCCTCTGAATGTTCCATTCAGTTGACTATGTCAAATAATACCAAAGTATTAAAATTTTGAAAAACTTATTAAATCTATAGCTTGAGAAAACCTATTTTAGCTACTACAAATAAAATCTAATATATCTATCTATCTATCTATCTATCTATCTATCTATGTAAATGTAGTTTTAAATAAATAATGCAGGCTAAGATGTGGACATGAAAACTAACACTAAAGATTGAACAATTGAACCATAATTATAGCAAACATTATAAACTAACAAAAATTTTAGTAATGATGATGATTTTGTTAAATTACTCATGCATCTCCATTTTTGTCTATCATCAAATTTTGTACCTGCTTTATGAATAGAAGGTTTCATAAAATGAAAAGTAGTTATTTTATGTATCTTTTAGTTTTATTGAATATCACTACTGTGAAAAGCTATGGATATCTCATTAAATCTCATTTGAGTGTATATAAATGTACGTGCATAGGATATTGTCTGCTTTTGTGCATTTTTATGTGCAAGGTGCTTGTAAGTGTAGTGACCCAATTATGTAATAATGTAAAGGACAGAGGACAACTTCAAGAGTTACACAGGATTACCGAGGTTATATCCATGTATTTGTGTGTGTGTGTGTGTGTGTGTGTGTGTGTACATATATAAATGCATAAACCATTGAGTCCTAGGAATTCTCTGATAGCTACCTTCACAGCACCAGAATTGGAAATTTTTGTATTCAAATTCATATTTTAGATTTTGTTAGTCATGTATGTCATATCCACATACTTGAAAGGTAAGTGATTTTGAGCTACGTACCTGTCCCTTTACTATATTCATGGTTCAGCCTCACCGATAAGGACCAAGGTGTTGCTGCTGTAAGCTAATGCACATCCATGTAGCAATGTAAGGAAGACAAGTGTGAGGCATCTATTTTAATAATAGTTGGTGTATTGACATCTACAACCATAAGCTCAATGAATACATCACAGAACATAACAGCATTTCTTTAGTTATCTTTATCCAACAAACTTTTGTAGGGCAAAACTTTGGGGGATCCACTTGATTCACTTGTAAGTGCAGAAATATGACATAAATTGTCTTTGATTATAAAGAATGGTTACCAAAATAGAGATGACTCAACTCTTGCGCAGTGAAGATATGCTGCAATGGTAATTGGGTCTCTGCTGTAGTGACATGTAATTTTATAATACATTTTAGAACATTTAACCTATCCACATTTTCCCAGCTCTGTGCAACAGTAAGAGGCCTTCCTATTGTCACACAGTCTATTGCAGCTACTTATGTGCTATTTATATACAGAAATGAAAGAGAATTCTTACTTTCCTTGTGGTCTCTTCCAGCCACTAAAAAGCTTCATGGCCTAAAAATGTCATCAACCATGGGAACTATTTGATTTGCTTTGTCTATAATCGATTAGTTGGCTTTTGCTAGAAAAGCACAACTCAGAAATGTCTAAAAGAGAGAGGAAATATGTTGAACTCCATGTCAAAAACTTCTACAAATTTCTGAAGCTGAAAGGAATGCCCACAAACATTCTGACTCCAGTCGTATTTTGAGGAGTCATGTATAAATCATATGGAAAAGAAAAAGAAATGTTTCATGACACAGAAAAAGAGACATATTTCTTACCTCAACTCGTGTTTATAAGAATTTTCGCAGGCATGGAAAAAGTCCATTATACCAAAGTGGAAAATGCCTGAACTCCTCTCCAAAGAAAAAGCTTGATAAGAAAGAGCCCATCGTTATAATAGACTCACAAATTCCTAGCAAAACACTTAGCCTCATGGAATTCCAGTATCTTCTGTCACATAAAGAATAAAACGATGCATGCCTACTTTGCTTAGTTGTGAGGAGCAAATGTTTGGTCTGTTTTTCACATTTGCAAACACACTATAAACATTAAGTATATGTATGAGAATGCCCAGGAATTCTGCAGGTTGCATAACTCATCTGAAAAGTAGAGGTGCATGTTCTGTGCTATGCATTCTTTACTGTTTGTGTCACCTGTCGATTTAAACTTGAAACCAAGCTTACTTCTACTATGTTGCAATACAATTTGAAATGACACATTCATATCATACTACTAAATATCTTCATCCATCAACACTGAATTATTCTATGAAACAAAATAGTACATCCACGTTGTAATGTGAAGCATGGTCAACAGTCTGCAGGTCTTTGTGATTTTTGTACAGGAATCCTCCATAGAAGTAATCCAAGAAACCAAGAGGAAACTCTACCTGAACAATGGCATCCCCTGTAATTCTCAAGGGCACAACTCTAGTCAAAGGAATTGAGTATGTTTCATTTTTTCTGTCCTGACACCTGCCACATCGTATTTTGCATAAGGCATCGTGGATTCTGTCAGATTACCAGGTAATAACATAACCATCTGAAGCATTAGCAGAAGACTTTCTTTTGACATCAGCTGTCACAGTGTATGTGAACCAAATTTGCTTCATTAAATTAGTTTGCGTTTTGTTCTGAGCGCACCACATTGCTGCTGGAGTCTTTAAGCAGCCTTATGGACTCTTCGGTGCTATTAACAAATCTTAATCATTCAGAAAGTCAGCACAGTTGGGAACTGTAATCAGAGCAAATTCCCCATTTGAATCTAGCACAGAAGTTACCAATAAAACTAAAAGAGGGATAACACAAATACAGTGACTCTAGCTCCTGTCCTTTATTCTCTGTGAGTACAAAAAATAATAATAAAATCATAAACTAACCCACTTGTAAGCTTACTATTCCTTGAATTTGCATCATCAACAAAAATATGAACACATACCAAATATATTACTGTTGGTTTAAATTTAGAAGCATCCCAACAATTATCAGTTTTGCTTTTCAGAGTGGATGATTGTACATCTGGATATCCAATCCATTCGAGAGGCAATCCTTGTGATAGGTTCAGGTTGCACCATAGCCTGACATCTGCTCTGCAGTACCAATCTGACTTTGCATGTGAACCCTTGAAATGTAGCAATTAGGCTTCCATTAACTCCAAGCAGTTCCCATCAGCTTGTATTTTTGTCACAAATGATAAGCACTCACAAATTAAGCCAGCTCAATTATATATAAGAAGTCTCCTTTTTCTGGTGTTTTGGAATTATTTTTTTTCCTATAAGATTGGAGGCTGTTATTCCTCTGAAATGTACCCTCCCTAAAGTAATGCCATCACCGTGTCCCCTTGTGTTACTAGAAATCCCATTTTCTGATCACTCCCCATGGTTTCATATTTCAAAACAATAATGCACTTAAGGTTTAAGGAAGGGTTAAATCATAAAAGAGCATGCTTTCTACCATCAAAGGCGCTGATTTATGACCAGAGCACTTTTAGTCAATTATTGTCTAAAAGACTAAATGTCCCTCCTGGGGTCCAGAATTTAGTCATAGAACATGTCTGGCTGGCGTTGCCAGAATTGGTCATTAATTATGATGACCACAGGTAGCAATCCAGATATATCTTAGCTTTTTGTGGAAAGAATGCAGCAGGAACGCTGTTCAAGCTAAGGGGAAAGTCAATCTACTGCAGGAAGCACAAAGCGGAGAAACGTGATAAAATTAAGACCCTTTAAATGATGTATGCCAAGAGATTGAAATGGAAATCAGAAAATCATGGAGATGTATATCACACACACACACACACACACACACACACACACACACACACACACTTTTCTTTCTTATTTGCCTAGGTCTAGAGAGAGAGAGAGAGAGAGAGAGAGAGAGAGAGAGAGAGAGAGGAAATAAAACAACACCTGACCTTTTACTTTCCAGGTTGTAATGTACATGTTATTCTAAAACCCTAGTCACTTTGTAATCACATCCATTGCATTATAAAAGCCTTAAGTCTTGGTTCCAACTAGCAAAAACATTAGGGTTTTCTTATCCAGGTGCATACCTCTGGTATCATCTTAGAGCATCTTTCCCATGTCAAGAATTCTCCATCTACCAAACATCAGTACTTTCAATGGCGTCTTCAGCACTTAGGAATATGGCATCTTAACTTCCACAAGCAATACTTTTAGAAGACAGCCTGTGTACCCTTTTTGTTAGAGAACTCTTTGTTCATCAGGGTGACGGTAATTTTGTTGCTATTTGCATAATCATTTTCCTTAGATGAATCGTGCAAAGAGAGATGCATGTAAACACCAGAACAGGTTCATTAGGATCCAAATTTGAACACAACCCCATGGCATATCATTGTCTTGTAACATAATTAATTTTTTCCTGCCACAATAAATTGGTAAGTTGTAGTAAATGTTTCCTGGTTACACGTATCACCTTTCAATTTCTCTATGTAGATATGCTGCTGAAACACAATAGACATGAACTTAGAAAGACCTGGGTCCAAGTCCTCCAATTTAATGGTGAGACTTGTATTTAGACAGTAAGAAATTGGAGTTCATTTTGATATGAGGTTCCATTTTAGTGTAGATTTGCATTTTACATGAAAATTGATGTGCAATCTTATTCATTGTTTCTTTCCCAGTGGTTGTTAGAGAGGAATATGCACCCAGTTGCATATTATAGAATAAAGATAATTTGTGAACACCTGTAATGAAATTAAGGAAGATAGAATAAAACAAAGTTAAGAAAATGTGTGAGCACAGAATGAAAGGATTTTGTTTCTCCGATCAGATAAAGACATAGGAGCCCTTGTCTGTCCTAAATATTTCATTTTTGATAGAAGGAAAGACTGCTGGACTCTTTCTTATGGTAGCACAGAAACATCAATAGGTTTATGTACTCAAAAAAGGCAAAGACATGATCTCAAAGATCTAAAAGAAAAGATGAGAATACATGTTTGTCCAGGCATATAACAACACATCCTTCTTGGGAGGAAAAGAATGAGAGAGAAAAAAGATAGGAAGTATCACACATAAACAGAAAGAGTCTTCTCAGCGACAGAGGGCTCCGTTTAAATTCCTATGTGAAATTCAATCAACTTTAAAGTTTATTGGCTGTGGCATGCATTAGGTAAGTCATGAACAGCAAACTGAAAGAGGAATGCCTCCTTACCGATGTGGGGGATGCTAAGCAGTGAGCTAAATTCCCAAACCTCTACGTTTTGGAAGGTTGAGCAATGCTGGAGAACACACTTGTTCTGACATCCCTGGAGGACTCAGGTGCTGTTGTATAGCTGCAGGCACAGTACCCACCACACAGGACCTCTTTTAAACGAGGAACTGAGAAAGGTGCATGTGGGGAACTCTAATATAAAAATGTGCAAAAAGCAATGCAAATTAAACTATTTAGAACAACAATTCCCTGGCCTGGTGTTGCTTCCTAATTTACAAAAGTGACTTTTAATTTGCCTAGTGATAGTGGGCTTATTTGCTAGAAAACGATTTTAAAAGAAACAATTTTTGAAATGAAAATGAGAAGATTCCGCAATTTAGTAAAGTGTGGCATTCCCCTCTCCTAAGAACAATAATTGTGTTTTCTGTCCTAATGAGCTTTACTCAGGTAAGAAGAGAGGCCTTGCTCTACGAAATGTGCTATTAGGGGTTGCTTCACTAAAATAAGTAAAATACAATCCAAATTAAGTCAAGAACCACTACCTCAACCAATTAGTAAAAGCTCATATATATATATATATATATATATATATATATATATATATATATATATATGTATATATATATATGTATGTATATAGATAGATAGATAGATAGATAGATAGAGATAGAGATAGATAGATAGATATAGATATATATATAGATATATAGATATAGAGATAGAGATAGAGATAGAGATAGAGATAGAGATAGAGATAGAGATAGAGATATACTATAAAATATCCCTAGTAAGAAGTATCTATGGTTCTGGGAACAAGAATGTGCATTAAATTTGTAAAACGTTAGACAATTGTGGTATGGACAACTGACACTGCAAAGAATAAAAATGTTCAGGACAATAATTCCCTGTGGAAATGACATTTATCCTTCAATGCTCGACAGTGGAAATCAAGTGTCCAGAGGCACAACAGACCTACAGCTTCTTATGACTTACCTCACAAAGCTATGGGCTTGCAAGGAATGCACTAGGAGAAAAGCACACAAACTGGATGCACACAGTTCACTAAGTCACTGTGTGTTTAGTGTAGGAAATAAAATAGGGTGTTTCAAACCCCTTTGGCTCCTTCAGTCCTTTCTCTAACTCCTACATTGGAGACCCCATGCTGAGTCCAATGGTTGGCTGTGAACATCTGCCTCTGTGCTTGTTGGGCTCTTACAAAGCTTCTCAGTAGACAGCTATATCACGCTCCTGTCAGCATACGTGTTTTTCCATTCACAACCATCTCTGGGTTTGGTGGCTGGATATGGAATGAATCTGCATGCTGGGAAGTCTATGGATGGCCTTTCCTTCAGTCTCTGCTTCACACTTTGTCTCCATATTTGCACCCATGAGCATTTTTCCACCTTCTAAAAGAAACCTGAGCATCCACACTTTGGTCTTCTTTCTTCTCGAACTTCATGTGGTCTATGAATTGTATCTTGGGTATTCCAGGCTTTTATTCTCTATATCCACTTATCAGTGAGTGCATACCATGCACTTTTGTGATTGGGTTACCTCACTCAGGATGATATTTTCTAGTTCCATCCAGTTCCCTAAGAATTTCATAGGAATAACAATATCAACCAACCAGACTCCCAGAGCTCCCTGGGACTATACCACCAACCAAGGGGTACCCATGGCTCAGCCGCATATGTAGCAGAGAATGTGCAAGAATGGAAGGAGAGGCCCTTGGTCCTGTGATGGACTGATGCCCCAGTGTAGGGGAATGCCAGGCCAGGGAGGCAGGAATGGGTTGGTGGGTGGGTGGGGGAACACCCTCATAGAAGCTTGGGGGGATGGGATAGGATGTTTCAGGGGGGGCAGGAAAGGGGATAACATTTGAAATATAAATAAAAAATCCAATAAAATAATAATTTGTCTTAGACTGAGTTTAGGCTGATCATATGTCCTGTTAAGTCCTGATATTCTCATCATTATTATTAAATGAGGAAATTCCTCAGCCGTGGCTTTGATTCAAAGCTAAGCTAGATAAAAGTTAGTTTGAACTGCTATCTAGACTAACAAGGCTTGGAAGAAGGTCCTGCACCCTATCCTCTATCTGCTTAGGAGCAATCTTTTTTTCTTTTCCTATATAAACTCACTCTGGACAATGTCCAAGGTCATAGCTTTCAGCTCCTGAGTCGGAATCTTGATCAACTGGTCTTGGGTATGTTTTCAATAAACCAGCCCTGTTTAACTGAGAAAAAACAAACAAACAAGCAATCAAACAAAAAAGAGGGTGTCTCTGCAATAACATTCTTTCCAAAGAAGATCAAATAATACATCTTTGATCTTATTAAGCTAACTTATCTTATATTTTCCAGTGATTGTAGTTCTATAAAGAATTTAGATCTATATGACTCCTACATGTGTGTGTAAACTATATGTCACCTTTTATTAATCATTCAATTTTGTAAAAACCCTTTAGGCATTTATAATTTTCCTATCAATATTTTATTTTGGAAAAAATAAATAATTGAAAGAGAAATGTAAGTTCATGCCACCTGCTCCTCCTTTTCTCCCTAACGGGCTTGTGATGTAAGTCCCTGGTACAGTTCTCATAAGGCATGAAAGAGGACCTGCATTCAACCAATTCTATCAGAAAACACACACAAGGAAACAACAACAGAATGGAAAATCCATTACACACCACTATGCAAAGCAGAGCTGAGAGTTTTGGAATACCCATTTTAACATTTATTGTATGGTGTTATACAAAGCCATCTTTGAATGGCTGTCTAAATATTTGTATCAAGTGTCAGAGAAATAGAATTAATCAAGAATTCGTGATTTATTCTGAATGAGATGCTTGGAAGTGAAGAATTTCTTTATTAAGATTCTTAGGCTTCTTGGAAGTATTCAGAATTCGTTATTTTTACCTTGTCAACGTTTTGTTCTTCCCTTCTTAAAGATGATAAGAATGTTGAGGGATTTTTCTAAACCTCATTTAGTACCATGAAGCTCAACAGTGTTAATTAAGACAAAGCATGATTTCTTAACAATGTGAAGAGATTATTCTTCCCAACAAAGAAATCAACTTACCACATTAAATCACCAATATTGATGTTGATGCTTATACTGAACTTTCTGTCCTACACAGTGGTAAATACCACAGAGAAGGTTTTGTGGAGCTAAAGCCAGATATTGATATGGGCATGACATAACTTTTAAAATATTGTACTATATCCTGGATAAAGATTAAGTAAGGCATTAATTCATACTAGTCCATCCTAAGGGCAAATTACTCCTGGAAGGTTACAGTACTATTTTTATAGGATATAAAATATACCCAGCATAATGAATGAAAAATATTCATAAAGTGTTTAGAAGTCACTTCAATGACATTCCTCAAACTTCAGAAGAGAGGATATATCTATCAATAAAATGACACCAAAATCATATTTTAAAAGAATTTAATATTAACACTTGCTTTTGAAAGATGACATTATAGGGTTTTAATATCTATAATCAGAAATTCTTCTGCTCTTAACTTGCAAAGCAATAAGTTTAAGAATTAATTTTGTCTGCTATAAAGCTAGCTTGCCTTTAATCTTCATATTTAATAGGTCTCCCTTTACTGAATGTTGTAGGAAGGTAATTGAGGAAATAGTCCACGTTCCATTTCAGACAACATGAAATGACATTGAAATGTCTCCAGATATTTCTAGGAAACTCACACTAAGTAGTCTGCTGCATTTGGTATCGGACAAGAGCGGAAATCTTTGTCCATAGTACAGCATTTGCTAAGACACTGTATAATAAAGGCAAATCCATCTTTCCTACAGTTTACAGGTTACTAAGCTAAACATGTATAAAATAAAACTTATTTTCTAAATATATGATTACAAATACAATAGAAGATGTCCCAGACATCCTCTTTTATTTCAGCCAACTGCAATATATTGTTATGATTTTAAAGGCAAATATAAAACTAATGAAACAAAACAAACAAAATAATAGCCACTCCTGGTTTGCTTCAAAGACATTTTGATTGCAGCTTTCTACCGCTACCTGTGTCAAAGGCAATCTTCAAATTTTTGCTCAGTAAACATTGTAAAGTGCATAAAAATATGCACAGACATCAGAAACAAGAAAATGACTTTATCCAAAATAGATCCTTCCAGGAGTCTTTGAGACCCTTTACGTTTAGTATTGGCAGTGGTTCCAGTAAGTGGTTACTCAGGAAGGCTTTCCAAACCTGAGGTGTTTTCAGTGCTTGGGCAATTTCTTTCTCTCGTATTAAAATTCTTTGCCAGAAAAGCATCCAATCAAAATAAACTTTCAGTAGAGGGGAGTTAATTTTTTCATAACATTTAAATTCAGTAAATAGTATAGTTTTGTTCATGGCTTCCCTTCCCTTTGAAAATGGGATTCCAGTCAGTCCAGAATCCTTCGCGAGTCTGGCTCTTTTTCTCAAGGTTAGTTAACTGTCCATGGTTCTGAATTTTGCTATATAAGTGCCCAGAGGCAAGGGGAAGCATTTTTATACATACCAAGTAGATGAACAATGCTGGGAAGATGCTCTAATGGACCGTTTCTCTCCTCCCCTTCTCTAGCCTGCAGCGCTTTATCTACTCTGCATGTATTACAGTTCATCTGAAAAGGCTCCTGAAACTATTGTTTTTATATTTAACAATCTTTTTTTTTTCTCATTTAATTTCTTATTTTAAACAGTTAAAATTAGGT